>OW240912.1:334856948-334946329 GCA_933207985.1 Pelobates cultripes | reverse complement strand
CATGTCGCCCAGTTCCCTAGTCTCCCAGTGTCCTCATTTCTCCCTGTGTCCCCATGTCTCAGTGTTTCTCTTGTCACTAGGATACTAGGGGGCACTGATAGACATGTGGACACAGCGAGACATGGGGACACTGAGACACCAGGGGACGCTGAGACACTTGGGGACACTGGGAGACATGGGGGCACTTGTGGATACAGACATGTGGACACTGGGAGACAAGGGGACACAGACACTAGGGACACAGAGACATAGGGACACAGACCGTGGGAGACATGGGAACACAGACACTGGGAGACTAGGGAACACTGGGAGACATGGGGACACTGAGACACTAGGGACACTGACTGGGAGACATGTGGACACTGGGAGACAGATATTTGGGGACTGGGAGACATGGACATGTGGACACTGGGAGACAGATATTTGGGGACTGGGAGACATGGGGACACTGAGACACTAGGGACACTGAGAGACATGGGGACACATACACCAGGAGACTAGGGGATACTGGGAGCCGTGGGGACACTGAGACACTAGTGACATTGGCTGGGAGACATGGGGACACTGAGACACTAGGGACACTGGCTGGGAGATATAGGGACGCTGGGAGACATGGGGACACTGAGACACTAGGGACACTGGCTGTGAGACACGTGGACAATGGGAGACATGGGGACAGTGAGACTCTAGGGACACTGAGAGACATGGGGACACATACACTGGGAGACTAGGGGACACTGGGAGCCGTGGGGACACTGAGACACATATTTGGAGACACTGGGAGACATGGGGACAATGAGACTCTAGGGACATTGGCTGGGAGACATGGGGACACTGGGAGACACTGTGTCCCTTGTGTCTCCATGTCCCAATGTGTCTCCCAATGTCCCTATGTCTCACAGTGTTTCAGTCTCCCCAAGTGTCTCTATGTTTCCCTGCTGCTTTCCCCCCCCCATCCTTCACTTCCCTGAGCTGTAGTCTGTCTGCAGACTGGGAGCTGCTGTCTGAACTCTCTGTGCTGTGTAGCTGCTCCCTCGCGGATCAGTGAGTACAGAGAGGCAGGGAGGGATATGCTGTAACTTCCTATCCCTGCCTCTCTCCACACACAGTGACCCGTACTGGCTGGTGCTGGTATTGCAGAGTAATCTCCAGTTATACTGAGAAAAATATCTGCATTTGTATTGCCGGTATTACTGCAATACCGGCATGGCCAGGCAGCCCAAAATACCATCTGTTCTGGTAAAATACCAGTCAGGTGGCAAACCCAAGAGTAGTGTGTTTTTTTTTTTAATGGGCCTATTCCATGGGCCTGGAGCTGCAGCTCCATCAGTCCCTATCTTAATCCGGCCCTGACTGGTGAGAGTTCCCATGATGACCCTGTCCACCACAGAAAGTGCCTTTAATGGGAATGTTAGCATCAGAACTGGACCATAGGGCAATGGAAGAACGTTGCCTGTTCTGATGAATCACATTTTCTTTTAGATCAGGTGGATGTCCAAGTGCATTGATTACCTGGGCAAGAGTTGGCGGCAGGATGCACTGGGAAGAAGGCAGGTCGGCGAAGGTAGTGTTATGCTCTGAGCAATGTTCTGCTGGGAAACCTTGGGTCCTGACATTCATGTTGATGTTACTTTGATATGTACCACTTAACTAGAGATTGTTGAAGACCACATGCACACCTTAAAGGACCACTATAGTGCCAGGAAAACATGCTAATTTTCCTGGCTCTATAGGGTCCTTCGGTCCCCCTCCCGCCGGGCTCTAGGGTGAGGAAGGGGTTAAATTCCTCGGCGCTGGGAAATCTCCTCCTTCTTCTGCCGTCATCGGCTGAATGCGCATGCGCGGCAAGAGCCGCGCGCGCATTCAGTCAGTCCATAGGAAAGCATCCTCAATGCTTTCCTATGGACGCTGGCGTCTTCTCACTGTGAGAGACAGCCACTAGAGGCTGGATTAACCCATATGTAAACATAGCAGTTTCTCTGAAACTGCTATGTTTACAGCAGGCAGAGTTAATCCTAGATGGACCTGGCACCCAGACCACTTCATTAAGCTGAAGTGGTCTGGGTGCCTATAGTGGTCCTTTCATGGCAATGGTATTCCATGATGGCAGTGGACTCAGCAGGATAATACACCCTGCCACACTTCAAAAATTGTTCAGGAATGGTTTGAGGAGCATGACAAAGATTAATGTGTTGCCTTGGCCTCCAAATTCCTCAGATCTCAATCTATTTGAGTATCTGTGTGATGTGCTGGAAAAACAAATCCGATCCATGGAGGCCTCACCTCACACCTTACAGTACTTAAAGGATCTGATGCTTTTTCTCTTGCCAGATACCAAAGGAAAGAGCTCTTGTGGAATTCATGCCTCAACACCTTAAAACTGTTGTTGCAGCACGAAGGGGACCTACATAATATTAGGCAGGTGGTTTTAATGTTGTGGATGATCAGTGTAAGGGAATGTTCCAATTTCCTTTAAAAGCCAGAGGACACTTTCAGGGGTTTTGTGGAGTCCATGCCTTGATGCATCAGAGCTGTTTTGGCAGCACGAGGGTGGCATACATGATATTAGGCAGATGGTTTTAATATTGTGGCTGATCAGTGCAAAATCGTATCAGCTTGTAAAACTGTAATAAAATCTAACTTTTATTGAGTCTAATTTAAAAAATAATAGTGCACAAATGTCAAATACACCAGCCTAGTGGCTGTGTGTGAAAGTGGGGGGAGGGGGAGTGTTATGAGTTATAGTAGAACTAATAGGAAGAGGGCAGATAAAGTCTACACACAACTTCAATGTATCTATATAGATAGAATTAAATAACCTGAATAAATAAACCTAAACAGGTCCAGAGTAACCTATCCACTGATATATTGCAGTGTAAACTAAAAGCTAGACTCCCCTCATTCCTCCATAGTCCACTCCCCCCCACACCAGCCGAAATAATCCTCTAAAAGACTGATAAGTAATATAGTCTATTCGCTGGAAAAAGAAAAAAAAAAATTTGCAAAGAATCAAAAATCAAGGGTGGCTAATGGGGTGCTAAATCATCACTGAAGACTACTGCATCATCCCTATCAAACTCCACCACCACCGTGTATCAATTAGTCCCGACGCGCGTTTCGCCTTACAGGCTCTTCCCCTGGAAGTTAGATTTTATTACATTTAGGGTTGCTCCTGATACATTCGAGACCCACGGGACTGGTATATCGTTCCCGATGGGCTCCTTTGTATCCCCTTTTCTCTTTTTTGTATCTATTATGTATTAGGGGTTACCCCCCATGTTCTAATAGCAACCTGACACTCTCTCCCTATCTCTCCTTCCTTTTCTATTACTTTTACAATTTGATTTAAATTACTATTTTAAGGGTCACTCCAAGAACCTATGCTCCTTGTATATTTATGGTATACGGAGTTTCCTTACATCATCTCTCTTCATTACATGGCTTATAGCTGTAGTTTGAAGCACCTCCCCTTGGTGATGTCACAGACTAAAGCTCCTCCCAGTAAAGCGAGGTATGTACATGCCGGCACGTACAAACTAATTTAATGGCCTATCGTGTAGCTTTGCATAAAAGAACCTGAAGTGTAGTATTTTTCACTTTATTCATTCAAAAAACATGAATGCAGCTTTAATAAAATATTCCATACATGTCCAATAACCTGTAGCTGAGTAAGGATTTATAGGATTAACATAAGACTGCCATTGAGTAACAGTAGCAGGGCTAGGATTGTCGGGATTGGCTGAGGATTATCTGTCCTTTTCTCTACTCTAGTGAAGCAAACGAGGGAAAGATAAAGTCATGAGTATTTTGTTCTTTTTTTATTCTTTTAACCCCTTAAGGACGGCACCAAATGTACACGTTGTGAACGAAACAAAATGTAAACAAAACCTGGCATTTGCGCTACATGTCTGTCCAACCGTAATTCACCTCTTTCATATTAAATGCACCCACCCTTATTATATATAATTTTATTCAGGAGAAACAGGGCTTTCATTTAATATCAAATATTTAGCTATGAAACATAATTTAATATGAAAAAAATGGGAGAAAATAAGATTTTTTAAAAATTTTTTAGTTCTACATGACATTTTAACGGTCAATGTCATAATACTGTTTGCTTTTACTGCAATAAAATACACATAGTTGCCTTTGGGACTTTATAGTAGTCCAGGAATGAAATTAACACCCATAATGGCATACCATTTGCAATAGTAGACAACCCAAGGTATTGCAAATGGGGTATATCCAGTCTTTTTTAGTAGCCATTTGGTCACAAACACTGGCCAAAGTTAGCGTTAGTATTTGTTTGTGTGTGAAAAAAAAAAAAAACGCCAATTTTGGCAAGTATTTGTGACTAAGTGGCTACTAAAAAAGACTGGACATACCCCGTTTGCAATACCTTGGGTTGTCTACTATTGCAAATGGTATGCCATCATAGGGGTAATTTTCATTCTTGGGCTACCATAGGGTCTCAAAGGCAACGTACCAATCTGGCGAATTTTAATGTGAAAAAATGAAACACAAGCCTTATATTTGACGCTGTAACTTTTGAAAACACCATAAAACCTGTACATGAGGGGTACTGTTGTACTCGGGAGACTTCGCTGAACACAAATATTTGTGTTTCAAAACAGTAAAAAGTATCACAGCAATAATATCGTCCGTGTAAGTGCTGTTTGTGCGTGAAAAATGCAAAAAACGCCACTTTTACTGGCGATATCATCGTTGTAATACATTTTACTGTTTTGAAACACTAATATTTGTGTTCAGCGAAGTCTCCCGAGTAGAACAGTACCCCCCATGTACAGGTTTTATGGTGTCTTGGAAAGTTATAGGGTTAAATATAGTGCTAGCAAATTAAATTCCCTTTACTTTCGGCATGGGTTGTCAGGCAGGTCCCGCTAATTGTAATTAATTAAGATACCCAATTATGTAAAAATATTACATAAATATATATGTAGAATTAATATATGTATATATATATACGTATGTGAATATATATGTATATATATATATATATATATATAAAAAAAAGCAAACTCTGGCACTCTTCCTTTAAATACAAATAAAATACAAAAATTACCCGGGTGCTTCCAAGCCTCGGTATGTATAATCAATAAAGGAGCACTCCAAGGGATTTTTCAAACTTGTTTATAATCCGGTGTTGAAAAAATCAATCATCAATGTTTCGACCCGATGGGGTCTTTATCAAGATCTTGATAAAGACCCCATCGGGTCGAAACGTTGATGATTGATTTTTTCAACACCGGATTATAAACAAGTTTGAAAAATCCCTTGGAGTGCTCCTTTATTGATTATATATATATATAATCAATATATAATTTTTTTAAAAATATTTTTATTTATATATAGGTATATATATAGTGATATATACGTATATATTTATGTATATAGATATATATATTAGTTCGTTCTACGTGTATTTTGATATAAATATATATATATTAATATCACAATACAGTTAGAACGAAATAACACACATCTATATATTTTTTAATTATTTTTTTATTTTATTTTTTAACGTATTTACATATTTAATTTTTTTATATTATATATAAATATATATAACAATAATTATATATATATTTAATCAATATTAGTCTACGTGTAATTTGATATTAATATATATATATATATAATTATATATATATTAATAGTAAAATACACCTAGACAGTGTACGTGTGTGTATGTATATGTGTGTATATATATACTTAGATCATATATATATAATATATATATATATATGATCTAAGTATATATTATTATTTTTTTTACACTATTTAATTTATTTGATTTTATTTTCAGCCAGCAGGGGGACCATCTGTCATTACAGGCAGCCCCCCTGCTGGCAATGCTGCAGCCAGCTATCCTGGCCATGTGATTGTGAGGTCCTCGCAAGGACCTCACTCTCACATGGCCGGGGGGGGGGGGTGGGCTGCAGGAGGAAGATCTGCTGCGGGGGGGCTCCCTGGGAGTTCCCCCAACCACGATCGCCGGTGTGGGATCGCCGGCGTGGGATTGCCGGCGTGGGATCGCCGGCGACCGGGTAAGTACAGAAAGACCGGAGGCGTTTAGAGCTGCCTATAATAGGGCGTAATAGTACGCCCTCCGGTCTTAAGGGGTTAATATACTATTTACATTTTTAATAAATAATGCAAACTATACCTTAAAGAAATTCTAAGTAAAGAAAATTGCTAAAACACAGAACAGCCACTTACCCTGAGTATTCTGAAAATAGTGTCTCCAGAGTGGCCGGATTTTGTCTTGGCCGCCCACATCCCACACAGTAAAGCTGATATTCTTGTATTCCACTGTCTCCACGTTGAAGCCTGTTATAGGTGGAGAGAGAAATATCAGATTATATTACACATGGGCATTTCTACACAGCTAAATATATAGCTGATTTACAATGAAGGAACAAATCCAAAGAAACTGTACACATTGACGACTTTGGTAGTCATTTGACACACTATTAATTGGTTCTTCATCAAACACAGTATGAGTTATTATTATGTTATTATTTATATAGCGCCAACAAATTCCGCAGCGCTTTATAATGGGTGGACGAACAAACATGTAGTTGTGACCAGACAAGTTGGACACACAGGAACAGAGGGGTTGAGGTCCCTGCTCAATGAGTTCAAATGCTAGAGGGAGTGGGGTAAAGTGGCACAAAAGGTAAGGATAGTATTAGACTAATGACAGTTACAAGAGAGGAATCAGTCGGGAGCTATTAACAGTTTAATTGATACGCTTTTAGTGGGTTTTTAATGATTTTTTGAAGGAGTTGAGACTGGGTGAGCATCTAACGGAGGAGGGAAGTGAGTTCAACAGGAATGGTGGTGTCCTCGAGAAGTGTTGACGGCGAGCATCAGAGGTGGGAGTACTGACAGAAGATAGACGTGAATCTTCAGCAGAGCGTAAGGGCCTACACGGGACATATTTTGTATTAGGGAGGATAGATAGGTGGGAGCAGCATTATGTAGAGATTTGAAACCAAGAACCAGAATTTTAAATTGAGCCCTATATCTTACAGGAAGCCAATGTAGGGACTGACAGAAGGGTGAGGCGTGGGAGGTGCGGGCGGACAGGAAGATAAGCCTCGCCACCGCATTCATTATGGACTGTAGCAAGTTGGGAGCACGTAAGACCACTGAGAAGCAGATTACAGTAGTCAAGGCAAGAAAGGACAGTGGAATGGACACCTTAGTCGCATCTGCCTAAAATGGCAGACATCAATTAACATAATTTACTCTTACATGGCCAAGTGATTGAGGAATAAAGATTGTGATGAACTGAGCCTCGCCACGTGTTCTTGGAGGGGCCTGCTGGCCAGCCTCTTACCAAAAGACTATGAAACATAGAAACATAGAATGTGACGGCAGATAAGAACCATTCGGCCCACCTAGTCTGCCCAATTTTCTAAATACTTTCATTAGTCCCTGGCCTTATCTTATAGTTAGGATAGCCTTATGCCTATCCAACGCATGCTTAAACTCCTTTACTGTGTTAACCTTTACCACTTCAGCTGGAAAGCTATTCCATGCATCCACTACCCTCTCAGTAAAGTAATACTTCCTGATATTATTTTTAAACCTCTGTCCCTGTAATTTAAGACTATGTCCTCTTGTTGTGGTAGTTTTTCTTCTTTTAAATATAGTCTCCTCCTTTACTGTGTTGATTCCCTTTATGTATTTAAATTTTTCTATCAAATCCCCTCTGTCTCGTCTTTCCTCCAAGCTATACATGTTAAGATCCTTTAACCTTTCCTGGTAAGTTTTATCCTGCAATCCATGAACCAGTTTAGTAGCCCTTCTCTGAACTCTCTAAGGTATCAATATCCTTCTGAAGATACTCCAGTACTGTGTACAATACTCCAGATGAGTCTCACCAGATGAGGTCTGTACAATGGCATGAGCACTTCCCTCTTTCTACTGCTAATACCTCTCCCTATACAACCAAGCATTCTGCTAGCATTTCCTGCTGCTCTATTACATTGTCTGCCTACCTTTAAGTCATCAGAAATAATCACCCCTAAATCCCTTTCCTCAGATGTTGAGGTTAGGACTCTATCAAATATTCTGTACTCTGCCCTTGGGTTTTTACGTCCAAGATGCATTATCTTGCACTTATCCACCTTAAATGTCAGTTGCCACAACTCTGACCATTTTTCTAGTTTACCTAAATCATTTGCCCTCCTGGAACATCAACCCTGTTACTTATCTTAGTATCATCAGCAAAAAGACATACCTTACCATCAAGACCTTCTGCAATATCACTAATAAAAATATTAAAGAGAATGGGTCCAAGTACAGATCCCTGAGGTACCCCACTGGTGACAAGTCCAAGCTTCGAATATATTCCATTGACTACAACCCTCTGTTGCCTGTCACTCAGCCACTGCCTTACCCATTCAACAATATTGGAATCCAAACTTAAAGATTGCAGTTTATTGATAAGCCTTCTATGTGCAACAGTGTCAAAAGCCTTACTGAAATCTAGGTAAGCAATGTCTACTGCACCACCCTGATCTATAATTTTAGTTACCCAATCAAAAAAATCAATAAGATTAGTTTGGCATGATCTCCCTGAAGTAAACCCATGTTGTCTCTGATCTTGAAATCCATGTGTTTTTAGATGTTCAACAATCCTATCCTTTAACATGGTTTCCATCACTTTCCCCACTACTGAAGTAAGGCTTACTGGCCTATAGTTGCCCGACTCCTCCCTATTACCTTTCTTGTAAATGGGCACAACATTCGCTAACTTCCAATCTTCTGGGACTACTCCTGTTAACAATGATTGGTTAAATAAATTTGTTAATGGTTTTGCTAGTACACCACTAAGCTCTTTTAATAGCTTTGGGTGTATTCCATCAGGTCCCATTGACTTATTTGTCTTTACTTTTGACAGTTGAAATAGAACCTCTTCCTCTGTAAACTCACGTGTAACAAATGACTCATTTATCCTTTTTCTTAACTGAGGTCCCTTTCCTTCCTTATGGGCCCTTTAAAAAACTATGTGAACAGACTTGGTTCGTGGGATTTTATATTTGGTTCGAGAACCAAACAGCCACACGAATTAGAGACCACCCTGGAGCTTGTTAAGCCTAATTGCTACTTTGTAGCAATTTCCACCACAGTGTTCTAAGTGTTCGTCTGGGTGGCCACAATTCCTATGGACGATCACGAGGTGGCGGCCATCTTGTTTCCGCAAACGCAGGCAGCGGTCTTTGGGCATGAATCTCATTGAACTGAAAACGGACACAGAAACTCCCGAACACCACTGGACTTCCAGCATCGCCTGCGTGGGGTTCTACAACACTTAGAAATGCGCTGTTTGGTGGAAACGTTCCAACGAACAAGGGGATTAAGCTCCAGGGTAAGACTATTGACTCTGTTTGGTAGTTTGTTAGTTTTTAAGCTACCGAACTAGATCGACCGCAAGCCCTGATTCTCTCGAACTGTTTTGGGCATGGAACCATGCGGACAGTCAGTCAAATTATGACTTCCAGGAAACTCCTGAACCCCTGAACTGATCTGGGTGATTTTTGGATTGCTGGTCACCCAGATGAGGGCTGTCAGGGGATGTAACGTTTGTGGGGGTTTTGTGTGTTTTAGGGTATTTTGGGGGTTTTGTAAAAATGTGTGTTCATTGTGCTTGGAGATAATGGAGTTTAATACAGTGCTTGACTCAATTATCTCCCAGGCACAGGGGAGGGATTATCTTGTTTTGTATGGGAATGTCCTGGACCTGAGAGCCACTGTAATTGTGTATATGTTTTTACTGTAGTCTACTTTCAGGTCCAGGGGGGAGTGCCCCTTGCATAGGGGACGTGCATATAAGGCCAGTTGTGGCTGCCATTAAACAGATTTGTTTTACCCTTCATGAAGTATAGGCTCATGTTTGGGGGATTGGCGAGCTACATTCACTCTGGGGATTGATTTAATCACTATACTCCCTTGGAGAGCAACCTGCTTCGCTCTCTGGACTAGTAGAGGTCTACCTACTGGAAACTGGATACTGGTCTTGGGTCCAGGGTAGGTGGAGGACAGCGAGACCTCAACCAAGTTCCGGCGGTTTGTGAGGTTTACAGTGGTTATGGTGTCCGGTGCAGTGCTTATGGTACTCAAGGATTACTAGGAAGCAGTGATTGACGGAGGTACCCGGTCGGGGTGCCAGGCGGTGCGTCACAAAGATTTACATGACAGATAAGGAAAAAAATGGCCATACACCATCCAATATGCAAATGCAGATAGTAGCTGTACCTTCTCTACTACAAATTATCATTATTGGTGATAACATTACTTATCAAATTCTGTAATCTACTGTTGTGAATCACCTGCATATACTAAAGTAAAACTTAAGAAAGGCCTCTGAAACAAGAGCTGTGAAAGACTGTTTCCACAAATTTCCCAACATGCATCACTACATGGCAGTGAAACCAGTACATGCTAATCATTCTTGAATCCTGTTGTAACATTTTACAGGGAGTAAAATTCAATCCATACTTTAGCTATAATTAGATTTTTTTTAAACTAATTAATGGTTTGGACATATTATGCTGTAATGTATGTGGCATATTTGAATTAATAGCATGCTGCCATATACTAGGCATATTTGTGATGCATTGTGCTTCATTTGAGATCTGGCAGTTGTAAAGGTTGCTGTAAGATTGATTGTGTCAAACATCATGGACAAAAAGGAAGCAATCTCCTAGCCTATTTTTTCATCTTTGCATATGCTGGTTAGATTTTTCCAGGACAATATAAAAATCAGTATAAAGCTGCTTGACTATACAAATATGCAATACCATTCATTATGCAGATGCTTATTTTGCATAAACAATAGCATTTTTTGGACAATCTATATCTAGTCAAGGTTAGTGGCAATGCGCTACCTGCAACGCAAAGAGATCATGCATTTGGCGGTGGTCAGAAGTTGCTTGAAAAGAGCCTTTTTGTATTTAGATATGGGC
Source organism: Pelobates cultripes (assembly GCA_933207985.1). Taxonomy (NCBI): domain Eukaryota; kingdom Metazoa; phylum Chordata; class Amphibia; order Anura; family Pelobatidae; genus Pelobates; species Pelobates cultripes. Next base: position 334,935,329 of record OW240912.1, on the reverse strand, counting down.
AGTTTTGTATTATGGAGATACATATCTCCCGGACTAAATTCAAATTCATCGTCTGACACTTGGGTCAAGACTGCATACACCTTTTTCCAAAAGGGAACCAGAACAAGGAAGCCACAGCATACATGGAGCATCTCCAGCATGAGGTCTGAGTGATCAGAAAAAATACTATGTAGTCGGGCTTGCATAAGATATCATCTCGAGAGGAGTTTGTAATTGGCTTCTTAAATTTCAAAGCTGAAGTGGGAGAGAATATACATTTTTGACCACTGAGCTTATGAGAATGTTCTCCCCAATTCCTCCTCCCAGTGCACTTTAAAACAAGGGGTAGCAATTGGGGGACCAGTTATTAGCATCTGATATAGAGCGGATATACCTCGGTGCAGGGACTCATAACCCACACAGCATTCCTCATATTGAGTAAGGGATCAAATAGGTCTGCTCTAGAGGAGATCAACTTAAAGAAATGTGTCAACTACAAGAAGCAAAATAAAAGCTGGTAGAGATTTAATGTTCTTGGAGGGACACTATAGTCACCAGAACAACTACAGCTTATTGTATTTGTTCTGGTGAGTATAATTACTCCCTTAAGGCTTTTTGCAGTAAACACTGTTTTTTTCAGGGAAAGGGCAGTGTTTACATTACAGCCTATGGAAACCTCCAGTGGCCACTCTGAGCAGGGAGAGCTTACACTTAGCGCTCCCTCACTGCCTGTCCGCCCCCCGGCCTGCCTGACCAGCAGCTCCACTAAACCCCAAGTAAGAAACCACCTAGTCTGTGTGTATGGCTGTCTGTGTGTATAGGTGTATGGCTGTGTGTGTATACGTGTATGGCTGTGTATGTGTATGGCTGTCTATATGTATGGCTATCTGTGTGTATAGGTGTTTGGCTGTCTGTCTGTATAAGTGCATAGCTGTGTATGGCTGTGTGTGTGTGTATAGGTGTATGGCTGTGTATGTGTATAGGTGTATGGCTGTCTGTGTGTATAGGCGTATGGCTGTGTATGTGTATGGCTGTCTGTGTGTATAGCTGCCTATGTGTATAGGTGTATGGTGTATAGGTGAGGGTTTCAAGGAGGAACAGGAGGATCCGCTTTTGTAAGGTGCGGATGGGGCCATTGGCAGGACTCTGGACACTGCTTGTTGGCTGTTTTTTTATTATTATTATTTTTTTTTTTCAAACATGTGCAGGGGTTTAGTAGACAGGGGGAATTGGTATTTAGTAGACATGGGGGGGGGGGGCTGGAGGTTAGTAGAGGGGGTGACAATTTTATGTTTGTTTTTTTGTGGCCAACATAAACCTAAACCTTGTTTATTTGGCCCTTGCTAGCCTTTGAGTTTGACATGCTTGGTTTACATGTTTGTGTTCCTGACACTACAGTGTTCCTTTAAGGAATTTAAAATTACTGTGGTCCATATTAGTTAAAGGGTACATGAGACCCTTCAGTGTGGATAGTAAAAGTTTTAGCCAAACATTTAAGAATAAGCCGAGAAAGAGATGCCTGCACAATGACAATAGGATGACTACAGCATCCATCAACAGCATTTTACATATGTAATAAGACTCCTTACATGGCACTGGTATAAATCAAAGTCTATTGAAGGGACAACAAATATGCATTAGCTTCATGTCAATTAGGTTTATTACTCCAGTAGTTAAAAGTAATCAATTTATTTAAATAAAGTATTTGTTTGAATACTTCATAAATCACTGACTTTCTCTTACGAAGGTTGTCCAATCTGACCTTAATTGCGTAATGTTTGCTACCAAATCATTTACTCCACTGTTTTCATTTCATCTATAGAAGAAAAGGTGAGAAAAAAGATCTAAACTCAGGAAAGCTAATTAAATAATGATGCAGTATTTCCATGCAGTGCACAACATGTTAGGCAGTCCAAAACTATTAATTCTAACATCTCCAAAGGATTGACATTTTTGGCTTTAGTTTGTTAAGAAGCTACAATAAATAGACAATTGTTTTAAGGTAAAGTAAAGGAAACAAACACATAACCTTTCAGGTCTAACAAGTAAAGTAGATCTCAACAATAAAGCATCACCCATATTTACAGTATGAATATCAGTTACGTGTCACTTTAGCATTCCAATGTAGTCCTGGGTAATAGTCTAAATTAGATCGGAGTGGTATTCTCTGAAATACAGAGTCTTGGGGGAAATGTTAAGCTCTATTTATGGGTATAGTGGTGAACACAACATATTCCTTCCCTTCAGCAGGCAAAAGAAATATGTTTTGTTTTCTCAAGGCAGCTTTCTGCTGTTACATTAGTAAAAGCTATATGTAGCTCTTTGGGGAAAAAAGCTTTTTCAAATAAAACATTCAGAGAACATAATGTTAATGTGTACAGTACTCATTATGGCTCCTAATTTTAGCAGCAGAGGCACTGACTGAATAAATTCTAGGGCACAGCCAAAGTAATACTAAAACACACATTGGTCTATTTTCTGCAAAATATTTGGTTCCCATAGCCTTACAGTAAGACAATCACATCTAAGCCGATTCATACTTGCACAAGTATATATGGCCATCAATGCTCCCTTGCATTTTGCCATAAAGGGTAGCATGTGTGTGAGCGCATCATGGAGTCTTTTTTTACAGACTGAAACGTTGTGTGAATTTGTAATTGCTCAATAAAGCAACAGATGAAATTTACCTTGAAAGACTCCTGAGTGCTCTCTACTGGTATTGCGTATATATATATATATATGTATATATATATATATATATATATATATATATATAATAAATATAATATATATACATCTTATATGTAACGTCAAACGTAGTGTATTTTAGTGTTAATATAAGTATATATTAGTATTAAAATAATCTTAGAATGACGTTACATATATATAAGATATATATTATTTATATTATACATCTATATATATTTTATATTTATATATACAAGTATAATTACAATAAATAAAATAAAATGTTTTTAAAAAATGTAAATAAATTATATATACATATGTAATTTTATTCTAACTGTAATTTGTTACTAATATATATATATACTACTGTTGTACTCGTGAGACTTTGCTGAATCCAAATATGTGCTTTTTTTGCAGTAAAACCGTAAACAGTATTATGACATTTACAGCTAAAATGTGAGGCGGAACTACAAATTTAAAAAAAAATTTAAAATTGCTCAGTTTTCTTTTACATTAAATTCATAATAAATTGTGTTTCATATATGAATAGTTCATGAGAAATTAAAGCCCTGTTTCTCGTGAACAAAATTATACATAATAAGTGTGTGCACTTACGGTTGAACAGACATATAATCAAATTCCAGGTTTTGTTTACATTTTGTTTTGATCAGAAAGTGTACTATTGACTCCATCCTGAAGGGGTTAAATATTGCTGCTGTTATGAGGCATGTTAGCTACCACATTAGCTCTCAGCACACGATGTACACATGGTTAACCCCTTAAGGACTGGACTGTTTTTGCGATGTTGTACATTTGCGACCAGGCATATTTTTACACTTTTGTGGTGTTTGTGTTTGGCTGGAATTTTCCGCTCTCTCATTTACTGTTCCCATACAAATTATATATTGTTTTTCAGGACAAAAGGGGCTTTCTTTACATACCATTATTTATATAATCTCATGTATTTTAATTTAAAAAAAATAAAAAAATATGATGAAAAATTGAAAAAAATACATGTTTTTTGACTTTTACTTGAAAAATCTTTTACTCATCTACAAAAGCGAATTAAAAAAACTGCTAAATAGATTCAAAATTTTGTCCTGAGTTTAAAAATACCTAGTGTTTACGTGCTTTTTTGCTTTTTTTTGCATGTTATAGGGCTATAGGTACAAGTAGGATATTGCGGTTTCAAAACATAAATTTTTAAAATTTATCAATAGTGACATTGTAACACTATTATCTGTCATAAATCTCTGAATAACACCCCACATGTACATATTTTTTTTAAAGTAGACAACCCAGGGTATTCAATATGGGGTATGTCCAGTCTTTTTTAGTAGCCACTTAGTCGAAAACACTGGCCAAAGTAAGCATTCATATTTGTTTGTGTGTGAAAAAGTAAAAAAACTAAATTGAACGCTAATTTTGGCCAGTGTTTGTGACCAAGTGGTTACTAAAAAAGACTGGACATACCCCATTTGCAATACCTTGGGTTGTCTTCTTTTGCAAATGGTATGCCATCATGGGGGTAATTCTCATTCCTGGGCTACCATACGCTCTCAAAGGCAACGTAACCAACCTGGCCATTTTCAATGTAAAAATATTTGACCCATATATTTGACCTTGTAACTTTCAAAAATGCTATAAAACCTGTACATGGGGGGTACTGTTTTATTCGGGAGACATCGCTGAACACAAATATTAGTGTTTAAAAACTGGAAAACGTATCACAACAATTATATCATCAGTAAAAGTGCTGTTTGTGTGTGAAAAATGCAAAAAGTCACTTTTCACTGACGACATATCGCCGCTGTGATATGTTTTACTATTTTAGTCACTTCAATACATATTACCCCCATCTTTAGACTTTTAAGGTAGCAACCGAAACGTTACAGAGGTAAATACGAGATGCTGAAAGCAAATTCAATTCTCTGGAATTTCGGCCTGGGTTGGCAGGCAGGTCCCTCAAATTGCAATCAATAAAATTACTGAATTATGTAAAAATATTACATAAATACACATGTAGAATTTAAATATATATGCATATTTATATATTTGAAGTCTACGTGTATATTTATATAATTATTTATGTAATTTGTATATGGACATATGTATATTTCTTATTATTTTTATATACATAGATATATATACAAATTCATTCTAAGTGTATTTTGATATAAATATATATATATATATATTAATTTTAAAATACAGTTAGAATAAAATTTCATATAGCTATATAATTTTTTTAAATTTTTTATTATTTAAAAATTTTTTTATTTAATTTAAATTACTTATTATTTATATTTTATAATAATATATATATACAATATATATAGTTATTATATATATTATATATATATACGTGCGTAATTTAATTATAAGTGTATTTTTATATTAATATAAGTACATATTAATATAAAAATACACTTAGTATGACATTATATATATGATAGATAGACATATATTATATAGATATAATATATGTCTATATATCATATTTATACACATATATAATTTTTAAAAATTTTTTTATTAACACTAACTTTATTTTTTTTTTTGTTTTTACACTAGCAGGGAGACTGCCTGTCAGCACAGACAGTCCCCCTGCAGGCAGACACACACATGCACACCTATTGTGACCATGTGATCGCTGTGTTAAGCGATCACATGGCCACAGGGGTCCTAAATCAGTGTGGGGAGACTGTCTGGGCTGCAGGCAGTCTCTCCACAACCGGAGCCACACTGATCGCCGCCGGGGGAACGACGGCGATCAGGTAAGTACCCCCAGACCGTTAGGACGGTTCAGGACCGTCATCGGTCCTCAAGGCAAAAATGCCGATGACGGTCCTGAACCGTCCTCGGTCGCTAAGGGGTTAAAGCAGCAAGATACTGATAGACTTCAACCATGTCAGCAACTTCTGACTCACTATTAGCTCTCAGCACACATAGGGCTAAAGCAGCAGGGTACTGATAGACTCCTTATTTTTTTCTCAGCTGGCAATAAATTAATCTGAAGTGGTAATAGGGAGCCAAGAAGCTGACACGGTTAACAGAAGCAATAATCATTACAGATTAAAACAGATTGAAATTAGAATCAGATCAGTCCTCAGAGTTACAGCCCCAGTCCTGCAGTTTGAAACCTCACAACTTTTCAACTAGTCACAGCATGAGTGTTTCATGTCTCAGTTGTAGAGTGGCTAAGCACTTTAACCTCTTAAGTACCAAACTTCTGGAATAAAAGGGAATCATGACATGTCACGTGTCCTTAAGGGTTTAAAGAAGATGGCAGGTATGTGCAGTAAGAGTTATTAAAACTATTAGTGACAGCCAGCACAGTGTGATGCGTCAGAAATGTCCCCCTCCCCTTGTCACCCTAGTTTTATAAATATTAATTACATATTTGAGTTAATTCCCTTGCTTAATCAACTGTCAGGCAGTCACTGGGGGAAAGAAAAATATATTATACACTTACATTTGCAGGGACCAGGAACTGCTGCTGTGCTCTCTCTGTGTTACTTCTAAGATGGCTTCTGGCATCTGTCTCCTGTGGGCACTGTAACCCTACCCCCTGGTGCCAATGTATGCCTCTGAATAGAGAGGCCAATAGCATGCATCCATTCATGGGAAGCTGTCTCTGCTGCTCGAATGGCAACTCAATGGAAATTCCTTCTAACAGGACACTAGACATGTGCAAAACCTGCTGAAACAGGGCAGATTTCAAACCACCTCCCCTCCAGAAAAAAAAAAGAATCTTAATGTTACTATTGCAAATATTTTTTTCCCACATAAAACTGGTAAGGCGCTGCTCCATGTGCCCCTAGGGATGAGCCTCCACTGGTTAATAATGTGACACTGAGGCCTAAGTGCAGCTTTTTCCCAGAACATATTCCGTGGTCAGTCACCATACCATAACATATGAAGTAGTTGTCCCATCTCTATCAACACTGCATAAGTAAAAAGAAAACCCATAAAATATTAAATTCACCTACAAAATGTCTAAAATGTCAGGGACTTTATCCATGCAAATTGTTAAAATCTGACCTAATAATCCAAAACCATGCCTAAAGATTGGGCAACGTTTCTGCTGTTAACCAAATTACAACTTTTAAACAATTTTATTGATGAAGAGAGCAATAAGTTTTCTCCAAATATATGGTACGTGTGTTTTTAGAAGGACCTGGTGGCTTGCTCGCAAAGTATAATTGTTTTTAAAATATAACCTACTAATTCTTTCTAATTTGCCTGATTTATCTGAATGGACACAATAATAATATTATTTTGACATCTAAGATAGTATTTTAGTCTTGCATAATCGCGCTATACTTCCTAGCAGCAGGTGTCATCAAAAAAGTTCCAGTAAATGCAAACTCCCAAGAGCACAGCCTACATGTGACAATGCTGTTAAAGTGAATGTCCCAGTACTTCTTCCATCTCTCCAAAGAAGACTTAGCTCTCAATCTGACTCGTCAGGCACAATCAAGTGACCCATCACAAATCTTGCCAGAAGACTGACTTTATATCATATGCCCTTCAATGGAAATTTGCTTTTTGACCCTTTTAATAGTCAAATGTAAGCCAGAATATCGCTGCAATCCATTTCAACCATATGAAACAGAGGATCTTAGGATCTGGCAAAAACAGACATTGAAGTTCTGCTACAATGACAAAAGATGAATATGGAGTCATACCTAATGCCTGGCAATTTGCAAAAAGTTTCTTGTTTAAAGACAAGGGTTGAAGGTTTCACTTCTGAGGAAATATGCATCCTAATTATTTGTCAGGGAAGTATATAGCAGATTTCTTTGATGCATACTGCATAATTCTCACAACTGACGCACATCTTGTTTACCCTTGATCATGGATTACTGAGGTAGTATTGAGACTGAGTATGAAATTAAACAGTCATGAATAAAGTTTTCCATAGTTCCAGAACATCTGAAGGAATCTAAGATTCTTAATGTTAATGAAAAATGCACCTCCAGCATCTAATGCGGTATTGGTTAAAGGGATCCTACAGTGCCAGGAAAACAAACTCGTTTTCCTGGCACTATAGGCTCCTGTAGTGTCCCCCTCCCGCGGTGCTGAAGGGGTTAAAACCCCTTCAGTCACTTACCTGAATCGGCGCTAATAAATTTATTAGAATTAGGTCTTATAGCATTTGTATATACATGTCCCTGTTGGTTTGTTTTCAGTTAGTGTCAATATTTCATGATGTATTTTTCACATGGTTCATTTATTATATATGATAGTACTCTGGTAATAGGAGCCTTTATTGCCTGCTGTAGGCTGGTGATTTAAGAATCTCTGCCGCTCACTTTGCACATATTTTTATCACTTTCTTATCACTTTTATCTATTTCAGTTCACTTTCACATGCACGGCACTTTAATTATCAGTGTCATTCTGACATTTGGGCATTGATCCTCATATCCCCATGATAATTTCTACGATGTGGGGAGATCTTCCTGTTTATTTTATTGTATTTCTGTTTTTAACTCACACTGTTGTATATGAGGTGTAAGTAATAGCTCCATCCATTACTGCACACCTATAACGTTATTTAATCTTACACTTCTCTTATGCATAACATTGTGGTCACGTCGTCTTTAAGCATGTATCCACTGCACTGTTTACACTTTACATTACCTAGCAACCATGTTGTACGTCTTGATGCATGCCGGGGAAACCACGTGTTTCATTATGACACTTCCGGGTTTGAACGATTTGCCGCACACACGGGATTGGTGAGTAAACCAATCCTTAAATGTATTTAAACTTTTTTTTTTCTACCAGTCATTTGATCTTGAAAAAGACCCTTAGGGGCCAAAACGTCAATCAGGACAATTTGCACTATGCTGTAAATTTTATCACAATAAATACACTTCACTGAAGACCTTTTTGAGTGCTCCATTCATCGATTTTTCTATATATTGGACGTTGGTAGCACCAAAGGCAGTCCTATTTTGAATACTCCAGGGGTGAGTGCCAAAGTTATCTTTTTCTTTATATATATATATATACACATTTTGTCTGACTCTTAATCCTGCAAAGTGAATGTGAGGCTATGTGGGAAATGTTTCCAATCAATGTGCCATTTGTTGTGTAGCATATACTCATTGCATTGTGCATCATGCATCATACCCATTTTCTGTTATGTTTATAGGGAACTTTTTCCTTGTGTATAAGTTGAAGAATATCAGGTTAAGAACGGAGCAGGAGTGAAATAGATGTTTAGTAGGTAATTGTTAAATCTAATATGAATGTTTAAATGGCTGCTGAACTTGACGTGGGAGGCAAAGTCAAGAATCTGAGCAATAATGAATTCTAAAAATTGTTCTTGAGACTTGTTATACTCAAAGAGAATTTTGAGATTAACAAGTCTCATATTGCGTTTTAATTGTTTTGATGTTCCCCTTTCTTACTAGAGGTTGTCCTTGGACTCTGTGGCACCAAAAAGTAAACCATAGAGATCTATCTGGAGAATACAGAAAAAATATAGCTTAACGAGTTAGCGTTCACCAGTAGTAAAATTATTAGTAAAAAAGTAAAATTATGGCGCTTTATGATGATGACTACCAATATGACATCACATCTCCAGCCATATCCTGACTGTTTCTTAAGGTTGAAGAGCTCAAAAGCAAAGCAGATTGAAACGGATGGGAGTGAACTTCAGGGTGGAATAAATAAACAAATACATTTGCTTGCTATTCTAGGAAATAAATACAGTGCAAGAGCCATTAAGACGTCTTATATATCCTGTCTTCACACATTGGCTATAAATGTACCCATGCGTCACTACTGTAACCAAAGGCTGGTTGGTTGCGAATCATTATTATCAGGTTTATTATTTTACAACACCTAAACCTTTAATGCTGTTGGTTGAACAACAACTACAATAAAATAACTCAAATCAGTCATGCTGTCTTTTTATAGCATATCAATCAAGAATACAGTGTACCTATGGTGGGAATTGTGGTCACAATCTCGCCAAGCTTCAGTTTGTACAAGATGGTGGTCTTTCCAGCAGCATCAAGCCCCACCATCAGTATTCGCATTTCCTTCTTTCCAATAAGACTTTTCAGAAGGTTTCCAAAGATGTTTCCCATGGCTACTTTCTAGAGATGTCCTTGCGAATGATAAATATCTGTCTAACAGAATGACAGAAGTAATTTAAAAATTAGGAATTTATATAGTAAAATAGTATTTTACATACCATAATTAAAAACCAGGGTCTAGTAATTGATAGCTAAAAGAAGAGCTTCATCTGCCCATTAAGCAGATAATACTCCCTGAGGACTTATAAAATTGGCATCAACAGATGTTTCTCCTGTGACTCCAAACAAAGCTATATCTTGTGCAAAACATATAAAATCATTTATTTTTTTAAAAATACATGTAAATTAAAATGCAAGTGCTCAAAATGTTTCCTAACGTTCTGACTTCTAATGTGGAGTCATCTCTCCTATTCCTGCCAGAAGCTTCCCTTAGCTGTCCTGTGCCCTACAGTACAGGGCCAGCTTATTGGCTTAGATCATCAGCAGATCTCTCTCATTCAATGAGCTAGGATTTGTTCTGCTGGGCATAACACAGGCAGAGAGCTTCCTGGCTGCAAAGGGGCAAAGAACAATAAGTGACAGACCCCAGGTAAGAACTCAAGCCATTAACAAACGGTTTCACTACTTACATGGAGAAGGGGAGAATGACCCTCCTGGAATCATAGCCACACACTGTTGTTGTTATAGTGCTTGGAGTGTTACTTTAAGTGTTACCCCCTTACCTCCCCTCCCTCAGCATGTACAGAGTTAAAAAACAAAACAAAAAAAAACCCAACAACTTTACTTACCCGATCTCTTCACCATTGTCCCTCGGCTCTGCCTGCTCCTATGTCACCTGACGTAGGCCTAATGTGCATGCGCAGCAAGCGCCTTAGGCCCTCCACCTAGGAAAGCATTGAATCAATACTTACCTATGGGGAATTTACTGACGCTGGATGTCCTCATGTTGAGTGTGTTAGGAGTCCATTAGGCAATCCAGAGCCAGGTAAAATCTTGGAAGCGCCTCTGGTGGCTGTCAGTCAGTCAATGAGCTGAAGTGGTCTGGGTGCCTACAGTGTCCCTTTAATCAAATGACCAGTATAAAATTATTGACACCATAAAGGCTTCTGTCAGGCTAACGTTGACCCATTCGTGTTCTGTAAAAGGATGATTATGCACTGGTTTCTTACATTACTTTCCTACGCACACATTTGAAAGGTGAGAAAATATGTTTAGCTACAATAGGTAATGTAAAAGGTGGCATGAATTAGTCACTTAATATATAAAGCATGCTGCAAAACTTCAAGCAGTAAGAATTATTAGAATGTAACTTTTTAATTCTTGTTAATTCAACAATGAGCAAATGCAATCCTAATCTCATCATGGTTACTTCAGTAATCTGGTCATTGTCAAAATGTGATAAGGGAATTGAAGATTTTAGACAAAAGAAGACTTTATCTCTTTAGTGAATACAATGAATAAAACCTAGTATGTTAAAGGGCTACTCAAAGCAAAATAACCAAAACAGCACACTGTTGTCAAAAGGTTTGCGTCCAGCAGGCACCCATTGCCTGGCTTAGTACCATTTCAGCTGTTTTGGACAATGTCCTGTATGGCTGGCTGAGAAATATTACTAGGAAACATGGTCAGCAACAATTTAAATGTTAAACCCTGTTTGAGAATCAGTGGCAGCTACACCTTGGCATTACAGATATTGTGGAGAACATAACACCTGGTGCTCTGTCACAGCAAAATGGCCTAAGCATCCTCTGACCAGGGCCGGCGCTTCCTATAAGGCGAACTAGGCAGCCGCCTAGGGCACCATATAGGAGGGGGCGCCCTGTGCCCCCATCGCCGGCCCTTTAAATGCCACAGCCGCCTGAGCGCTCTATAGAGAGCGCTCAGGCGGCTGCTGCAGTGCCTCACCTCCCCGGCACTGTAGCGTGGCCGAGCTCCTTTCCGGTCCGCGATCCGGCCGGACTGACAGGAAGTGCACTTCCTGTCAGTCCCGCCGGGTCGTGGACCGGATAAGAGCTCGGCCACGCTACAGGGGAGGTGAGGAGAGGATTACAGGGGAGGGGGGGGAACAGATTACAGGGGAGGGGGGGGAATAAGATTACAGGGGAGGGGGGGATACGATTACAGGAGGAGGGGGGAATAAGATTGACAGGAGGGGAATAGATTACAGGGAAAGGGGGAACAAGATTACAGGAGGGGGATAAGATTACAGGAGGGGGGGAATAAGATTACGGGGAAGGCCAAGACGCAGGATAGACGTGAGGGGGGAATAAAGACACAGGGGGGAATAAGATTACAGGAGAGGGGATAATTCGGCCCATCCAGGGGAGAAGAAGAGAAGATTACGGGGGAGAAGAAGCGATTACAGGGGGGAGGGGAGAAGATTACGGGGGGAGGGGAGAAGAAGACAAGATTACAGGGGGGAGAAGAAGCGGAGAACACAGGGAGGGGGGGAATAAGAGGAAAACACAGGGGAGAAGAAGAGGAGAACACGAGGGGTGGGAGATGAGAAAGTAGGGGAGGGAGAGACCACTAAAGGAGGGAGGGGGCAGTGGAGAGACCGCTAAGGGAGGGGGGTGGAGGATAGACCACTAGGGGAGGGTGGGGGGAGAGGAGAGACCACTAATGCAAAGTCGGGAGAAAAGGAGACCACTAAGGAAGGTGGGGGGGGAGAGGAGAGACCACTAAGGGGTAGGGGAGATCTCTAAGGAATGGAAGGGAGAGCTCTGTAGGACAGGGGGCAGGACAGGGAGCTCTTTCACACCACGTGCGCACACACACACACACACACACAAACAATGCATCCCTATACACACAGAAACACAACATGCTTCCCTTACACAGAGAGAAACACACAATGCAACCCTTACACATAAAGACAATGCATCCTTTGCACAGATACACACAATGCATCCCTTACACACACATGCAAACACACACTGCTTCTCTTACACACACACAGAAACACAATGCATCTCTTACACACACTCAACGCACCCCTTATAGACACACACACTGCATCCCTTACATACACAGAAACACACTTTGCATCCCTTATGCATACAAACACAGATTCACACAATGCATCCCTTACACACAACAAGAAACACACAATACATCCCTTACACAAACACTCACTGCTTTCTATCCCTTACACAAAAACACACTGCTTCCACTACACACAAACACACTGCATCACCTACACAAACTGGTATCCGTATACACTACATTCCATAAGCACACACATTAGATCCTCTACAGTAACAAATAACACATCCCCTACACACTCTACTCCCTGTGAGCGAACTCATGGGTGGAACATGTAGGTGGACGTATGGGTGGGCTTTATGGGCATACTTACCGTCAGGCCCTGGGGCCCAGACTTTGAGCTATGTAAGAGGCCCAAAAAAATGGAGCTGCTTCCCGTTCTCCCAGAACATTGAATTTTGTGACCACAGTTACAAACAGCCTCCAGAGATCCTGTTCTACACCAGACAAGTGGAGCCAGACTGCAGCCAGAGCCCATCACCATCCTCATATGATTGTAAGTAGGCAATCTAGTATATTATTAGTGACACTAATCTCTAATTTACCTCACAATAAATGGACACTATAGTCCCCAGAACCACTGCAGCTTAATAAAGTTGTTCTGGTGTATATAGTTTGTCCCTGCAGGCTTTTTAATGTAAACATACACTGTGTGCAGCACTGGCACTAGTTCATATGGCAGATCATATGGGTGGGGCATTGCGATGTCCCGGGGGGTGGCAAATCTTTCTTTTGCCTAGGGCGGCAAAAATCCTTGCACCGGCCCTGCCTCTGACAGTCACAATAGCTTAAGTGTCAAATGCAAGCCACCACCTATCTATATGACGGCATTGCCTATATGACGGAGTAGCAATAATGGGGTTTCCATACATGAACCATAATGTTAAACAATGCACTGATTCACTAACAGTGCTAAGCAAAACCTGATGTATGAAGGATGGAAGCGAGAGATGAAGATGTCAGCTATGCCAATTAAAGATGAAGGTTGATGCTGCTCTATTCAAATTAAAATACAGAGGCAGGTGTTCCTTATGACAGGTGAGATGGAAGTAGACAGGTGGTCCTTATGTCAAGGCGGGATGGAGGCAGACAGGTGGTCTTTACGTCGAGGTAAGGTGTAGGTAGACAGGTGGTCATTATATCACAGTGAGGTGGAGGTAGATAGGTGGTTCTTATTTTAAAGTGAGATTGAGGCAGGCAGGTGGTCCTTGTATCAAGGTGAGATGGAGATAGACAGGTGGTCCTTGTATCAAGGTGAGATGGTGATAGGCAGGTGGTCCTTGTATCAAGGTGAGATGGAGATAGACAGGTGGTCCTTGTATCAAGGTGAGGAGATAGACAGGTGGTCCTTGTATCAAGGTGAGATGTAGATAGGCAGGTGGTCCTTGTATCAAGGTGAGAAGGAGATGGACAGGTGGTCCTTGTATCAAGGTGAGATGGAGATAGACAGGTGGTCCTTGTATCAAGGTGAGATGGAGATAGACAGGTGGTCCTTGTATCAAGGTGAGATGGAGATGGACAGGTGGTCCTTGTATCAAGGTGAGATGGTGATAGGCAGGTGGTCCTTGTATCAAGGTGAGATGGAGATAGACAGGTGGTCCTTGTATCAAGGTGAGATGGAGATAGACAGGTGGTCCTTGTATCAAGGTGAGATGGTGATAGGCAGGTGGTCCTTGTATCAAGGTGAGATGGAGAAAGGCAGGTGGTCCTTATGAGAGGGTGAGATGGAAATAGACAGGTGGTCCTTGTATCACGGTGAGATTGAGATAGGCAGGTGGTCCTTATGAGAGGGTGAGATGTAGATAGACAGGTGGTCCTTGTATCAAGGTGAGATGGAAATAGACAGGTGGTCCTTATGAGAAGGTGAGATGGAGATAGACAGGTGGTCCTTGTATCAAGGTGAGATGGTGATAGGCAGGTGGTCCTTGTATCAAGGTGAGATGGTGATAGGCAGGTGGTCCTTATGAGAAGGTGAGATGGAGATAGACAGGTGGTCCTTATGAGAGGGTGAGATGGAGGCAGGCAGGTGGTCCTTATGAGAGGGTGAGATGGAGGCAGACAGGTGGTGCTGATGCCGGCATGGCATTGTTACACATTGAATCCTGGTATGAGAGACAATTCAGACCTGTATAGATACATATATATGGGTACGGCTGCGGACATCCCTTGTTCTTTTCCGAACCTACCTTCTCCTTTCCTTCTTTCTCTCTATAAGCAACTCCTCCGTCCTCTCCGACCGGAATCCCGGTCCAACTAACGCGAGAGCTCCATCCGACAAGCAGGCTGTGCTATGCGCTGTGCGGGGAGCGCTCGCGAGACTGGTCCCGGTTTCCATAGCAACGGATGCAGCAGCGCGCTCCCTCTCCAGGTCTGCTGCAGAGATGAGTGGGCAGCGGGCCTGGTCCTCACATGCAGCATTGATCTGTATAAATCACCCACACACCCATTAACACAAAGTGGCAACGAAATCATAACAAGGAACAAAAAAAAAAGTCCAACTTGTAATATTTCATTTATGAGTCATGAAACCTGCACACCCAGCTTCTCAGTATAATCATACAGCTTGCTGTATCAGAAAAATAAATGTTATTCAGGATCTTCAATATAAAAACCCAATCAGCCAAACAGTATCATATAGACACAATTTATCTGTAAGTGTAAAATGGTTTGAGGTTATTCTCCCAACAATAATTCCCTGGAGTAATTCCTGTCTCTGTTACCTCTGTGTGACCTAATGCAAGTAACTGTAACCTATATAATAAAAAAAAATTATTATCCTGAAATGTAATGCGTGTTTATAGATAGATATGCATTGGTGTTTAGCATAAGAACATCTCTTATGTCAATTGTTTATTTAAAAAAGGTGTTAATACTTGAGTGTTGTCTATTATACTGTTAAAATTTATATATATATAATCTGATGGCAGCCCTGGCTATCACATTTAGCCACCATTCATGTGACCTCGTTGGCTCATCGATTTGAAACTACCTGCTCAAACTACAGTGTAACTAATATTAACACATTTGGATGGTGGCTGAATGTTATAGCCAGGGCTGCCATCGGCCCTGGCTGATGGCAAGGGCTGGTACACTGGGGTCTGCTCCTGAGTCTGCCCACAGTGGCCACCCCGATACAACCCACAAGGATGAAGTGTGTGTGTATATAGTGGATGCCGTGTATGTGTGTGTGCAGAGTGGAAGCAGTGTATGTGTAGAGAGGATGTAGTGTGTGTGTAGAGTGGATGCAGAGTGTGTAGAGTGGATGCAGTTTGTGTATGAGATGCAGCATGTGTGTTTGTGTAGTGGATGCAATGTATGTTTGGAAATATGTGGAATAGGAAACAAACTGCATTCTCTGGGCAAAATTCTTTTTTTTTTTTTATTTAATTTTTATTTCATTTCCCTCTCCCTGCCTCTTACCTGGGGCCATGGAGGGAGGACATTGCACTCCATGGTGGTCCAGTGGAATTGAGCAGAAAACCAGCTGCTGTATAGTGAAGATGGTCCCCAGCAAACGTCATCTTTCAGCACACACATTACACTCCATGGTGGTACAGTGGCATTGAGCAGTCAGGCAGCTGCTATGATGTATAGTGAAGATGGCCCCCAGCAAACGCCATCTTTCGGCAGGTATATATATATATATATATATATATAAAAAGATAAAATTCTTATCTTGTAATACCTTTTTTATTGGACTAACAGAATTTTTTAATGAGAAGCTCTCGGGGGAACCTCCTGTTATGGAAATCAATTCAATCAATTGAATATTCTTTGTGTATCTGCCCCTGGCCAAATTGAGAAACAATGCGTGCACGCTCCCTGAAGTAATTCACACCAGACACAGGTTTCAGGTTGATGAATAACTTGAGGAATGTTTATTAAAGGGGGACGGCAGGTCCCTTTTAAAGCAAAATTACATCATAAGCATTGTCAGAGATAACAAGAAATAATACTTAAACAATTGGTTAGGTGTTAAGTGGTCTTCTTAACGCTCTGCCTACTATAGGTGATGTCACTGGGACCATGAGGGTCTCCCCCAGGTTCCAGCGCCATCTTGTTACACGAGGTAGTTAGTCGGTGTTATAGGGAAGGGGAAGGGGAGGGAGTTCTAGAAGCCTCTAGTGGCCATTTTGTCTATGCATGTGTTAGTAGCTTAGATACTGATTCTGGTTAAATGAGTAAATAGACATTTTACTAAGCTTAAAGAATACATCAATATTTTATTTCCACAACAGTCCCCCCTTAAAATGGCTATTTACCATGACAACTGCTACTGTCCCTATTATATCCCTAGCTGCCTGCAGCTCATCTGTCTTAACGAGCATCGAACACTTCACTCCGTGGGTAACCCGCAGCGGCTAGTCCACCACATCTCCGCACGTGAGGCTAGCCTGTAGAGACAGTAGAGACAGATGCTCTCCCTATACTATCCCTACAAGAATGCAGTTGTCTGTCTGGACTGGTGGGGCTGAAGGGGTGTATGTGGTGTGTCATATTCTAAATCTACGTCAGTGGCATCTTGATGTATGAAAGTAGGGGTCGTGTTATCTACAGTCTTCCCTACTGCCTTCTGCAAATACTTCTGTATGCAAGGTAATACACAGCAGTTCAAAATTAAGAAAAGTATGAACACTGTAAGGACAGCTGTACCAACTTGGAATAGGGTTCTCTGCCAGCCATTCATCCACCCAAACCATTTATCCCATACATTAGTGACCCCTGAGTTGTGTTTTAGTTCATCTGAAAGGCTATCCAGTTTTTCTATGGCCATAGTTACCTTGCCATTGGGTCCAGTATTATCTGGAATATATGTACAACATGTCATGGTCTCGGGGAGGATTTTACATACGCCCCCCTTTTCTGCTAAAATCATGTCTAAGGCCATTCTATTTTGAAATGGGTAGTAGCTTGCAATTGCTCTGCCAGGCCCTGTAGGGCATCTCTAGTATTATTAACAA
The DNA here is from genome assembly GCA_933207985.1 of Pelobates cultripes. Taxonomy (NCBI): domain Eukaryota; kingdom Metazoa; phylum Chordata; class Amphibia; order Anura; family Pelobatidae; genus Pelobates; species Pelobates cultripes. The sequence continues at coordinate 334,917,599 of OW240912.1, read as the reverse complement.
ACCACTGCTGGTTGTAATAGATATAATTAATACAATTAACATTCTTATTGGTGGTAATCATCGGGATCAAAGATTCAAACCCAGCCGTTACTTAATCTCTTGCTTTGAATTCATTAGGTACCCCCCTTGGCACACCAATGGCATCAATGTAAACATGTGGATCGAAGCTACCCCGAATTGGGGTTTCCCTTTTGACTCTGGAAGGAGTGTGTGTGGAATCAAATGTGTCCTGATGGCCATCTGGGATTATATGGATAGGCATGATGGCCTTGGTCAGTGTGCACTCCCCCCACCACAGCCCTGTTAATTGGGATCTCAACAGCCTATCACCACACAGCCAATATATGTCCCCGATTGATTTCACATGATTCATTAATAATGCTATAGGAGGATTATGATAAGTGGAACAGTAACCAGATGGAAATTTGCCCAAAAACGTGCCCGTGTTCTTAGGTATTGTGTAACAAGTGAAATTACCTGGGTATACCGTGACTCCATCAGGTGGTCTAACATGTCCCTGGGTAATTGGGTAGACCTTTTTCCATGATTCACACGTTGAAGAATTGGTGGTAGATTGTGCATAAAGACTTAAGACACATAATTCTATATCAGGAGGTAGATTCAAGGGCCCTGTACCCAGATGGGGCCTAGCCCCTCCACAAACATAACAGTTGGTCTTATTGTGGGAGTTAGCATTATATCTCATCCAGTCAAGCCACAGGTTAGTGTCAGAGAACCCAGTTTCCACAGCCATGATGTCTTCAAAGGTAGGGTTAGCAATAGCGACCATGTCATGTAGAGTCCTGATGTGAGGCTTGAGTGGGTTAATAGTCATATGTGTAGTTCCTACCCAGTCAGATGAGTTGAGCATGTCTTGCAAGTAGAATGTCCCTAGCTTATTGTATGAACCACCGCCTCTCCAGTACATACCCATTACATACTCTCCTGCATCTCCCGGACTGGGGCGTTCTATGTTTAGGGTAAGTTTAATAGGTGTTGACCCAATGGGTTTATTTAAAGTCATTCTAGAGAGTAATGATTTCCCATCTTTATCAATTCTGTCTATGGCGTTCTGAGGTCTGTATCCCCATGATCTACCTGTGTTCCACCCAGCTGCCTTCCAAGAACTACAATCATGTCCCCATGCACCCCCTGTCACACAGATGTATGGGTCTTTCTTACTGGGTATATCTTTGTATATAGCAGCATACTGTGTCTGTGGAAAGGTGCAAGCAACAATATCACAGTAATCAAAGGTGTAAGTAGCTACATCTGTGTTTGAAGAATTGTACCAAAATGTGTAAACATAGTTATCTTTGGTTATGGCCACCTGTTGGGCCCATGCAAAGTCTAGCAGCATAGGTAAATATAAAACACGCAACAACATTATTGTGCAGCAGGGTCAGCTTCTTCTGGAGCAGGCACTTTCTTGCAGTGGCAGGCGTGGATCCAGGAACTCTTCCCGGCCAATTTTACTGAAGTAGCTGTAATTAAGAGCACTTGGTAGGGACCATCAAATCTTGGCTCAAGGGTGTGCTTCCTGAGAAATTTCTTGACCATAACCCAATCACCTGGGAGCAACTTGTGTGTACCTGTGTTCGACTCAGGATCTGGAATAGAAGAAAACACTTGGGCATGGATTTTGGTCAAGGCATGAGAGAGAGCAGTCACATAATCTACCATTGCATCTGACTGTATTTGAAGTTGCTGGGGAAAGTAACAACCTAACCTTGGTGCTGTGCCGAACAGAATCTCATAAGGTGATAAGCTGTGTTTGCCCCTAGGAGTGTATCTCACGCTAAATAGTGCCACTGGAAGGCTCTCTGGCCAGGGCACACTAGTTTCTTGGGACATTTTGAGCATTCTAGCTTTCAGTGTGCCATTCATGCGTTCTACCTTACCACTACTCTGTGGGTGATAGGGTGTGTGGAAGGCAAGGGTCACCCCCAGTGCTGCCCAGACTTCTCGTGCTAATGAGGCGGTAAAGGAAGTTCCTTGGTCACTCTCAATCACTTCTGGAACTCCATACCGGCAGACAATTTCCGTCAGAAGATGCTTGGCCGTGGTTCTTGCAGTGAGATTGGCCACTGGGAAAGCTTCTGGCCATCCTGAAAACATGTCCACAATGACTAATGCGTATTCATAACGTCCACTTTTCGGCATCTGTATGTGGTCAATCTGTATTCTCTGGAAAGGGTACTGCGGTTTAGCCAAGCAGTTGGGTGCGGTTTTGATAATCTTCCCGGGGTTACATTTAGCACAAATTACACAAGATTTACAATAGTTCTGTGTCAGGGTAGTGATACCTGGTGCTTCAAAATACTTATCAATCAAAGAATTCATCAGATGTTTTGACAAATGGGCAGGCCCATGGGCCCACTGGACAACAGCCGGATACATATTCTTGGGTAGACAGAACTTAAGATTGATAGTGTATACATCATTTTGAAGAATGGCCCCTCTGCCCTTCCAGCTCTGTTTCTCATGGGGGGTTGCAGCAGCTTGTTGCTCCTTCAGGAGCCTCAGGGCTGAAGGCAAGGTTTGCATAGTATAAATGGATGTGGTCTCAATAGCCACTCTTCTGTCCACTTCCCATTCTTGTCGTGCTGCTTCTTTGGCGGCTTGATCAGCCAAGTGGTTGCATCGTGCTTCTTCTGAATTCAATCTCCCGTGGGCCTTCACTTTAAGCACTGCCACTTCTGCTGGAAGGATCAATGCATCCATCAGTTCTGCAAAGGCTGCGCCATGTTTTACCGGGGTGCCGGTGGCTGTGAGGAATCCTCTGGTTTTCCAGATTAAGACAAAATCATGTGCCACTCCCAGGGCATATCTTGAGTCTGTATAAATGTTGACACGTAGACCTTCAGCTAACTTGCAGGCCACTGTGAGGGCTGTTAATTCGGCTTCTTGAGGTGATTTAGTTGGTGGAAGTGCGGCTGCCTGTAGTATTTGACATTCTGTGGTAACTGCATATCCGGTGTGATAGTGTCCTTGTTCATCAGCAAATCTGGAGCCATCCACAAACAGTGTCTGGTCTGGGTTAAGTAGAGCAGTCTCATGTACAGTTGGTAGATACGTGGTTTCCATCTTCATTTGCTCAAAGAAATCATGAGGAGCTTCTGAGTCTTGTTCCGTAGAGGGCGGGGTCTTCACAAATTTCTGTGTGGTAGCGAGGGTGTCCCACTGTTGCAGTTAATGATTTTTTTAGTTACTCCCATGGCTTCAAGCTGTTCTTGGGTCATCACACTCCAGGATTTGGCCATTGGGCCTAGGTCTTTCCACAAGGAGTCAGGAGATTTAATAAGGGATACGTGTGGGACAGCTGTCTCCCAATGACGGTAAAGGTGAGACACTTGAGTTGGAAGGTGCACCAGTAGGACCATGATGCCTCTGGAGTCCCACACTAAGTCTGTCAGTGTGATGTGAATTTCTACAAGTTGAAATAGCTCCTCTTCATAGTCCCCATCAGGACCTGGGCTATCTTTGAACCACAGGGTACAGTGTAGTAAATTTTCTGGTTGCACGTCATGTGGAGGTTTAAGAATAGGTAGTTGAAATTTCATCCGGGCATCTGGGTTGATATCCAGGCTGTACCAGTACTGTGCCACTGCCCCCTTGGGAAGTGGGAGAAGAGTGGCCGGATTCAGGGAATAACAACGTTGCCAAGTAACATTGTCAGGCAGTAGTAAGTAAACGTAGATGACGTTGAGAAGAGAGATGCTTTGGTTGAATCTGTTGGAGGATGGCAGAAATATTATGTGGAGCCAGAACAGTCAAGGAGTGACCAAGAACGAAAGCATTAATTTTATCCAAGAGGGCACTGGCAGCGAACACTGCCCTCAGGCAAGAGGGACGACCTCTGGCAACAGGATCAAGCATACAAGAGAAATAGCCAATGGGTCTTTGTCTCATACCATGTTGTTGAGTAAGAACTCCAGAGGCATGGCCTTGTTTTTCAGACACGAACAACTTGAAGGGTAATTGATAATTTGGCAGTCCCAAGGCAGGTGCAGAAGCAATGGCTTTCTTCAGAGCATTGAAACAGGTTAGGGCATGGGGTGAGAGTGTGAAGGGTTCGCTCTTCAGAGCATCATACAACGGTTGCATAAGGTGAGAAGCTTCAGGGATCCAGGATCTGCAATACGTGATGAGGCCTAAGAAGGCATGGAGTGACTGGTGCGCAGAGGGTACTGGTAGATTCAAGATGGCAAGAACCCTATCCTTAGTAAGGTGGCGGGTGCCATGGGAAAGGCAATGTCCCAAGAAGACCACTGAGGGCCGGCACCACTGGAGTTTAGACTTAGAGGCCTTGCATCCTTCTTCAGCCAAGAAGCAAAGAAGGTCTTCAGAGACTCGTTCAGCAGTAGGAAGGTCGGTAGCCTAGAGAAGTAAATCATCAACGTATTGGAGCAAGACCACATTAGTGTGAGACTTTTTCCAGAGTTCCAGTACCATAGACATGGCATGGGCAAACTGAGTGGGTGAATTCTGAGCTCCTGGAGGCATGACAGTCCATGTATACTGCTGACCTTCATGAGTAAAAGCAAAGAGGTATTGGCAAGATGTAACCAGAGGTACACTGAAAAATGCATTAGCAAGGTCTACTACAGTAAAGATGGTGGCTGAGGGTGGAACTTGAGATAACAATGTATGTGGATTAGGAACCACAGCTGTGTCTTTAACCGTGACATCATTAACAGCACGTAGATCTTGGACCATGCGGTATTGATCAGGCAGTCCTTTTTCAGTCTTTTTCTTTACAGGGAAAAGGGGAGTGTTGCAAGGCGAAACACACTTGACAAGAGCACCTTTGGCTAGGAGGGATTCCACCTGTTTGGAAATAGCAAGGGCTTGGGCAGGTTTCAGAGGATATTAGGGCCTCCGTGGAGGTGCTGCTCCCGGCAGAAGTTTGACAATGACGGGGGGAACCTTGAGGCATCCAATATCATCCGGCCCGGTGGACCAAAGAGTTGTGGGTATTCTGTCCAGGGCACTGGGGGCGTGTGGGACCCTCTCTTCCCCTACAGGAGATGCAAGATGCAATAGTATGGGAAGGGAGCAAAGTACAGAGGTGTCTTTACGTGACAGGGGCGTATCTAACTGAACCTGACCGTCTGCGGTAAATGTAATGGATGCTTGGAGACGGGACAGGACATCAGCCCCTAACAGGTCAATTGGACACGTGGAAGAAACTACAAACCGGGAAAGGATATCTGACCCCACGTGAAGTAGTTTGGTGAGAGGGCTACTGCGGGGGGTACCATCAACACCAACACAGGATACATCGGTGTCCGACAGGAAGGAAGGGTCAGGCAGGTCTTGTTCTCTGAGAACGCTACGGGCTGCACCTGTGTCAACTAGAAAAGTAGTGGGATGACCCTCTACGGGCAATACTACAGTAGCTAAAGGCCCTCCCACATCCCCTGTAGACACTGCCAGAACAGGGGTGTCAGACACAGGCTTGCCAGATACCTATTACAACAAATCAAGATGGGATTAGTCAGGGCCAGCATAGCGGAGTGCAGAGGTAGAGTGTGGGCTGGCCTGGGACATGGGTCAGGGAGAACGATTTATCCTTGCAGCTGGGCGTTCCTCCTCAAACCCATCGGCAGGAGCCGGGTGATAAGAATGAGTATCAGGGGGTGGCGGAGGGGCTTGAGAATACTCCGGTGGAGGGAAATATGGCACTGGGGGAGGAGGAGGCGACTGAAAATACCCCGGAGGAAAGTACCCATAGACTGCGGGGGAAGAACTTGAATACTGGGGTAAAAAGGGTCTGCTAACTCTGGGGTGAGGACATTCCCTACGAAAATGGCCAGTTTGGTGACAATTGAAACAGGTCCTGGCTGCTGAGGACCGGTCACGGTTAGTAGCTAGGGCAGCCTGGGGTGGATGATAAGCAGAAGTGGGCTGTACTTGTCCCGCAGTAGGGGAAGGGGCATTGAGCATCATGGGAGTTGTTCTCCTCTGTACGGGCTGTACCACTGACTCTAGGCCCTTGGCTACCAGTAGAAGTGTGTCTAAAGGGATGATCCGGTACTCGGGACGGGAAAGCACTAGACCCTTACGAATATGTTCTTTTAGCCCAGCAACAAAAGCGGAAGACAACATCTGGGTGTGCGCTTTATTGTAAGTACTAAACCCTAAATCAAAGAAAGTTTGTGTTAAGCGTGAATGGTACTTTTCAAGAGATTCAAGTTTGTCTTGAACAATGTCATTGATGCAAGTGGCCTGATCAGCCAGCTTATCTTGTGCCCAGGCACATAGCTGTTCACAGAACGTAATACCGGATTGGAAGTCAGTATCAGTAGTGAGGGGGGCATCTGTAAAACTCTTTGACGGTGAGACAAAGGGAACAGGCGTGGGCTTCGGCCGGGGTGGTAGACAGGGAGGTGACGGGGGAGAAGGAGGTGCGAGGGGCCGAGAAGGGATGGGGGGGAAGGACTGGGGCGAAACCAAATCAGAGGAGGGAGGTGGCTGGGGCATGGGAACAAGTGGAAAAGACTGCAACGGTACTGTGTAATAATATGCACCGTCGGCTCCGATTACGGGACATAGGGGGGTGGAACCATGTACCATGCCACCGAGAGGTGGTGACTTGGTGTTAACCGGGGAAGCTGGGCGTGAATTGTTCAGCATGGTCTGGGCGCCATCATAGGGCGGTGGCCGGGAATTTACAGGAGAAACATCAGCATTACAGTAATTTCGATGGTACACATAAATCTTTTGTCCCTCAAATTCTAGTTCTTCCTCTGTCCAACCTTCACGCTTAAGCCCTCTAGCTACACGATACCCAGCCTCTACAACCTTAGTTAACCTATTGTCAGACAACAATCCTTTCTTGTCCACAAGTAACTTCCTCCAAAACTCAGGCTGTAGCCTACCACTAGGTGACATTTGGAAACCACAAATCTTAGCAATTTTCTTGATTTTTAACATTGCCTCTTCCCCCGCCCTCTCCTTCACAATATCACAAGCCAAGAATCCTTTAGCTGGTCTAGCGTGTTCTTGCCCCATTCTGACCAAGCGAGGTCTACCGAATAGTGGAGATCGAGTAAGTGGGAAGAAAAAGTAGGAAAGTCTACAGTGCTCGACTGCCACGGGAGATCCGTGCGTCTTCCCAAAACGTAGACTAGTCACAATGGTCCGTGCACCCGGGATGGTGACCACGGACCGGAATGGATGAGCATGGGTGACTAACACAGCTCTAGGCAACAAGAACAAGACAGATACAGAACAAAGGAGAAAAGGAATGTCGCAACACTAAGTACTAAGCATTGACAGAAATCGCACATATAAAAATGAGTATACACTCCGGAGTCAAGGACAAACCACACAACACACACACCAAGGGCACCCGCACTGTAGCAACAATTAAACAAAATCCACAGAATAACAGAGAGTGATATGGCCATGTACATAATAAACAAGCAGTAAAAATCATAAATCAACAACCCCAGCCTCTCAACACTAGGCTGTAACCCACCTCTACACAGGTGTTTCACAAATATTCCCAGCCCTTCACTGGCTGTCTATAATTCCCCAACCCTATCTCACAGGGTGGTCCCAGCCCTTCACCGGCTGTCTATAATTCCCCAACCCTATCTCACAGGGTGGTCCCAGCCCTTCACCGGCTGTCTATAATTCCCCAACCCTATCTCACAGGGTGGTCCCAGCCCTGTCACAAATCCCCAACCCTCTTACTCGGGTGGTCCCCAGCCCTACACCGGCTGTTGCGTCCCCTGCCCGTTAGGCAGTCAAGTTAAACTTTTAAGAAAACACATGCACTGGCCGTCACACACATTCATGCAAACTCACAGGAGGCAGATAGACAATCGACAGGTTCATTTTAAATAGGCACCGGATAAGATGTTACCTGTCTAGTAGCCTTCAGAATGCCGGAAGTAGACACAGAGACAGACCAACACAAATAGGAATATACAGACAACGGCTGTATTCTGGAGGTGATCAGGCTCCGGGTATCCATCTTTCTGGAGGTCCGCTCCAGTCCGTTGGTTTCCGACCCTCCGAACGGGCAATCCAGTGCCCCACGTTGGGCGCCACTTGCTATGGAAATCAATTCAATCAATTGATTATTCTTTGTGTATCTGCCCCTGGCCAAATTGAGAAACAATGCATGCGCGCTCCCTGAAGTAATTCACACCAGACACAGGTTTCAGGTTGATGAATAACTTGAGGAATGTTTATTAAAGGGGGACGGCAGGTCCCTTTTAAAGCAAAATTACATCATAAGCATTGTCAGAGATAATAAGAAATAATACTTAAACAATTGGTTAGGAGTGGTCTTCTTAACGCTCTGCCTACTATAGGTGATGTCACTGGGACCATGAGGGTCTCCCCCAGGTTCCAGCTCCATCTTATTACATGAGGTAGTTAGTCGGTGTTATAGGGAAGGGGAGGGGGAGGGAGTTCTAGAAGCCTCTAGTGGCCATTTTGTCTATGCACGTGTTAGTAGCTTAGATACTGATTCTGGTTAAATGAGTAAATAGACATTTTACTAAGCTTAAAGAATACATCAATATCTTATTTCCACAACACCTCCCTTTCTCGAGTCTGAAGCATGAGTGGCCCACCCAACCTATGAAAGAAAAGAAACATGTTAACCACATGGAACCACACAACATATCATCATTCATCATTTTTTTTTTTTTCAATGTATCATTTTTATTGGTTTTTATCATGGAAATATAAACAGCGGGGTACAGAAATGAAAAAGGGGTAAGGGTAAAGAATTACACACAAGCAGGTCACATTGTTGAGTGCAAATACTATTGATTCTTACACACACATGTTGCGCAAGATACATTGTATGGTTACATTGTTGTGTGAGCAATTTTTCAGATCTGCATCATTGCCTGCGTGGTTAGCTGCTGGGGATGATGGGGTTAAGGGGGGGGGGAAGGGGGGGTCAGCAACCGGGTAAGGGTAAGGGTGGTGGGTTGAGATGTCTCTACACCTTGTTGTGTTTTGCGGTGGCTCATTTAGCCACTGTTCTCCAGCTACCTCTGCTTATGCGGGAGTTTAGCTTAGGGGGGCTTCCCTGTATTTCTTTTTCCTCGTACATCTGGGGTGGGTTAGTCCCCTATTACTGTTTTCTCTTCGCTGACCTAGGACGACACGGGCTCCGTCTCATTGTCCAGACCAGTTGGACCAGATCAGGTTGTATCGTGCTAGGGTGCCCTGGATCGTATGCGCTATTTTCTCAAGGTGTTGCGTGAGGTTTATTCTGTTAACTACCACTGATATTTCCGGGGCTGAGGTAGATTTTCAGAGGGAGGCTATACAGTGTTTGGCTGCTAAGGTAACATGGGTGGTCAGCACCGCCTCCGGGTGAGTCAGTGATTTGGGAATTTTTATTTATTTTTTAACGGTCTAATCTTACATACGACCGGAACCTGACGGACTCCCACCGTCCAATACGCTTTACCAGCTCATCACCAAGGCCCAACCTCGCTGCTTCCGTAGCAGCCCCAATCCTAAAGGAATGCATACCAAACTGCAGAGGATCTAACCCCAAATGGCCTAGGCCCAACCGGAAAACCCCGAAAAATTGGTATTCAGAGAGGAATGACCCAACGTAATGCATCAGAAAAGAAACCCGCATCCTGGGGCAGGCCCGCACATAGGTGGTTGCACAGGCGACCGGACACACAGGCGATCCCTGCAACGCATAGAGTGACCATGCACCCTTTACCAAAAACATCAGTTTTAGACCGCCTCAGATTAATGACAATGCGATCATGGTGCAACTCAACGTCCTCCGCTTGTATCCCTCCCCCACCAGCCCGACAACCACTCACAAGCTCACTTACCCGGAACGCCCCAAAGAACGCCAGAACAAACGCAAGCATGAACAAAAGCAATTCGTGGTGGGAGAAACAAAGACCAGGGAGCACTTCCATCAGCTGCAGCAGAATCCCAATCGACACTGGTCTCCTGCAATCGGGTGTTCTCCGACCTCTCCGAAAACCTTTTAAAGCTTGACGAATCACAAAACTCTTAGTGATATCCTCCCAGCCATTCAACTTAAACAGAAACGCTAACGCTGCCATATGTCTGTCCGCCATGGAAGGAGAGGCCCCAGTTGAAAACAATCTACACAAATACCACAACAGTGTATCCGACCGTACCTCCGCGGAATGATGGTCACCCGCGCATTCACACGCCTCCTCCCAAGCCCTCCAGACCTTAACATACGCCTTCCAAGTATTCTGGCCCAACGATTCTTTAATCAGGCGTCCAAGCAGGAGGTCCCTAGTTGCCATATGTCGTCCGAACAGACCAGGCCCACCGACTGGGCCCCCGGCACCGCTGCGCAAAATTTCTCCCACTGCAAACGAGACAGCGCATCAGCAACAATATTCAAGAATCCTGGCACCTGACATGCCCTAAAACAATGTTAAATTGCATGCAGAACAAAATGAAACGTCGCAACAAGCGTAGAAGAAGCCGATAACTGATTGACCGCTGATACAACTGCCATGTTGTCTGAGAAAATAACGCCAAAGCAACAACTAAGGGAAACAGTTCTAAAAACGCCAGATTGCGAATGATGGGATTCGCTTTCCATTCCTCCAGGAACGGTTCCGCACACCATTGTCCTGCGACATAGGCCCCAAAACCCACACTCCCGGAGGCATTCGTAAGAGTTCCAACTCCCCAGATTGTACCGCGGGCTCCCGGAAAAAGACCCGCCCATTAAAGTCACAAAGAAACACATCCCACACTGCCAAATCCTCCCTCATCGGGACCGTAACTCGAATAAAATGATGAGGGGAACTAATCCCACCCGATGCCTTTGCAAAAATGATTGAAAATTCACCCCACTGGCACGATTCGACAAGCAAAATTCAAACGTGCGAGTAAGGATTGCAGCATTCTCAAAGTCACCTTACACACAGCCCTTACTTCCCAGACGGCCTGGCGCAAAGCCACCAACTTATCCTCTGGCAAACGACATTCCCCTACTACTGAATCAATTTCCAAACCCAAAAAGCTGAGACATGAAGTCGGACACACCGTTTTGTCAGCCGCCAAAGGGACCCCAAACACCTGGGCAACCCATTCCAGCGTCCGCAACCTCAAGCGACAGGCCTCCGAACTGGCGGGACTGACACATAGGAAATCATCCAGATAATGAACTATAAACCTGCTACCCATTTCCACCTTAACCACCCATTCCAGGAAAGTACTAAATTTCTTAAAATAAGCTCATGAGATGCATCCCATTGGCAAACAAAGGTCAACGAAGTACTCCCCATCAAAGTAACAGCCCAAAAGGTGGTGAACAATCAGGATAATTTGGTAATAGGCAAAAAGCCGACTCCACATCAGCTTTCGCCATGTGGAGTCCAACTCGACAGCATTGTCGAATGATGTATAAAACACCGAGCATAAGTCCTCGTCAATGTCGTCATTGACTGACGACCCCTTTGGGTACGAAAGATGATGTATAAGCCGATACTTCCCTGGCTCCTTCTTTGGCACCACTCTCAAAGGAGAAACACGAAGATCCTGACGTCATCTTCCGGCTCCCAGCCTCAGTTTGCGGCGCACAAGGGAGCTGAGCAGACCGCTCAGGGGAAGAGCTCCCTCGCCAGCCGCCTGCCCAGCCCAGCCCGGCAACCACTGGACCACCAGGGAGGTAATGAATCCCTCCCCCCCCAGCACTCCCAAAGGTAAGGAAGTCGGGGGGGGGATTAAATAAAAAAAAAATGTGTTAATGTGAGTGAGTGTGTGTCTGTTAATGTGTGTGTGTTTTGTTAGTGTGTGTGTGTGTGTCTGACTGTGTGAGTGTGTGTCTGTTAGTGTGTATCTGACTGTGTGTGTCTGTTAGTGTGTGTCTGACTGTGTGTCAGTGAGTGTGTGTTTGCCTGTGAGTGTGTGTTTGCCTGTGAGTGTGTGTGTGTGTCTGTTAGTGTGTGTGTGTCTGTTAGTGTGTGTGTGCCTGTGAGTGTGTGTGTCAGTGGGTGTGTGTGTCAGTGAGTATGTCTGTTAATGTGTGTGTCAGTGAGTGTGTGTCTGCTAGTGAGTGAGTGTGTCTGTTAGTGTGTGTCTGCTAGTGAGTGAGTGTGTGTCTGTTAGTGTGTGTGTCTGACTGTGTTTGTCTGTTAGTGTGTGTGTCTGACTGTGTGAGTGTGTTTGCCTGTGAGTGTGTGTGTCAGTGAGTGTGTGTCTGTTAGTGAGTGTGAGTGTGCCTGTTAGTGTGTGTGTGTTTCTGTTAGCGAGTGTATGCGTATCTGTCAGTGAATGTATGTGTGTGTGTGTATTTAGAAGGCGGGTTGGGGGGGGGTTGGCGCGGGCGCCTGTGTTTTGTCCTGCCTAGGGCAGCACAAAACCAGGATACACCACTGTCTTCTGATACTTATGCCTTTTTTCTTCCTCCTCCTTCTTGGCATCCTTTTTATCCTCTTCCTTTAAATCAATGTATTCCTCCAATGGGAGAAGTGCATAGATTTCCAGGAACTCGCCTTTCCATATTTTTTCTTTCAATTCCGGTTTCAAGTGACAACCGAGCGGCCCAGGGAAAGATACATGTACATTTTGCCACGCAGCGTCCGGGACGCCCCCTGCCAGGTCGGCTCGGTGCTGACAGACCTCTGTACACACCGACATCGATGCCCCAGCCGTGACTTCAGACCTCCCCTCTACTGTTTGCGCCAACCTGGGAACCCCCGCGCCTGACACCCTAGAACTAGACTCCCAAACTCGCCGAAACTCCCTGGCTGTTCCTGCCCTGCGCCCCAACTATCTAGAAAAGTTTTAAACCCTTGCAAAAATGATGAGTAGAAGAAGACTCACCAGCCGAGCCCCTGGCTGATAACGCCTGAGGGGTTGTAAACGTATCTCCGCCGACCAAGGACCCAGGAGTTACTGCCACAATTCTGGGACCTGTGTCCTGGACCTGCGCCCGGTCTGTGGAAGGAGGCGCCAACAACCTGTAAGGAGAAGAAGACATGGGTAGGGTGTCTGTCCGGCTCCCGACCTGCCCACTTTCCCATTGAGCACCCCTGATAGCGACCTGCGCGGTTCATCTGACGTTCTGGCCCTCCTGAGTATGGTCAGCCCTACGTGGCCTTTCTGTGGAGTGCCCTGCAGGGGACCCACTACTGCTGTCGCTGGCCCCAATTTCCAGCCTACCCGGACTCTTCCGCGATGTCAGGGGCCGTTCACTATTGAGTTCAGACCTCAAAGGGGGCTCCGCAACCTATCCCTGCTATATACCTAGGTGCCACCCCCTAGCCCGTCATCCTGCCCATGCAGATGGCAAGGGCGCTAACTTGCTAGTTGGTCCCCTTTTGGGCCTGCCTCCTCTGGGGCTGCGCGGTGCTTGTGGCTGTATGCTCCTAGCCTGCATGGTCGTCCTAGCTCCCCTTGCTCTGCTCCTGGTCCTGAGCGGCTACCCATCCCCATAGGTAAAGGCAGTGGACCACTGGGGTCCGACTCACCTGGTGCAGGACCGTCCGCAGCCAGCAAGGAATCCATCCGAGCAGCACTCCGTCACCCTCTTGAGCCCTCTTGAGCCTGCTGTGGAAGGGGCCTGTTCTGCCCATGAGGCGCGGCGTAGCTCTGTGCGGCGACCTGCCATCCACCGTGAGACGCGGCGCCATCCAGGAAGTTGTCCTACCATCCGCCATAGGGTGCGGCGATACCCGAGCTGTCGTCCCACCATCCGGCTAAGGGCGAGGTGTCGTATCCGCTGTACCGTCAGCCGAGCCTGGCACAGGACCCTCCCGACCAGGTGCCGACCTGCTCCGTCTCCAACCCCTCACACCGGGGATCCCGCTGCTCGCCTCACTGCTGCCCGCTCCGCTCCCATCCGCAGGCCCGGTGGAAGGGCTCCTCCTCTGTCGCCTCTTGGGAACCGCACTGGGACTCAATCGCTGGGGCGGCCTTGTCCGCCTCGTGGGCCGGCGCGACGGCGCTGCAGAAGGCCCAGGAGCCAATGAAGTCAGGCAGTCCTGAAGCCAAGAAAGTCCCCTCTCACGAACCGCAGACCGAATTCCTTCCATGCCGGGATCCATCTTAAAAACAAAGCAGAAAGCACCACACAAACCTGCAGCACACAACAACAGGTAAGTGTGATTCATTAAAATGGCACCTAAACTAAAATGTCCGTTATTAATATCTGAAATCCATTTACAGTTACACCCTTGTGACCAACAACCCCACCTCTACACATGCCCGCCTCCTAGCTCTGTCAAGGCCCACTCCCCTTAGCTGTGCTGTTCCATGGGCTACAAGAAAGTGAAAGACACTCTTCTTCCAGGAGAAGCAAACCTCTCACTTGTGCAAGTAATGGAGCTATTTGGTGATTATTGTGAACCAAATGTTAGAGAAGAAGGGAAAATAATGCAGGCCTCTCAACAGCCCCAAGTTCAGTGCAGTACAGTTATGATTTCAGGGTCTTGTCTCAACTTTAATCCATGGTGTCTTGCTTTTGGGTCACCAGGGAACTGTCCCCTGAATGTGTATGAAATGCATTCACGCTAAGGTCATGGCATTAGGACCACGCAGAGAGCACCGATATATGTGGCACAAGAGACTTACCTCTGAGATAAGTGAACTTAGAAGAAATATTTACAAATAGGTAGAGATGTTTAAGACAAAGGTGAAGATGCTATAGTCTCAGCAATAGTGCAATGCCAGTCCAAGGCATGGAAACAAGTGTCACACTCAGGAAGGGTTGCAGCAGAATGACCCCAGGGAGGACAATACAGTGCATTTCTTTTTTTTTTTTTACATTCTTTATTTGTATGTAGTAAGGTTACAAGACAGGTCAAATCATATCAAAAGACACGGTATAACAGGTTTTGTAAGGCCCCTAAACCTTATGGCCAACAATATTTGTAGGGTTTTATTCCTAGGTTTCCCCCTCTCTCCCTCCCCGCCGTATTAGCTCCCTTCCCCCCACCAACCCCCCCCATCCCCACCAGTCTTGATCCGGCCTCATTTCTCCGTTTCTTAGGCCTAGTGATCTTAGTAGACTTATGTTGGACCTGCCTTTTAGAGGGGAACACCATTCCCCGACCAACCCCGAGCCTATTTGCCTTATAGAGTGGGGTCCGCCGGGACCGCTGTGGTTTGCCTTTCGTCCGGCGTTTAGCAAGTGTTCCACCCTGTGCGTGGGCATACATTGTAGTTGGCGAGGTGCAGGACCTTGTTTGGCTTGGTGGGAGTGAAGCTCCTCTGGCTCGCGCAGGGGGTGGTGGTCCCCTTGGGTCCAGATGCGGTCCCCGCGAGCCCCCCCTCGGTGGAATTCTGTGTCGTTCGGGTGTAATGCCCGAGGTCCGGCACCCCCCCCCTCCGATGAGTTGTTAATTTAACCGTGGCCGGGCTGTCTCCGGCCTGCCTGCTATCTGTGGCTGTCCTGTGTTAAATCCAGTCAAGGTCCCCTTTCCTCCCCTGTCGGTCACCTTTGCTTCGTCATTGAGGCATGTGGAGAGAGAGAGAGAAAGAGTGAGAGAGAGTGAGAGAAAAAGAGGAAGAAGAGAGGAGGAAAAAAAAAAAAAGGAGGGGGTCCCGCGCGGCCGCAATCCAGCCTCCTCCCACGCTACTCCGCCTCCTCATCTGGCCTCAGACGGTCCGCCCTCGGCCGCCCCCACCTCCGGTCCGAGCTGTAGGAGATCCACGGTGTCCACAGGCGAGTGCAGCGGTCTTGCGTGCCCCTGAGTTCTGCCGTAAGAATTTCCATGTTATAAAGTTCATCGACTTTTTCTATCCACTGAGTAATGTTTGGGACAACTGGCGATTTCCATCTGGCGGGGATGAGGCTTTTGGCTGCGTTGAGAAAGTGTCTGATAAGGGTTTTCTTGTAACGCCCCAGAGGTATCTGAGTGTGGTTTAAAAGCATAGGGAGGGGCTCCATGGGGATGTCCTCCCCCAGGATGTCCACCACTTTGTCATGGATCTGTTGCCAGAAGGGGGCTATCCGAGGGCAAGACCACCACAGGTGTAATGCCGTCCCTTCGGCGATGTCACATCTCCAACACTTGTTGTCGGGGGTGACCCCCATGGCATGGAGTCGTGCGGGGGTCCGGTACCAGTGCGTCAATAGTTTATAATTAAGTTCCTGCATTTTAGAACTAAGTATCCCCTGGTGGGACAGGACGTGTATTTGCTCCCATTGTGGTTCCGTTAAGGTGACACCTGTGGCTTGTTCCCACTTTGAGTGGAAGTGTGCCGGGGGACCCGCATCGGCACCCAGGAGCATGGCATATAGGGTCGATATCCCGCGTGTCGGGTGCGATCCCCCTTCACATAGCGTTTCAAAGTGTGTGAGGTCTCGGTGGATCAGGTGTTTCCCCTGAAGTGTGGCATAGTACCGGCGTATCTGGTGGTACCTAAATCGTAAGATCCCTGTCTCCCTACTCTGGCCCAGCATGTCTTCCAGCGGCCTTAGGGCTTTATTAGCACACCATGCCCGAAGGTATTGTTTCGTCCCCTCCCCCAGTCCCTCCATATCCCCCTGTGTCAGGCCTCCCGCCAGGTCTGGGTTGTGTATCACAGGTGTCAGGGGGGCCGGGTTCGTGGTGAGCTGCAGCTTGAATCGGATGGTTGTCCATGTTCTCAGTGTCGCGCCTATGAATGGGTGGTTCCGCAGGAAACCATCGCATGTCGGGTTTTGTATCCATACCATCGATGGAATACGCCCCCTGGCCTGAAGCCGCTCCATATGGACCCCTTGTTTGTCCGAGTCCAGGACATGCCATTCTATAATTCGTAAGAGGTGTGTCGCCTGGTAGTAACCGAGTAGGGACGGTAGGGCTGTTCCACCACGATGTCTCGGGAGTATCAGTTGTGTCTTTCTTACCCTCGGCGGTCCCTTCGCCCAGACGAATCGCAGTATAGCCGAGCCCAAGGTGTTGAAGTATGTTCGCGGGATCGTGATCGGAATGGCCTGGAAAAGATACAGCAAGCGTGGCAACAGATTCATCTTTATTGTGTTGATCCTCCCAAACCACGACACGCATAGGCGTCCCCATCTGAGCAAGTCCGCACGGAGCGTTTGGAGAATAGGGAGAAAGTTTTCTTGATAGAGTTTCGTCAGGTCTCTAGTTAACCAGATCCCGAGATATTTTATGCGCTGGTGGCACCATTTAAAGGGGAACTCTCCTGTCAGCCGTTCGACCAACTCGGGGGGTATAGAGATGGGGAGGGCCTCTGACTTGTCCGCGTTCAATTTGAAGTTAGAGATCCGTCCGAACCGCTCAAAGGCCGCCAACAGGTTGGGCAAGGTGATCAAGGGGTTGCTCACGAAGAAAAGGAGGTCGTCCGCGTAGGCCGCCACCTTGTGCGTGCCGTCCCCCAGGGTGACCCCCGCAATGCCCCCGTCCCGTCTGACCGCCTCAAGAAATGGCTCCAGAGAGAGGGCAAACAGGAGGGGGGAAAGCGGACATCCCTGGCGCGTCCCGTTACGTATCCGAATCGGTGTGGACAGGACCCCATTAATGCGTAGTTGAGCAGTCGGTTCCGCATATAGCGCGGAGATCCACTGCAGTATATTCGGTCCGAACCCCATTGCCTTGAGCGTTTCAAGGAGGTATCGCCAGTCCACCCGGTCGAAGGCCTTCTCCGCGTCAGTGGAGAGGAGCAGGCCCCCGACCGGCGAGTTCCGTTGCATGTGCATGATGTTTAGCGCTCTGATTGGCTTCTCGACCGGGTATGAATCCGGTCTGGTCCGGGTGGATCAAGGATGGGACTATGCGGCCCACGCGCGCCGCCAGGACCTTCGTAAACAGCTTGAGGTCTGCGTTTAGTAGAGAAATGGGTCTGTAGCTCGCACAGGCCGCTGGGTCTCTACCCTCTTTCGGGATAACCGCGATCGTTGCCAGTAGGGTGTCCCCCGGTAGGCGTGCCCCCTCAAGGAGAGAGTTCATGCCCGCCAGCAATTCTGGTAGGAGGACATCCCCGAAGGCCTTGAGGTATCTGGCGGGGAGGCCGTCCGGTCCCGGGGCTTTGTTAAGTTGTGTGTTCTTCAGGGCTGCCGTCAGTTCCTCGATCGTAATGGGGGCATCAAGGTCTTCCCTTTGTTCTTGCGTGAGAGTCCGGTGTACGTGGTTTTCCAGGTACTCCCTCGTCAGTCTCGCCGTCCTTTCCCGGCCCGCGCTTGTCTCATCTTTCTGGATATCGTATAGGCCGGTGTAGAAGTTCCGGAATTCCTCGACTATTTTGTCTGGTACCTGCGTGAGGGCGCCGCTCTTTGTCCGCAGCTTAGTGATCTGGTTCACGCGGCGTTGTTGTCTCAGCATTCTGGCTAGCATACGACCGCATTTGTTGGAGTGTTCATAGTAATAGCGATGGGCTTTTTTCATCGTATAGGCGAGGTTTTTCGTGAGCAGATGTTGTAGGTCTCGGCGGGCCTCTCGGAGCGCATGGTACGCCTCTTCTGTCGGTGCGGCTTTGTGGTCTTGTTCTAAGCTGGCGACTTTCGTATATAGCTCTTGTAGCTGCCTACTGTGTTCTTTCTTCCGCGTTGTACATACCTTGATGAAATGTCCCCGAATGACGCACTTATGGGCCTCCCACCGAATCATTGGGGAGGTGTCAGACGGATCATTCTCATTGAAGTAATGACGGAGCGCTGTCGTAGCGTCCGCTATGGTGACCGGGTCGCTAAGTAGTTGTTCATTCAGTTTCCATTGGCGTCTTGTGGGTTTATGCAGAGGCGAGGTCAGCTGGGCCAGTACCGGTGAGTGGTCCGACCAAGCGTCCAGTAGGATTTCACATTTTTGTAATAGATTCAGGTATTCTTGTGCAATAAAGACATAGTCTAAGCGGCTGTAGCCGCGGTGCACCGGGGAGAAGTATGTAAAATCCTTGGCCTCTGGGTGCATGACTCTCCAGCAATCCGCAAGGCCCGCCGTTCTGAGTGCCAATTGTGCCGCTTTGATGCTTGCGTCCGGCAGCGAGCAGCGTCCCCGGGAGGTGTCCGTCCGCGGATCCAATGGTATGTTGAGGTCCCCGGTTAGAATTAGGAGCCCCTCCCTGAAGTGTTCCAGCGATTTTAGGGTTCTGGTGAGAAAACTGTGTTGTCGGGTGTTGGGGGCATATATGGAGGCAAAGGTGTAGCGCCTGTCTGCAATGGAGCCCTTGAGGAAGATGTAGCGTCCCAGTGGGTCGGCCTTGACCTCCGCACACACGAAGGGGACATGCGCGGCGAAGAGAATGGCCACTCCTGCCTTCTTGGCTTCCCTATGGTTAGCAAAATATCCAGTGGGGAACCGTCGGTCTCGGAGGGCCGGTCCCGTCTGTCCGCAGAAGTGTGTCTCCTGGATGAAGGCCACAGAGATTCTATTGGACCAAAGTGCCCGTAGTAAATGTGATCTCCGTTCTGGCAGGTTCAGGCCCCGGACGTTGTTGGACCAGATGCGCAGAGGCGCCGGGGCGAACCCCTCTCGGCCCCGGGAGGTCATGAGAGCTGGTGCCGCCGCGCAGGGGCGGGCGGCGAGGTGTCAGGGGCGGGAGAAAAGAGAAGAAGAAGGAGGGAGAGAGAGAGAGAAAAAAAAAAAGAGGTGGTCGTAGATAGAGGGTCGTCAGTAGACCTGTTATAGAATAACAGAGTTAAACAAGGTGAGAACTATGTACAGTGTCAGACTCAGCTGTCTAGGTCGGTGAGTCAGTAAGGGGTGGACTGTCCCACGTAAATATGTCCCCCCTTGTCGCTCCCCCCTAGTGTGTTATACAGTGTGTCTGTGGGTACGTGAGCGTCCGCAGGCGCAGGACTGTGAAGGTGGGTCTAAGAGTCGTCACTGTCAGCTCCCCCTTAGCCCGTGCTGTCCCGCAGTAGTCCTCCTCTTTCCGGAGGCTATACCTCGGTGCCTGGTCATGCCCCTGTCCCATCCCCCAGGTGGACCCCCCCCCCAGGGTGGCAGTGCAAGTGATCTCCGCGTATCGCGGCTGCCGTTTCCAGCGTACCCTGGCCGCCCAGCTACTCAAGCAGACCCTATGCCCCTCTCGCCTCTGGCAGGTTTTACTCGTTGGGCGTCCCGCCCACCCCCCCATCCCCGTGACCCCCGGCCACCGCTCTGGTGCGGGCTAAAGGCCCTTCTCCCCCTGTCTCTTTGCTTTCCTTCCCCGTCTCGCCCCTGGCTCGGGGTGTGTGCTCTATGGGCCGGTGTTGAGTGGGCTCGGTAGTGCAGGGGCCATTCCTCCTCACCTCCCCGTGGAGGACATTTACTCGTCTCCCTCACGTCTCGCATGGGTGCAGTGGGGAGCTGCGGGGCTTCCCGCCTCCCCTCCAACCCAGCATGGGGGGGCAGGTTGCTAAGTGTCCCGAGAGAAATGCAGGTCCGCTCCGTGCTCTCCCCTCCCCCCACCTCGTAGCCATCAGTCCCCCAGGACCTTGCCCATGTCCTCCCCCACTTCCAGGGTGCAGTCCCCGATTCCCTCCCCCAGTGCCCTCCCAAAGCCCAGTGAGCCCCCTACGACTCCTTGAGCCTAAACTTTACCAGTGTAGCAAGTCCAGGGGCAATATGGCGGGCCAGTCCCAACTCCAGAAGCGGCATTCCGGGCCCCGGCAGGGGAAGAAGCGACATCCCATGTCCATGAACTCCCTTTCAGGTCGGGGTGAGCCGCGACTTGTGAGGTGCCTACGCCTCCCACCCCACCTGGCTAACCTACTCCCTCTATGGGCAGGCGCAGACCCGTATCCCGGCTCCCCCCCAGTACCTTGCGGCCCGGCTGAAGCCAGGCCGCGAGTGCTCCTCTCCTCACTCCTCCACGCCTCTCGGGCCTCCCAGCATCCTCTGGGCCCGCTCCCTTCTCCTCGGGGGCGACGGTGGGCGCCCGTCCTCCGCCACTTCGTGCAGCTGTGCGAGCGGGGTCTCCAGAAGCCGATTCCTGAAGCCAATTCTGGCCAGCGCACTTGGATCCAGGCATTCCCCTGCCTAATCTGGAGGCTGAAGGGGAATCCCCACCGGTAGGCTATTCCCTTCTCCCGCAGGGTCGTCGTTAAGGGCCTGAGAGCCCGTCTGGCGTCCAGGGTGAGGCCGGACAGGTCTTGGTATAGGGCCACGCTTGCTCCCCGGAAGGGTATATCCGCCATTCCTCGGGCAGCCGTCATGAGGCGTTCCTTAAGGCTGTAGTCATGGAGGCAGCACAGGACGTCTCGTGGCCTGCCATCAGGCCTCTGCGGCCCCAGGGACCTATGTGCCCGGTCCAGCTTGATCACCGCCGGGCATTCCTCTCCAAGAATCTGCCGGAAAAGGGCCTGCAGCGTGTCTTGTAGTGGCGCTGTGTCCGGTTCGGGTAGCCCCCGAATCCGGATATTTTGTCGTCTGCTGCGGTTCTCTAAATCTTCAACTTGGCGCCGAAGGGAGAGGAGCATGTTCCCCTGGCGCGTGGTAGCGAGTTCAGCCGCTTGGTGCTGCGCGCGGCTCGCTTGGGCCTCCGTTTCCAGTGCCTCCACTCTTACTTCCACTGATGAAAGATCCTTCCTCAGGGCTGCAACTTCCTCTTTGACGGCTGCCCGAAGTTCTCTCAGTAGCCCCCCTGTATCTGCCTTGGTGAGCATCTGTGCGGAGATCATTGCCAGCTCCTGTTTAATCAGAGCGAGTGTGTCATCCTGCGTGCCGTCCAGGGTGGGCTCTCCCGCGCTTTCACTGCCTGGGGAGCCGGGCGCCATGTTGTCAGGCGGTCGGCTGCAGCTTAGTGTGCTCGGAGTGCACACGAACTCATCAAGCGTCCCGGTCGGGCGGTGCGGGGTACCCCCCAGGGTGTGGGGCTTCTTGTTCCGGACCATGTTTGTCGGGGTAAGTGCCGGTTTTCGCGTGTTTTAGGGGCCAGGGGGAGCGGAGCTCAGGAATTAGGCGTCCTGTCGCATGCTCGGCTCGGCCACGCCCCCCTACAGTGCATTTCTTATGTGATGTGTCATTGAGACTGAAAGTAAAATGCCTTGAGTTTGAACAACAGTGCAAAGAATGTGGTAAACCTAATTATTTCAACAAACCAGCAGTACAAGCAGTTTACAATGAGACAGATAACTCTAAGGAATATGAAGACATTTCTAAAGAAAACAAGAAGCACATTTCTAGTAGCTATATGTAGTACTATGTTAACAAAACAAGAGACAACTTCCAACTGGACTGTGAAGCAAACTGCAATGTTATTCCAGCAAGGTGCACAAATGACCAAATGAAAAATGTACAGTGAAAATAAGAAATCCACACAGACATTTTAACAGGCTGGGTTTATGGTCACTGACACAGAAGTGTGTCTTCCTCTAGTGTGTAGACCATTGTAAACCATGTATCTGTGCCACACCAGAATATTCTAAATATGGATCAAGATGGTTTCTGCAGCATCAATACTGTGTACTGTTAGTACGCCATCCAGAAAGAATATGCAGATATATTTGAAGTGGTGGGCTGTCTAACAGAAAAACTGAAATATGAATGGCTACTGTCCCCTAAAAGTAAGATGCATTCACATAAATCCAACCCATGAAGGCCCCACCTCCTACCTTGATGGACTTGGTGCCACAGACTTGTGCAGTCCATGTCTCGGTGCATCAAACATGTTTTGGCAGCACAAAGTGGCCCTACACAATATTAGGCAGGTGGTTTTAATGTTGTGGCTGATCAGTGTACATTCACCTTGGGTCGGCACTAATATCTATGCAAGAAGCATACATGATTATAATGTTTGGAGTGTTATTTGGAGAAGTTGCAATTAATTGCAGCACAACTTAGGTGAGTTAAAGCAAACCCAGTTGCATTCAATAAATACCCAATTAGAGCAGCTGGCTGGTTTGTTTTGGTTGTAATGTTTCCTAACTTAACCATTAGTGAATCATCTCTGTATTCAGTTTACATGTGCAGAAGGATAAACACTGAGTGTTGACCTCACACATTACCGTTTAGAAAATACTGTACTTTCATGTTCTATGATTGTATATGAACTGCCCACCAGGTGGCAGAGGAGTTTTCATATATATTATGAAGGAGAATGCCAGGAAACCATCAAGTCCCATTCTGGAGTTATATGAACAAATATTAAATGACAGTTAGGGTGTGAGGAGAACTAACAATGACTTGACAAAACAAACTGGATTATTTTATATTGGGAAAACCTTTTAACAAATACATCTATTGGATTGTTAGATTGGCCCCCTATTCCTGGGCTACATTCCAGAGGATCATGGGAATACATTTTTTTTATGGCTATATACAGATTATAAAACGTTTATTTCGAATCCCACTAGTATGAAAATTCAATGCAGTGAAACTTATGTTCATTATCTGGACAAAACCTTATTGTTTTTCCATGACAGCAATAAAGTGGCTCAGTCAGCCACCCGCAAAAAAAACCCTAGTAAAACAGTAAAATTGGTAAAATCATTATGAAATACTCACCTGGATTGTGTTGAAATTTCACTGAAATTCCAATGCAAATAAAATACATCATAAGACAAATTAGGCGGAGATTTTGCCATTTCCCCGAGCTGCCTTTAGTGACGGCTGTGAAGAAAAAGACAATGTCTCTGGAAATTCCTGCAGTCCAATTTTGAACAATGAATATGTTTTCAAATAAACCTGAACTTTCATGAAATCTTTTCATGGAACTTTATTGGATACTATGAGTGTGGTTCAAGGTGTTTGTTTTTTTTATCAGCAAATCCTGGAACAGTACAGGATGGAGTTGACACAGCTCTCTGCGTGGTTGTACATAAACTAGACAGCCACGCCGACAGAAAGGTTTGTAACTTACCTTGGTCGCGGTGGGCAGCTGCCCGGTCTCCCTCCATTCTGGTCCCCAGCGGCTGCAACGTTCTTAGGAACGCCGGCCGCTGCGATTCAGGATTTTATAATAAACTTACCTTCGCCCACATTAAAGATGGAGCCAACATGCGTCCGACGTCACATCATAGACGTGCACGCACGTTTTGGGGTCAGAGGTCAGAGACAGCCAATTACAGCCTAAAGAGGCTTATTTAAACCCAAATTACCTTTTTGCCAGTGCCCTGTCGTGGTTTCCACTAGCTGGTTATCCCAGAGTGTATTCCTGATTGTGTTTTTACCAGTATTTGACTTTGGCTTTGTTTTGACTTCCCTGATTTCTGGTATCCTTGGCTTCTGGCTTTCCTCATCGTTTCGTCTCATTCTGTGTCCCTGACTTTGGTGAGTATTTTGACTATTCTCGGGTACGTTAAGTCCGGCCATTCTAAGGTCTGGTTAGACGTTATCCTTAGTCTTTAGGTGTGATACAATTCTGCATGCTGGATCAACTATAGTCCTGACAGGAGTGAGTAAAGTATTCTATATTTTGTTATGTTTTTCTTTTTGCTGTAGCTGCACGATCTGTTTCTTATGTTTTGTATAATCGTATTATTCATCGTTCTGCTAGAACTCATTCTGTGCTCAGCATGCACAGCTCAAGAAAAGCATGCATCTCTAGTGATGCGCAGAGGGATAGGGCTTAACTCTAGGACGCAGATCTGTAAGCAAGCATCAACTGACAATATTTACCTGAGTGCAAAATATTATTAAGAAGAGGTTAGAACAGTAGAAGGTTATGAATTTAATATAGACATTAGAGGTATTACTTTTTCTTACCAATTATTATAATGGCATAATCATAAATAGAAGGAGCAATCCATTTGATGCATAATCTACCTTTCAATGAATGCTCAATCGAGACCGACTCCAGGCTCCATTATATGCCAAAAACGATTGTCCACCAACCATGTCTTGCGTTAGCAGAGGAGCAACAATAACATATGTTAAAGGTAGCCAAAAGTGAACCTCTGGCTTTTGTAGAAGTCAGTGGGCTACCTTGTGGCCACCAATCTACTATGATTCTACTATATTGTCATTCAGGACATGCACAGATGGCTAACTTCATATAAAAAGTACTTTGACTTTATGAAATGTCAGACATTTGCCAAACTTGATGAAACCCCGCAAGACAATAGCAATTATTATTGCAAACATACAATATATTGTCTCTCTGCATTGTACAATAAATCCAAATTAAATTTAGCAAATAAAATCCTAATTAAATAGCATACACACCCATATTATACAGTGCTTGCTATTACAAAGAATTTGACTGATCTATTCAAAACTTGCTGGAGGACATATTTCACACTTTCCTCTTTGATATTTATTAAGTGGAAAATCACTACAAAGAAGTAGCAGAGCTAATATACCTTAGGGGGTTTGAGTCATTTAGGAACACAGCATTAAGCATCACTCACAGGCTTGCAGCTGAAGCATCGGGAAAGAATGCAACACAAAACAAACATGGCTACTGGCTGTTAAGTCCGTGGCCACTGTCAGCGTAAGACATGCATTGATGTGTGTATAGTGATTGGTTTCCTTTGTCCATTGCATTGGTGGACATACTCCGACATTATAATAAAAATAATAGTTCTACTAACCCTTTCTCCCTCACAGCATTAGTTTAAATGCCTTTAGTGACAGCCACTAGAGCCATTTAAAGCTTGCAAGAAAGGCAATGTGTTACATTTCAGGGCTAAAAAGGCCAGAAACATGGCACCCAGACCACTTTCTTGAGACAAAGTGGTCAGCATGCCTGTAGTGTCCCTATAAACAAATTAAAGAGATGTGGACCTAGAACAGTGCCTTGAGGAATAGCACTTACCAATATTGTCTGTACACACTTTATTAATAAGTACTTTCTGCACTTGGTCTTTAAGCTTATGTTTAAGCCAGGGTACTGTAGTGGTTATGGTACTTGGAGTGTCTCTTTAATGCTGTGTCTCCTTTAGCATCAGCAGCAGCGATTCTCATTGTTACTGTTTGCATTAACAGAGAGGGAGGTCCAACAATGTGTTGCATTTCCCACTGGCAGCAAAAGTGCTGCAGAAAGGAGATTATGATGAGAATAGAAAGGAAGTCCTATTGGTTTCCTACATAAATATACTAGGGAACATTCCAAGTTGTTTTCCATTTGGAAAATTATTCACAAATGTATGATGATAGATGGGATGAGAAGTATATTTCTGTCTCTGTATTCAGACATAAAACTGGACTGAAAACAGCACATAGCAGGAAAATGATTGTGACCCAAGCTCTCTATAATAGTTTAGCAGAATAGGTTTCATTTTGAAATCTACGTTCCCCTGCCTTCTTCCAGCAACCTGTCAGAGTGCTATTTTAATGTGGCATACCTGCTCCCTTCATTGCTGAGTTATGGGCATTTTTCAAATATTACATTTATATATTATAATATATATATAATAGTATTATATTATAATATTATTGTCTCTGTTATTCAAGGGAGCTGAATCAAAGTCTTAATCAAATGGGCACAAAAGCTAAAAACATCTTTGTAAAGTTTGTATCATGAGATATCTTGTATCAGGAGATTTCTTTCTCATCATGGCTTAATTAGAAGTGCATAATAGATAAATATGGTAAATGTTGTACATAGATTGCAACTAAATGGTGCTATCCAAAAGAGGCATCCCTAAAATGTCTTAACAATCAAATATACATCCACAAAAGGATGCATACCAATCCAAGTCAACACAATCAAAATAAATATTTACCGGTAATTAAACAATTCAAAATACAATATGCAAAATACAAGAAATACAAATAATAGACAATACAAATAAAGTACTCAAGCAAAAACATACTCAAAGCCCCTAAGAGTTGGACACGTATATAACCTATATCCCCAATGTTTCGGCACCTGAAAGTGTGCCTTTAATTAAAAGTGCACTCATCGATCTGTTTTTACATGGTTTGACTACGTAAACGTGTCTCTCCCAGAACCCATAAATGTGAGCACTTGGGGTGGTTCATCCCAGTATTTGCAGCCTATCATTACCGTACAAGATTGATGGATTTGTATTTGACAATTGCATACGCCTATATGTATGCGCATATTGCTGCTTGCAATGTATTATGTCTGAGTAAAGTGAGTATATTACATGTAAATGCATGTAAGTTCAAAGATAATGTTCAAAGTGGTTACGGTAAAGGAACTTTAAAGTTAGAGAGTGGTTAACTTTAGAGGTAGACTATATAGGGTATTAGGATGATTAAAAGCTTGAAAAGGGTTACAGTTGCGGTATATGGAGTGTTTAGGTTAGAATGGAGTTACATTTTGTATCGGGGGGAAAATTGGGGTGTTTAGGTTTTAAGAAGAGTTAAACCTAATATGAACGTATAGAGCAGGGGTAGGCAACCTACAGCACTAGTGCCATGCACGGCACTCAAGGTGTC
Organism: Pelobates cultripes; assembly: GCA_933207985.1. NCBI lineage: Eukaryota > Metazoa > Chordata > Amphibia > Anura > Pelobatidae > Pelobates > Pelobates cultripes. Next base: position 334,890,381 of record OW240912.1, on the reverse strand, counting down.
TTTCCACGGCACTCAAGGCTGCTACAGCCAAACAGACACTGGCCTATCAGGAGTCCCAGTGAAACTTCAGATATCTGCTAATACTAAAAGGTGGTGAAGGACAATTCTTAATTTATGCATTGCAGCACGTAGAGGAAGTGATCTCAGATCACTTCCTCCCAGCACTTGTGAATGGGAATCCACACTGTAGTAGAGCAGCCTGCAGCTGCTGTTGCAGCTCTTGTCCTCGACCTTTACCTGGCCAGCCTGGTCCCCATTGGAACCCAGGAAAGCCACCCACACTGCTAGATTTACACAGAAATGCACAATAACCCTCCCCTCATACAAATAATACGAATAGCCCACAAACAAACATACATACAATCCGCACAAAGTAATCCCGCTAACAATCCACATACATGCACACAGCCCCACATGCAGCCTCTCACATGCAATACCCCAAACATCCCCCACACATACACACACTACCAAACACAAAATGTGACATATTCATCCACACACACAATTCCACAAGCAGCCCCCATACACAGCCCACATTCATTTGTATCATACACAATACCAAAAAACTACTCCTGAACATATACAATATAATAGCTCATATACGCACAAATACAACGATACAAAGCAATTACAGTATAAATAACACAAGCAGAATACGGCAGCATACACACCTCAATTTAAAAAAATAGGACCGGCACGCTACGGGACATCACAATCCTATATCGGCACAATGCTGCTAAAAGGTTGCCTACCCCTGGTATAGAGGTTCAGGCTTTAGGTGGTTAGATTTAGGAATAAGGAAATGGTTTGTAATGATTTGAAGGGTTACATTTATGGTTAATGAAAAAAAGAGTATTTAGAGCAGGTGGAGTTTAAAGAGTTATATACACAGTACTCACCCTCCCACGTCTTCTGCAGCCAAGTTAGTCTCCTATAACTGATAGCAGAGCTGCAGTAGCAGTTACACAGTGTGCATCCTGTGTCACTTTATGTCACTCCTGTGTGAGAGTCTATCAATAAGCACATGGGAAGAGGATCCTTTTTACTTCCTGTCCTGATTTACACAAACATCCTGGAGGAATTGGGACAGCACTGGGTTTTACACCCTCTATAAAGGTTCCTGTAGCTCTGCTATGAAGCACATGAAGCTGGTTGGACTGTAGAGGACACTGGTCAATGCAGATATCTGCTCTGCCTAATGGGAAATCCGTCCCTGGGGTGTATGTTACTCAAAGACTACTTGCATTTTAACTTGTGCAATAAGCTGGAGTGGTTACAATTCAGAGATTGTCCCTTTAACCTGTGGCTTGACGCTGTGCAGTATATTTTCAACTGTGAAACAATAGGTAGCACTGAGACACCGGACCAGTGTCTGTCATTTGGTTCCCTCAGTCCTAAACCTTTGCATTGGCTAAAAAACCCTGTTTAAAATATCAGACAGTTGCTATGGTTACCTACAGAAATGTAGTTGGGTATTGTATTTGTAAAAATGCTGTGCATGCTAATTTGCATTTTTGCACAATATTCTGGGAGTATCAGGAGTGCAACCATATACAACAGACACAAATAAGCCACACATATAAGAGACTGTTATGTGTGTTTCCCATTACTTTCCCCCTTTTGCATTGTATCTTACTCCCATTTGATCAGTTATATTTGTTAGGGATGAGTTCACCTAATGCTTTTGTACGAGTCTGATCAGCTTAACCATCAGTGTCTATATAGAGATTTGGAAAAGTCATGCTGTAAAAGGAACTGTGTATGCTGTTTGGGCTGGCTGTACCTCAAATGACCTGATTCAATTCCTGGAACACTGAACAAGGAAACATGATGCAATAGGGTGTATGGGAGGAGGATATTACTATAAGACAGATGAGAGACCTTTAAACATAGAAGGCAGTGTTATGTCACCAAGTTTAACAATAATTAAGTGCAATCGTACATCACACTAAAACAGGGCTCATATCTCCTAGAATAAATTCAATAATGCCTAAATCCATCCCACTTCTAGCACCAAATGATATACTATTAACATCTAGTTACATAGTAATTATATTTTTAATGCAGCAAATAGAATAAACTTTTATTGTGACATGGGCGTAATCACTGAAATTGCCATAGCTGTAGTGGGTCTCAAATTAATTTTCCAATCTTAACGAAAATGCATATTTTCAAAACCAAAAAGACTACAATATTTTCCATTGTATGGTTTTGGTTTAGACTGACCATTGCTATAAGCCATACAAAGGAAAGACAGATTTATAGTGGTGTTCTGTTCTAGAAAATAGTATAGAGTACTAAAAGTACTAATCACCATGGAAACCAGTGGAACCAGCAGGCACATTCCATTGGTGACTCCTACCTATTTAGATTTTTGCTCCACTTTTTAGAACAGATCGCTTTGATAAATCTCGCCTTTTTCTCCACCTCCTTGGCCTAGCTTACTGAGATACACTAGTATTAACCAGAAATGGGCTTTTCTCCACTTCCACTCTTCATTCTTTGTCATCCCCACTTCCTACTAGATTGTGAGTTAGTAACCAGTCCATAACTATGTGTATGTTATATTTCTTGTAAATAGTTTTTTTGTAGGTCAACTTTGTTATACTGTATTATTTAGAAGTTAAACTGTTTTTAAAGCAGGATTCTTACCATCTGGTGAGATTTACATACCTGAACACGTCCCTCACGGATTCCACCATCTTCCTCTGGTGGGTCCTCGAAAGCTCCTGGCACTTCAGCTCCAAAAGCAGACTTTGCGTACTCACCCGCATGCGCAAGAGTACAGCATTGAGGTTTTTGAGGGTCCTGTAAGACAGCGGAATTCTCCATAGACAAAGCCAATTTATGCAGGCATAACTGGTGACAGCTGGGGGGGATTGAAACTTCTAGATGGCCATAGCCCCGCCCAGTGTCAAGTAATGTCAGGCGTAGGAAATATACAGAGACAAAGTAGTCCCTACTTTGTCTCAGTATATCTCTTGATTGGGTTGGAATTTCAATAAAATTCCAACACAGTCAATATGAGTATTTCATAAAAATTTCTATCTTTATGAAATACTAAGTGCCACTTAAAAAGTTAAACGCAAGGACTTTAGTCTTTTTTCAGTCTATATTATTATGAAGCTATGTAAGAGCTGTATATAAACAATAATAACAATAACACATTTAGCATAAAGCACCAGGAACATCCTCAGATGATGATGTTTATTATTACCCAAGTGAATGACACTCATTTTATTGACCTTGAAAAGATCAGAAACGGAGTTGAACTTGCCATGAACTGGACCTGTGTTTTCAAAAGGCCAGCTTACTCACCTCAATACTGAGGAATGGCAGATGTGACAGAGCTAATCTGAGATGGATGTCTGACAAAGATAGCCCCATATAATTGCAGCAGACAGGCTTGACCAAACTACGCTGAGATTAAGAGAAAAAGGACACCAATGTTCAAATAGCAAGAGAGAACTTGATTAAGATAGTTAAAGAGGACAGGTCTGACAAAATTAGATGTTCTAATTTACCACATAGACTGTAAGCAGAGATCTATTTTTAATATGTTTTATTCCATTTACTTTGGTATGTAAAGCACTGTAGATATGGGTGGAGATAAAGCATTATTTGCCATCAGTACATGCCGTTCAGAGACAGCTCTGCAGGGCGTAGAAATCCCTGAGGTGTTATGCCTTCATCGTGCACTGACCTGTCAAGTTATTAAAAGAAAAGAAATCTTCATAGTTGTAACTTTACTTTCTCTCTTGCTCTCTCTCACTATTTTTTCTAACTGAAATAAATTCTAATGAATGTTTAATCTTCTGATACCCTAGTCCAGGCATAGGCAACCTTTGGCACTCCAGATGTTTTGGACTACACATCCCATGATGCTTTGCCAGCATTATGGGTATAATAGCATTATGGGGGATGTAGTCCACAACATCTGCAGTGCCGAAGGTTGCCTATCCCTGCCCTAGTCTATATTGGTCATCAAGAGAGATGTGCAGCAAACTCTGGAGAACGTAGGTCATCAGTGGAGACTTTAGAGGAGAGTTATCAAGTCAAACTATGCGCTATTTTAGGTACAAAGGACTAATGACATTCAATTGATTTCCGTGGTAATTACTCATTATTTAGCTTGTTACTTCAGTATAGAACCTGCATTTAACTTGATAAATTCCCCTCTTTGTGTTTTACTCAATTATGAATCTCAAAGAGACACTGTAGGTCCCCAGACCACTTTATCTACTTGAAGCCGTCTGGGTACAGTGTTCCTTTCCCCTTAACCTTGTATAATGTATAGAAACTGCAATGTTTTCATTGCAGGGTTTAGACTTCTTCTAGTGGCAGTCTACCACTAGAGGCACTTCCTGCAGTTTCACTGAGTTTAATTCTCTAAAACGACCCTGGATGTCCTCACACTTTGCATGACGATGTCCAGTGTCTTCAAAATCTCCACAGGAAAGAACTGAGTTAAAGGATCACTATAGGGTCAGGAACACAAACATGTATTCCTGACCCTATAGGGTTAAAACCACCATCTAGCCACCCTGTCCTCCTCATGCCTCCATAAATATAGTAAAAATCTTACTGTATTCAAGCTTGAAGCTGTAACTCAGCTGTTAGACTCAGAAAAATCAAGCAATGTGCTGACATCATCAGAAGTAGTAGCCTGATCCAATCACAGTGCTTCCCCATAGGATTGGCTGAGACTGACAAGGAGGCAGATCAGGGACAGAGTCAGCATGATTCAAACACAGCCCTGGCCAATCAGCATCTCCTCATACAGATGAACTGAATCAATGAATCTCTATGAGGAAAGTTCAGTGTCTGCATGCAGAGGGAGGAGACACTGAATGTTTGGATGCATTTTAGGCAGCCATGACCCAGGAAGGATCTCTAACAGCCATCTGAGGAGTGGCCAGTGAAGTTATCACTAGGCTGTAATGTAAACACTGCTTTTTCTCTGAAAAGACAGTGTTTACATCAAAAAGTCTGAAGGTAATGATTATACTCACTAGAACAAATTCAATAAGCTGTAGTTGTTCTGGTGACTATAGTGTCCCTTTAATGCTTTTTTATGGGGAAGACCTAATACATACACGGCACTCCGTGCACATGCGCATTACGTTCTCCCTCGCCATAATGGCAGAGCAGGCAGAGATGGAGCCAGGGCTGAGGGTCCTCAGCGCTGGAATAAGATAAGAGACCCTTTTTAACCCTTTTATCATTTCAGCTGTTTGTGGTGGCAGAGGGATTTAATAGTGTTAGAAATACAGCTTTGTTTTCCTAACACTATAGTCCTTTACTGTAAGTCATTAGCCCATTGGCTATAATTCTTCACATATTTGATGATATATTGCATTTTTTATAAGATTTACTGAAAGGTATCCAACATAGATTAGCAAAATAATTATAGTACAAATATGAGAAAGCAAAGCATTTTTAGGATAGTAAAAGAAAAAAAAAATCCAATAGATAGTATATGTACTGCATGTGTATTATGGATTAGTATACAGAGTCTCTTACCCTAAATTACTCTGTTCCTTTGTAAAACTCCTCAAATGACTGACAAGCCACTTACAAAGATTAATATCTGAATCAGACAGCTTCAGACACACGACAAAAAATGAAAAGTGACTGGGTTGGAATCCAGCCAACTACAAAACACAAGATTACAATCACAGATCTAGTAAAGAAACATGATAAAGTCCTGGACAAACTGAAAACCTGCTCTACGCAGAGGTCGTGTTACTATATTTGGGTGGTCAGGTAGTATTCCATATTCCCCAACATTTCAAATGGACAAAGATGGACACTTTAGTTTTAGTGAGTGGCGGTGTGGCTAGGGAAGGGGCTGTTCTGAGAAATATAAGTTGACTTCACTAATTAAAATTAATGCAACTGTGATATAATTTACAACAAGAATAATATATTCTTTAAAACACACCGATCTCTAAATAGATTTATTACAGTTTAAATACATGTTACTGTGAGTATCGGACAAACTAAGAATATGGACCTGCTAGAACAAAAGGGACGTTGGGATAAAAAAAGAGGGATAGGGGGATTTGGTTTCAAAATAGGGACTATATCTTCTAAATATTCCCACACTAATGCATTAGATACACAGGAAATTAATTTAGGTATGTAGGCAACACTTGTGGAGAGAAGGTCCAGAATTTTAAACAGACTGCTTTAGGAATAGTCTACTTTCCTTGCTAAAACAAAATTATGATTCCAGTGAAGATATACCAGTGTTGGGACCCGAAACCAAAGTCATCTATTAGTTCATGATGGAACAATTCAATGGGTTACATAGAGATTCACTTGAAACTTGGCTTTGGCTTGATTGTTTGTCTATATGTAGAAGGCAGTACATATCCCCAGTAAAGATTCTGTTCTTAGAACCCACATGCATGGGCGTCCACAGGAATTTTTCCATGGGGGGTATAATTGTAATGACATCCATTCCATGCTTAGTCCCTTTTTGACAGTGTCATGAAAGGGAAGGGGCATCGTCATTATCACATAAAGCCAGGGTGAATAGCGTTTTCACAACTATGGTGTCAGGAATACATGTTTGTATTCCTGACACTATAGTGTTCCTTTAAGCAAATTAAAGGAACATTCTGGTCACCACAAAAACTTCTAAACATCTAAATGAAAATGCTATGATGCCAGGAAGCCCCTGGGTGCTCTCTTTCCTTTAAGGGGTTAAACCGCTCTCAAACGGATCAACCCCAAAGGTTTCCTCCAGCTCCAGATATCCAGGTCGCTCAGTGGTATTCGGCTTCTGAAACGGAGTGTCAGGAAGTGCAGATTGACGTCAGGCATGGGTGCTACAGATTGGCTAGAGTGGTCAGTTGACACTCTAAGCCAATCGCTAGTTCCCGGTTCATAAAAATGTTTTACTTTTTTACGAATGACATCCGCTACCCAGCGGCACTCTGTGCTTCCTGACACTCAGTAAATAAAAGTGAACACTTTAACACTGATATTTTTTTTACCTGGGTAGATGAGAAGGTCCAAAGTTTCCCTGCCAGGCCCAGGTACCAAAGCCTTGTGATGTGGTGTCCAGAATAAAGTGGAGGGTTCACTTCACTTGTCCTTCCTGCTCCAATCTCCTTTTCTTCTCCTTTATTTGACACAGTCTTTTTCTTCTGACACTGTCTTCTCTCCTCCTTGGCTCCTTCTGCTCCTTTACCTTTCTGCTACTTTCTGCTTATTTTGCTACCCCTTCTGCTCCTTTCAGTTTCTGATCCCTTTCTGCTCCTTCTCCTACTTTACCTTTGTGCACATTCTGTCCCTTTCTGCTCTTTGCAAACCCTTCCTTCTCCTTGCTGTCCCTTCCTGCTCCTTGCTGACCCTTCCTGTTAATTTCTGCTCCTTCTCCTACTTTACGTTAGTGGTCCTTCTGCCCCTTCCAGCTCATTGCTGACCCTTTCTGCTCTTTGATGTCCCTTCTTGCTCATTTCTGTTCCTTCTCCTACTTCACCTTTGTGCTCCCTTTGTCCATTTCTGCTCATTGCTACCCTTTCCAGCTCCTTGCTGACCCTTTCTGCTCCTTCTACTTTACCTTTGTGCTGCTTTACCTTCCAGCTCCTTGCTGACCCTTCCTGCTCCTTGCTGACGACCGTTCCTGCTCATTTCTGTTCCTTTGTGCTCCTTCCCCTACTTTACCTTTTGTGCTCCTTGCTGTCCCTTCCAGCTCCTTGCTGCCCCTTTCTGCTCCTTGATGTCCCTTCCTGCTCATTTCTGTTCCTTCTCCTTTCTGCTCCGTCTCTTATTTTACCTTCCTGCTCCTTGCTGACCCTTCCTGTAGGCTGTCTCCCCCATCCCTTACTTACCTGATCTATAGGCTGCCCCCCCATCCCTTACCTACCTGATCTATAGGCTGTCTCCCCCCATCCCTCACTTACCTGATCTGTAGGTAGGTGTAGATCCCCCCATGTCTCACTTACTTGTATGCTGTACCCTTCACTCTACACCTGATCTATAGGCTGTCTCCCCCATCCCTCACTTACCTGATCCTGTACCTGATCCCCCCATTTCTACTTACCTGATCTGTAGGTGGATTCCCCCCCATGCTCACTTCTCTGATCTATAGGCTGCCCCCATCCTTCACTTACCTGATCTATAGGCTGCCCCCCATCCCTCACTTACCTGATCTATATGCTGTCTCCCCACCCATCCCTCACTTCCCTGATCTCTAGGCTGCCCCCCCCATCCCTCACTTACCTGATCTGTACGCTGTCTCTGCACTCTGGGAGTTACTGGCTGCATGTGCTGCTCACCTGCGGATTCGGTCAGGAGAGAGAAGCTGGGATAAAATGTAGCTTCCTATCCCTGTCTCTCTCCATATACAGCGCCACCTACTGGCCAGCATTGCAGTGTATTTTCAATCTCTCACGAAATATAACAGAACAAGCTGAATAATCCAGGGTGGGGGGCACTTGCTCCCCCCTGCGAACACCCATGCCCACATGCCAAGTTACCCTGTATAGGTGTTGCGGCCCCTTTGGCAACGAGTAAATAACTAAGTAAAGGAGAGCTTCTGACGGGTGCAGTACATTTATTCTTTTGCATCAAAGGTATGCAGGAGGGTTGAACACCACCAACATTAATCTCTTTAACACCTTGAGCACCGTGAACTATAAGCACTGAGTATCGAGCACCGTGAAAACTATAAAATGACATATAATACATTTGTTTACAGAGATCACAAAAAGGATTACAAATGTGGAGTTCAGTTATCTGCACACATTGATATTACATTAAACATCTGAGGAATACAAACTATATACAGAGATTTGGACTACACAGCATCTCTTTTGACGAACAGCATGGACACAATTTCTGCCTAAGAACAAATATACTTTTACAGACAATGCACTTTTTTAAAAAAAATTCTTTATTTTGGTTGTGCATATATGATAGAATACAGGCAAGCTTATAATATGTCACATTAGCATAGGCAAGCTTCCATAAACACAAACAATGCATTATATGACGTATGAGGAACATGCACATTTTTAAATTATGTGGTCAAACAAGCTTCAACATTCTGTGTGAACAGGTAGGTAACAGATGAGACTTGCACATTCTTAGGATACGAGTATAAAGGAAGTGATCATGTCACTATGCATAGTGTAAGATATAAAATATGTTTAAGGGCAGGTCGCACAAGCAATAACAATATTGGTATAAACAGTTTTATGGCCTTGGAGCTAAGTTACATGTCACGGTTCCACCAGTAGCATATAATACAGGTTGTAGGGTATCCAAGTTAATGAGACTCAAACAATAGTGGTAATAACTTGCTGCACCTGTTAGTTAGCTTATGAGAGATATAAATGGTAGCATAGAAGATTTTTTAGGCCTATATCTGCATATATATGGTTTGTACTGACCGCAGACAAGGCTTAGGGCCACTGGAAACAAGTTGCATTTAAGGCATTAACTAGAGCGAGGAGGTACAATAAAAGTAAAATGGCGGACATTAAAACAAGGCCTTAAAACAAGGGAACCGCTTTGTCTTGTAATGTCATTTGTGGCAGTTATCATAGATTTTGCCTGTTCGAAGGATGATGTAGGCTATATGTATTGCCAGCCTTAGTTTAGTGGAAATTCTTAATCATTTAACAAGGGAATATGAAATGCATACCTTCACTTTTTTTTTTCTCTTTCCCTTTATAAATTCTTTATTTTTGAGTGCATGTATCGTTGTAGTGAGGCTTGACATGTATATACAGTGCACAATATCTTTAATGAAACACAAAAAAAAAAGGTAACACTTAATAGGCAGGCTAGTATATGCTATACTAAGCTTCTGGAGTGGAGCCGATTCAGTTGCTATCATTGTAGGCTCTGTGAGGTGCTCTGTAACCCTGAGCTCGGAGAGGGTGGGGGGGGTGGGTTGTGTGGCGTGTCTAGGTTATGCGTGATGGTCAGTGTAATGGCTGTGGTTTGCCTTTTCCCTTCTGCCCTGTTGCTCTCTTCGTGGTCCTCTCAGATCGACACATCTGCTTGCAATTAAAACTTATAGTGTTGTGCTATTTTGCTATCCTTAGAGGTTTTCGTTTAGGGGGTTGTAGTATTAGTTTGTAGGTTTTAACGTGGCTTGGATCTGGTGTGTGTTGTCAAGCCTGTGCTACCCTAATTACTTTATTATTGTGTGTCTCTGTGCATAGGGTGGAGACCAATGTTTAGGGACAATCCACGGGCTACGCTCTCCATAATGGTTTAGAGTTGTTCCCTCCTCTGCACTGATACAACAAAATTGCACTTTAGATGGAGTCAGCTTTCCATTTAAATACTCATAGATTCACCTACTGTGTGGATGTATTCGTTATCACAGGCAGGCAAATTAAATTCAAATTCGAACATTGTGACATTGACATTTTATGAGCCAAGGAGTGTAAACGGTTAATAATAATAATAATAATAATAATAAAAAAAAATAAAAAAAAAGCCAGGCCAGCGTTTTTATATACTGGTATGAGTCTGTGGATACAGGCACCCGATTAGCGCAACAATTGCTAGTACCTCGGTTTCCCTGGGCACTAATGACATGTAATTACTCACAGTCCTCTGGTGCTTTCCACTAAGGATATGCATACATGCTGAAAAACTTAAAATGCTGTTCCCGGTTAAGTGTGATGTGGAGAAGGGGAGTATTCCTGTCGGACAAGGTTGTGTGAGTTCCTGTCGGTATCTCAGGTGCCTTGCTGGTGCTGCTCCTTCCTCCCAGTGCTATTGGAGGTCGAGAGTGGGGATGAGGGGACCTGGCCCATTCTGGGGGTCCCACACTGTTGGAACGGTACAATCTTAGCCATGTCCCAGTTATATGGTGCTCTCCGCCCTGGAGCCTGCGCCTCTTGTTCCAGCTGATGTGGTATTCCCAAGGCCTGGAGCGCTGCATCCGATTCCGCGGCGGTGGTAAGTCGTAAGTTCTTCCCTCCTTGTGGTATAATTAGGCTCCTGGGAGATCCCCAGCGGTATGGGATGGAGTGGTTACGAAGAGTCGTGGTCAGAGGTTTGAACTGGCTTCTCCATAGTAGCGTTGGTCTGGACAGGTCTTGGAATAACATGAGGTGAGCATTTTCGAAGGGGCAGGTAAGTTTTCCCCTCACTGCTGTCATTACTAGTATTTGCGCCGATCTAGTCTGGAACTGAACAATAACGTCCCTTGATGAGTCTGCTGGGGCCTTAGTTGCTTTTGGTATGCAGAATATCCCGTCTACCGTGACTTGCTTGTTCTGCTTGGGGTTCAGTATAGTGCTCAGCAGCCTCCTGGTGTAGTGGGGTAACTCTTCCATAGTGATTGACTCAGGAATTCCCCCGATTTTAATATTTCTGCTTCTGTACCTGTCCTCCATGGTGTCCATTCTAGTGCTAAGTTGTGCTTGGGCTTTTTGGAGCTCTGCTGTTAGTGCCTCTATAGCAAGTCATCTGGAAGAGAGGCCCTGCGTGTCTACCTCTACTGCTTTCACACGTCCCTCCACTGTATGTATTTCTTCGCGCACAATCGCAATTTCTGCCGCAAATAGCTGTCGGATATTGCGGAGAAGCGTTTTGATGTCGCCCTTAGTAGACGGCAGCTCGTTGTCTTCATCGGAGGAGGGGTGATGAAGTCCCCCTCCGTCTGGGATCTCGTCCAGCACGTCCATAATCCGTTCGGAGGAGGCTGAGAGTGAGTCGACTTTTTCTTTTGGCGCGAAGGTGCCATGGGCCCTGGATGGCCGGAGCAGGAGATCTCCAATATCCTGGGATCCCGCTAGTTTGACAGGTTCCTGGCGTCTGGACTTCTTCCCCATGCTGTTGGTGTTTCTTTGTTGCGAAAAAGAGCGTTTTTAGGTGCTTTTACAGGCTTGTTGTTGCGGAGCTCTCTTGTAACGCGTCCGCTCTGGTTGGCTGTTGACTCCGCCCCCCAGACCATGCACTTTTACTGTGTACCTTGCTCTGCTTGCCAAGGGGTGCAACTTTAAACTTTAGCAAACCTCAGTAACAATCACCTTCCCACAAGGTGCTGCTAGCTCGCTCTGCATCTGAATGCGGAGTCACAGAGAACTTTTGCCTCCAAAACTAGAGGAAGGAGGGCTCGGATGCTCATACATTCCCCAGGGAAACAAGAGGAAGGTAGAAAGGTTCCGCATGTGGCAGTTAGTGCTAAACAAAGATTTAAAGTATTAAGCTGACAGTTTTAATAGGTTTTATACTCAGCCTGTGCTGTTATCCAGTTTCTACAAACTAGTATTTCAGTAAGCATGCCTCTTGTTTCATAAGAGCTCCTGGCATCATCTTAAATGTTTAGCATATCCAACACCGAGATGTAGCCAACATCAAATCAATACCATCAGCCCAAGCCAAAACTCAGAGTGCCAAGGCAGTCACACTTGTTTAGACAGTGTAAAGCTTACAATTAGCAGTAACATTTAGCTCTCTGAGAATCACTTTTACTATTATTAGTATTTATACAGCTCCAACTTATTCCGCATCGCTTTACAATATTGTAAAGGGGGGAGTTTTAACAACAAATGGGACAAACTACTATAACTTTTGAATAAGTGGATGAGAACCCTGCTCGAAAGAACTGACAATCTAGAGGAGGTGGGCTTTAAAAACATAATATGAAGGGCAGCGTGGAGGATTGCTATCGAGTGATAGGGTGGAAAAGTAGCAGAATTGAAAGATGAAAGTGAGTTAGAGTGTTATCCCACTAATTAAGAGAGAATGAGAGATGACTTGAGAAGTGTCCGTTAGCCTGTGAGGCCATGAGACCATAGATTGTTCTGAAGAAATGGGTTTTAAGGGACTACTTAAAGGATTGAAGAGTTTGGGGGAGTATAGCTGACTGTAAAATTGGTGGAACAGTCTAGGTCATGGAAAACAAGGTGGAACAGTGTAGGTCATGGAAGAAAGGGAGACTATGTGTTTCAAAGTAATGTGGGGCTTTGGTCTGTAGAACTGTCATGATGCATTGTTTATCCACTGCTGTTTGTCAATGTAATAACATTTCTCTAGGTGCAGTAGTAGGTGCGTGGGGTGATTTTGTTGATCCTGTAAACTCTATATATTAATGTGTGCTTTGTAGGAAGCCGCCAGGCATCTTACAAAGTGTGTCAGCTCTTTGGTGACAGAGTCTGAAACTCCTATATTTGTGATGTTTTTCTGCCTTCCCCTTTCATCTAGGGTATCTATTCGTAGAGTGAAGTTACAGTTGGTTGCTTGCATCAGTTGCATGGTTTCCCCTATTGATTGCAAACATTTTCACAGGTCTTGAATGTCCTACTTTTGCTGTAATAGCTTGTACGTCTGTCTTAACCACAGCCAAATTAGCTACAAACAGACTCTGTATATCAGTAAAGATGAAGTGTCAAGGCAAGGTCACCCGCGACATCTTTATCCATGGAAGAGTAGGCCTCTAGATCTGATGGTTCTGTCTCTTCTCTGCATATCATGAGAGTATTTTCTTGTGGTTGACAAGGTCAGCTTCTGTGATGTACGGCCCATTGCAAAATCTGCGGGAATATGATCGCTCTGCAAACCAGGTGAGTAAATACTCCGATCTGCTAGTGCTAGGCCTTTAAGTATGTTGGCCTCTAAGTACGCATCTGATTTTAGTGGACCGGCGCACTTGTTTGGAAGCCGGAGGAAAAAAGAAATTAATCCAGCTGCTTCACAGTGCAACCCACTGCAGATGCTTGCATAAGTGGGTGTCAATGAGCAATGATTACTGTGACATTAGTCGATTTAATATGCCGATTATCGGGAGCTGATAAAAATGGCATCCGTGCAGGTTCTCTGAAGCATTGTTTATAGAAAGTGAAAGGCTTAATTAAAAAATGTGTTGAACATTAATAAAATTCTAGCAAAGATGGAAAGTACAGGCAAAAAAGCAGTATCAGCGCTTAGCAGATATTCCCTTATAACACATTCCGAGGAGACAGAGGTCTGCACTGGTTCCAGTGCACAGGATCCGTTTGCAGTATTCGGTAATACAACTATTTTGACTAGTACCAATGCCTAACAGTGGTTCTTAGAGATAAGTTCCACCACCATATTCTGTAAGAGTTCCACAAAGGGGTTTTCGTAGTGAGAATAAAATATTTGCAGTGTTACACTATGTCTGTGTCTTTTTTAATGTAAGGTGGATACAAAGTTACACCTGGATTGGATCTATTCAAATGACTGAATACACAGACTACTGTGCAACTGTTATTCAATTCCTTATTACTTGAAGATATCCTTTTCTTGAACACTATACTAAAGTTGGGAGTTTAACGATTTGGATTTATTGATTAATTGCGTTTTCCCCATTTTGTGTTATAAGGGAATGTTTGCTAAGCGCTGATAATGCTTCTTCGCCTGCATTTTTCTTTGAAACTTAGGAAGGTTTTTATTGTATCTAGTGGCTTTCTATATTTCGTCTTACACTGCTCCAGTGTTATTATTGTTCCAGTGTCTCATAGTTTTATTATTTTGTAAAGATGGAAAGTATTTGGGAATATTTGAGAATAAAAAAGATCATTGTTTCTATTTTTAGTTTCGGTAATAAAGTTCCTGCAAAAAATTAAACGTTATAATAATTCAAAGAAAAATGTTGGTAAATTGGCTGAAGTAACAAAGGAAATACTTTAAATACATTTTTGTATTTGGTTTTAGCATGATTTAAATATGATACATTTAGTTTATAACATATGGCATTTTTAGACCAACATTCACCGGATAGTAGGAATCAATTTAACTGGAAACTGCATACAACTTAATTTGCATTCCTAATATAGCAAATCCAGGAATAGTTCTCATCTCTCAGAATGGCTGATACTTTCCTGTCTTCAGGCTTAGACCTAAGGAAGCCAAAAAGCACAGTCAGGTTTCTATTATCTTAAGTAGAGAGCGATGGTCACTGATCACAGCATTTCCTTACTGTTTGACCCACATGCTATGGAGACCCCAGACTGGCTTCTTCCCTTGTTTGTACTTGTGACCCATGTTAAATATCTGTTAGAAGTTATAAAGTGGTAGTTATTTAAAGCAGATTTTGTGGAGAAAGTAACTGATAAAAGAGCAAAGAGAACCAAGCAGTTAGTTATGTTAGGTTAAACCTCCCCTTTTAATCTAGGCTTAACAGCCAAAACTCATAAGTACAGACTTAGCTAGAACTATTTTGCAATCTGCACACCCAGAATTAGATCCGCAGGTAAGTACGACAAACAAATACGAAGAGAATGTTTTGAAAATAAAAGGAAAATCACTCCAAAAGGTGACTGAAGTATATGTATCTCCCTTCCTCTTTTCTCCAAGTAGCTCCATGTAGGTAGACATGCCATCCATCATCATTGTTGTTCTGTCACCATTCCATTCCACCTGCCCTGTATGCCCACATTTTGCACATTTTGTAGTAACCTTTTTGAATTCCATGTTGTAGTTGATATTACTTTGTGGTAGTTCAACAATACTTTATAGGTAAAATTATGTTGATTATGAATATGGCTCAGATTATGATTAATAATAACAAGTGAGTATTAATTGCATGATTTTTTAAATGTTTTTGTAATCTAAATTGTGTACATATATAAATATATAGAGGCTGGCTTAACCCTGCAATGTAAACATAGCAGTTTCTCTGAAACTGCTATGTTTGCATCTGCAGGGTTAAAACCTGAGGGACCTGGCACCCAGACCACTTCATTGAGCTGAAGTGGTCTGGGTGACTACAGTGTCCCTTTAATGTTCAACATTTGCACAGCTGTGTTGCTGCTGTTGATAAAAAAAAAACTAAAAAAAAAAATTGAAGAAGTAATTTCAATACTTCTCCAAAGTGACAATGATTCCTCATTAAATCAGGAAGAAATGGATTATATTTACTGTAGCCAAGTATCAAATTCTTTGGGAAAATGTACAAAGAAATATGTTGGATTTGCTAAAACACGTAAAATAATTACATATCTTTATTGTTCTCAGAATAAAAAAACCTTTTTTGCTGTGTTAGGTGATAACATTTTTTCTCGATGAATGTTGCTCTTGTCTTTTTTACAGTCCTGTTAATGAAAAGATCACCAAATAGCCCTGTAGATATCAGTATATATGCACTGTATATATTTCAAAATATTATCTTTGCCCTAAAACTTTTTTTTTGTAGTATCAATAAATGCAATGTTTCTAGTCTATCTTTGTACCTAAATGTTTTACAGCCTACCCATTTCAGATTTCAATGGACCAACATTTTCTATCTTTCATTTTTTGACATCAATGTAAAAGTAATAATATACATATATTTTAAAGTTTTCTTGGTCTCTAGTTTTTTTCTTTTGTTTCTTTCTAGTCTAGCCAATCTAATTACCCTTTTTCAAGATCTGTTAGCCTCTTTGTTTTTCATATCTATGGAGACCAAGACTTAAGCATACTACTACACAGCTTTCCTTCAAGCTGTTTGCCTTCTTAAAGTAACACTCAAAGCACCATTATTCCTACAGCGCGCTGACGACTTCCCATTGTAAGCATTGTAAGTACTACAGTGTGCTTTAGTGGTTATGGGGCTTGGAGTTTACTTTTACAACTTCACTAGTCTCCGCTGGTAGTCAGAAAGCAACACAGCACTCATCTTCAATGCAAATGTGGTTTATTCCACTTGTACCAACAAAAGGACTTGGCTACAATTACACTACATATCTGTCAATCCTAAACCGTTATCTCTTATCAGCTCATCAAAACTAATCTCCTTTCCATGCATCATCCCATGCTCTTTCAAAGCCTGGTCGTTCCTTAGAGGGGTACAGATTATCTTTGTGTGTTTATGAAGGGCCAGATTGCTTAAGGCAGGGTGCCAGATTGGAGCCCACTCCTAAAGCTCTGGGCTAATTCAAAGTGAATTTTAAATTCACGGAAAAATAGCCAAACTGGAAACATTCTCTAAGTCATCTATGCTTTCAGTTCAGCAACTTTGGCCTTAAGTGTAAAATTTACTTTGAATTCACATTGAATTCTCATTTTCGTAAACAACCCTGTCAGTGTGCGTGTAGGGGAGACTGAGCTTGACTGAATTCTGTGTGTAGTGTCTTGAGTGAGCGTGAGTAATTTTTACATTTGCCCCTACTCTGCCTGAGCCTAATTGGTAAGCCACGTGCTTGAGTGTATCTGTCAATATTTATCTGTGTATGAGTTTCTGTCAGTGTGTATCTATGTGTGTGTGTGTGTGTGTCTGTGAGTATGTGTAAGTGTGTGTTCGGTTGTATCCATCTTTGTGGGAGAGTTTGTGTGACTGGGAGAATGTGTCTAGGGGGTTTTAGTCGGTGGTACTGTAATGATGCCCATGAGTTCTAATGGCAGCCCTTTTTTTATTTTTTTCATTTTGCACTTCCAAACAGAAACCACATTTTATGAAGCATCCTTTGAACCATCCCCACAGCACTATATATAAACTTGAATCTAAGAATTATTAATAAATAAGGTTGAAGACAATAAAACATTGAAAGAGAAACAAACAAGTTATTTCAGTTTAATTTAATAGAAATACGCAAACTCCAATAAATAAAACCCCTATTCACATCTTCGCAGATCTCCTTTGATAAAACTGTCTGATCAGGAGGTGTCAGAATTAGGAGGTCTTGGAGTCAGGCAAAGCTCAAACACTATGCCTTCTACTGCCACAGTTCTCTGCACATAGTGCGTAAATACATTTATACATTTAGAATGTTACCTAACTAGGTTTAAAAGCAGGCCCATATAAAAATTTTAACATCTTATTTGTGACCCAGACAGTTTTTGTTTTTATTTGACATCATTTATTTGTCTCCCTCTTGCAAAATCCTCCAGCCCTCATTCCATTCTTCCCTTTCCAAAGGAAATGTCAATGCAATGACAGGAAATATGCTCATTATACGAATATATATCCTAGTTCCATCAGACCATAGGATGTTTGTGTGACGCATCCAAAATTTTAAATTTAAATTAATGGTTTTCAGCCACTGTCTCGATATGCAAACTGAGATACACAGATCCATATGTTCCTTGCCGGCTCTTTGTGTTTTTGTAGAGCTGTGGAATGTATAAACTTTGTAACTTTGGCCGGTGGACTGAAATGTTCTAGTTGGGGCAGACAAAAGTATTCAAGGGCGAAAGATGTTGGAATCCAGAGCAAGTTGCTAATGACCCTGTCATCTTTTGTCCTGGAGCCACAGGGCAGCAGATGTGGGACGCCAAAGTATTTGGTCAGTGACTTACTGTGCATGTTAAGTTCCACGTACAGAGAAGCGTACATTGTCAGTGCTATGAAAGAATAAATTAATTGCTTTCAGTCCAGAAAAGAGCTTTCCATTGATTTCAGATCACTTACAGACATTGACCCACTGTGTCACCCGACACTCCTCACACATAACATAGCAGCACCAGTGGAACCGGCAGTTGCAGCGTTCCTGGCGTGTCTGCATGAGAATGTTATGCCCTCGCCCACAGCATAGGCTGGCACAGCTGTCCATCTGATGGCTTGTTTTGTTGCACACTCGTCCATGAGTGCCCGGAGAGTCTACTCTGGGGTCCCTCTCACAAAAATCAGGAGACTTCTCAAAGTAGACAAGCTCACTAACCACACGCTTCTTGTTAAGTCTTGGATGGAAGGCCCCACTGTTCTTGTTACGGGAGTTGACAAACACAGCCCGTTGTAGCTTATCCTTTAGTATGGTGCTAACAGAACGGAACTCCGGAGTCACATGCCAACATGTCTTGAACTGGCAGCTCCCTGATGTGCCATGGCATTTACATCTCCGCTTCATATTCTCTGTCACAGACTGCAACAAAAGCAGTGTTAGAAGATAGAAGTCAAAAACAATATGAAATAACACTTTTAACATCTGAGAACAATGACTTATACAGTTAAATACTGTGGAATTTATTCACTAAACTGGAATAAAATAGCACAATTGGAAAAAAATAAGTTATAAAATTTTCCAGATCTGTTATTTTGAGCCCAAAAAACTCCAGTTCTCCATAATTCCCACTTCAGTGAATAAATTCCTGTGTATGAAAAGGCCAGTACTCTTTCCAAACTTTTCACAGGTGCTAGTGGACTTTGAACATTCTTTTCCAAACCTGACCAGCCAAATTAAATAATGGCATATTCTAGAATATTTGTAATTGCTAGTAACATGTACGCCACCAGGTAGCCACAGCCAGTGCCATTTTAGTACCTCAGGTTTGTGTATTTATAAAAATGCTTTATAAAAGTCCCCTTAACACAACGCTGTTGTATACTTGTACAACATGCTGGTAGAAAGATTTAATATGTTACAATATATGTGACACAAACAATATGTTCTGCTAACCCATTCTCCACATCTAATATTTCACTAATTTCCATAGGGGACACAAGATAATTCTTCCTTGGGAGATAAAATACCCTAGTGGTCTTTGAAGGCCCTGAGATGACTGTTCCTCCCTCAAAAATACTGAGAGTCCCTTCCATTAAAAATACTGATAGTCCTCTTCCTCAAAAATACTGAGTAATAGGTAAGACCCTCTGCAGAGGTTTTTCCTATTCTCTTTCTGAATATTATGAAAGGACGAGTTGTTAAATAACCAGAAAGAAGTAGCACGTGGTCTCCAGGCTTTGGCCCCTATTCACTGTGCCATGAGTTAAGAGAATATTATATTACACTGGGGTGTTAAAGTTCTTTGACTGACGTTCTTTGCTGATACTTTGGGAAAATAATGGAGGAGATTTATCTACGCGCACTGAGTTTGTCTTTTCTTTGTCACTTTCCTTCTTTGGATGTTCCACAATTATGTCCCACTATATGAGAACATATTCTGTAAGTATTCTACTTTGCTTTCTGCACTAAACTAAAAGTGCTTTTAGAGAATAGCAAGAAACTGAATATTTTTTTAATACAAAAACAAAAAGATAAAAATATTAATAAATGGAATGCACTACACAAACAGTTATACAAAATAAAATAATTAAGGAAAACATGTAAATGTCATAAATAAGGGAAATGACGATCAGAACTGATAATTTACGCTAGAAAAAAAAATCTAGAAAAGTAGCAGAATCTAAATACATATGCCCATCAATGGGTTGTTGTGAAAGGTATTAAAAAAAACTGAGACATTTAATGGAAGGCTCTCAAAACATATTTCTCCATAATTCAGCTTGGGGATGTTTGAGACATAGAAGATAAAAACTCTGGGTTATTGAGACATTAAGCAGATGTGGGTGGAGAGGATTTTGAATTAGATGCAGGTTGAGTGTATGAAACTTTTGGGAGGCTCACACCTGGAGAAACTACAGTGTATGTTTAATGTTTGGTGGTTAATGGGTGACTAAACAAGTAACCTGATTCTGAGATGGCCCTGTGAAGTGCTAATCTTGCACTTGCATACGGAGGAAAAGAAGTATGCTTTTTGTACAGTTATTTTGCTGCAAAAACTACTCTTTGTAAGCAGTGCTCACCAAATCATTTTTAAACCTATTACATTTTATAGAAATATATTTTACTCATTCCCAATACTAATGCTTGACATTTAATAATTTCTCTGGAAGAGACTACCACCAATAAAATAAATAAAAATAAATGGAAATATAAGCCGCTGAAAGTCAGTCATCACAATATGGCTATGATTACTTTCAATGTGCAATAAATATGTCTGATCTCTGATGTATCTTCCATTTTTGAAAGTGATTGATATTATAACTATGTTGGGAAAAAAAAACAATAAAATGAATAATAATATAATATGACATTATATTAAAGATATATCATACACAAAAAGCCAGCATTGTATATACTATGTTTAATGTGAACATCCCAGCTCACTTTAAATCCAAAAGTGCAGCCACATTAATAATATAAATTGTGATGGTGCAGTTACCTGCCTGCCGACACGATTATTATGTATCCTCATTCTTGCTTGAATGTCTCTTGGTGACTCCCTTGAGTCTAGGAAATCTCTGGAGAATTTTTCTCCAAATTCCAGTTCATGCTTGCAGCCTCCCCATTCCCATGTATCTTGGGGACTGGGCTCAGGAGTTTCACGGAGAAGGGGTGTCAGGTCCCTAGACAGACCCTTCACCTTGGACAAAGCTTGTAGCTGTAGTTGGTTTAGCTTCAGTCGTATGGACTCTTCTGTGCCTCGACGCTTCCATTCACAACCACAGCCCTGCAGCTTCCCCAGGCTACAAGCTGTGGCCACTGAATGCATGACTCCAGCAGCCAAGAGCGAGAAAGCAAAGGCACTCTCCCGAAAGCCTAATGGACAGAAAGACAGAATCTATTAACAACACAGTTTGTTGAATATGTATGTTTTTCAGACAGTCATGTTACCTGATATTATCTAGGCTGTATAACAAATTGTTTAATATACATGGATGAAAGAAAAAAGTGTTTCTTTCAAATAATGAATATCTGGAATGAAAATGCACCATATCGTTCAGCAGACACCCATAACATTTAATCTGCAGTATGTATTGTTAAGTTCTGTTAACATTCTTGGAAATATGGAGAACCATATGCAGATTGCTTGTGTTTGGAAAGAGAGTCTAGTAATATTGAAGGCCCAATTATGTCTGTGTTGTTAAAGAGTCATTAAGATCAGGAATATGTGAACATATATTATAAAGTCTATACTTTATATACTCTCTTGTCCCATTAAGCCAACATAAGGAAGATATCTGTACCTCCTCATTCATACATTGGCATATCACTGATACTTTATGGTATTGTATTGCTAGATAGTTAGAAAGGACCTTGCAAACTCACATTGCGTGTTTGTGGCTGTGTAAATGTGTATATAGAATGTTAATACGGAGTTTGTTTGTAGAACACAGAGTTGCATAAGGCTTACTAAGGGCTTGCTTTCCACATCTTGCATAGTATTAAAAGAGCTCTGCCCTAAGGAGCACATCGTGATGGAGTGCTGCAAAATGTAGTATTGTGTCCTCATTTACTTGTTTGTGCCCAGGAAGGTTTAATGTGTTGCATAAAACTTCCATAGTAAAATAAGCTCAATTCTGGCTATGATTTGGTGTTAAAAAACACTCACTAAACTTTGAAAGACTGAAATGTATAAAAAATGTAAAAGTTCAATAAAAGCAGGTATTTTGGTGATCAATAAAAACAGGTATTTTGGTGACCAATAAAGCTGGTATTTTGGTGACCAATAAAGCAGGTATCTTGGTGACCAATAAAGCAGGTATTTTGGTGACCAATAAAACATGTATCTTGGTGATCAATAGAGCAGGTATCTTGGTGACCAATAAAGCAGGTATCTTGGTGACCAATAAAGCAGGTATTTTGGTGACCAATAAAACATGTATCTTGGTGATCAATAAAGCAGGTATCTTGGTGACCAAGAAAGCAGGTATTTTGGTGACCAATAAAACATGTATCTTGGTGATCAATAGAGCAGGTATCTTGGTGACCAATAAAGCAGGTATTTTGGTGACCAATAAAGCAGGTATCTTTGTGATCAATAAAACAGGTATCTTGGTGATCAATAAAGCTGGTAACGTGTAAGGGGTTTAAATGTGTGCTGCTTGATACAAGCCCTCCACCCATGTAGCCAGAACCATAAACTTTGTGAAGTTGCTACTTGTATTTGGGAATTTCCCACTAAGAGCAGCTGTGATGAATCCTTTCCTAGCACTATGTCACCTTAAGCTTCTGTTTTATTTTATAGGCTTCTCGTTCCTATCCATTTGCTCATTGGCCTTCATTCAAGATGCCGTAAGGCTGATTTCTAAAGCCGAAACAAGTATTTGGCTCTATTTCAAAGGATAGGTCTCAAATCACTTTTAGTTTAGGGATATTTCTTCACGGTATCTTGAAGAAAAAAAAAGGTTCCAAACTCACTAATGATTATTGATTTTCCCAGCATTAATTCCGTCCATAGATCTTGCGTCTACTTTTACCCTTCATATTGCTATTTTCTGTTATGGATTACATTCACGATACATGTGTCATGAACCAAATGTCTCTCCAGCTGGAGTAAAGCCAGTTGTTTGTTTCTCAGGTTCTCAGTAAGCGAGTTTATCATGTTAGAACCATGGATGTAGAAGGTCAGTTTCCTCATTAATACGTATGGACACATGCTTGGGATACCACAGAGGTAGTGGGCAGCTGACTTCCATCAGCCATATGAACAAAATAAAAAATATTTTAGTTGTTCACATTTTAGAACTTATACAGATATACAACTAACAACTTCCAAGAGATGCCAGGGAGATAGTATAGTGTGGTATCCATGGGGGTGTTTGTGTAAATGTTTGTGTATGTACATAATTTGTGTTGGTTTCTGACTTGTAAACTAGAGTAGACATTTGGTTGGTTAATGTCCGTACAGAATGAAGGATACAAAAGCTCTTCAGTGAAGACCATTTTACAAACTAAAAATATGTTTCAGCACAATATTCTCAACTTTCCCCAATCTCCAGTGGTTTTTGGTTTGGAGGGTTAATGACTTGCAAAAAGAAGAAGTAACAAAACAAAACTGTCATGTGGTATATGGTTCAACCATCCATGTCCTTTAAAATTTTAAAAGAGTTGTAGATAAAAAAAGAACTGGATGTTTCCACTAAGCTTTTATTATGTATAATTAATATATATTATATAATAAATATATAGTTGTCGCCTTAATGCATAAAAGTATGATGTTGCTTAAACTTGCACGTGACCTTTACACATGCATTCGACAAAACCAAACTCCCATTACACGGTGGTTATTGTCAAGCTTCATGTTCTTTTGCCGAGTTTGACATGAATATCAAGCTGGAACAAGAATGTTTCCAATTCTGTGAAATGTATACAGTAACTTTAATAGAACCTTAACAATCTTAACCATCTTAAGGACTTGCTTTCTCTTATATTGATCATTTTTTCTGCAACATTATAATTTATATATTTTTGTCAAAGTTAATGAAATTTCCTTTTTAAGATGATGATCGTTAAGTACACTAGAAATTGCCACAAAACCTAAATTTTAAATAGCATTCCCATAAATAGAATTGTTACACAGGTGTTAATAAATCCTCTAACATTATATGTAAACTCAAACACATGTATTAACAGGAGGAGAATGCTAGCACTTGCGTAACATTTAGAACACAAGAAAGGTTATTTTATTCATCAAGTGGTGATTACTAAGAGTGGGTACACGGGTCTAACTAGTGATTACAGGCAAAAAAAATATATTAATGCAGCAGGCAAGAGTTTCTGCCAGTCTTATTATATTCTGATTATGCTATACATACATGCCTGGCAGGCTTATTAGTCATAACTTTAGGAATATATACCGAAACTACACAGCATTGTAAAAACAGACTGCATAGACATTAACACAATATAGTGACATATTTATTTTTTGCAAATAGGTGGTAAATCTCAACATTGCAAACACTTGTCTTACACAGAGCTGGTTGGTTTGGGCTGGGTTGGCAGGAGGGCAATATTCCCTGCCCTCCTGATGATTTTGCATACTCCATTCCAGTTACAGGCTGGAAAGGGTGCCGAAAATGCTATGCAGTCAGGTGTTTTGGAAGTATTTGTACTATGCATTTTTGTAATTCTATTGTTGGTAGCCCCTGATGCTCCGTTTGATTACTAGATTTCATTAAACTTTGCAGCATGGATATTTTTTTTCATTTGAATAACACACAGCTGTTTTTTCCTGCAAATTAAAAGTTATCAATCCTCCCCAGGACATACACTTACATACATTTTTCTATACCCATACCTCTCTTCAAAATAGCGCTGTCGTGGGGTACTTTGCCACCAGTTTCCAATGTTGAGCAATTCCAGCGTTGCCCTTTTAGCTGATGCTGACATTCATGAATAGCGATCTGTATTCCCTGCAAAGCTGAGGCTGTGACATCAGGGCTGCGCACACAAAGGCCCATTTGGCGCTTGCTCAGGCCAGGTAAAGTCAGACAGACGGTGTTCGGAGTCAGTATAGGGTCATTGGGTAATTTCAAACCCAGGATTTCATTGCAGAGAACTCTAGTGAGGAAACAAAGAGAGAAATGTTTAAAGACCCAAGGGATGACTTTGCAGATAAGATCACATGAAGTAAAAAAAAGCATTTCCTGGTCCATAATGTTTGTTCAAAGGCAACTTTATATATGTACTGCATATATTTGTCAATGGAAGTAGATGTGACTGCACTTGTCTCACACAGTCTGAGTGATATATGTTTAAATAAAATTAGGAAAAGGCGACTGGACTCTTGGGTTAGGAATTAGGTAAAATAGCTCTAGAGAAACCCCTTGATAGTGACATTTTTACATAATATACCGTTAACTGTGTATTTTATATAGTTTTTATAGGTAATTAACACAATAATAAAAACACAATAATAATAATTACACTCAAGCCATACACAATACCACAGGCAGCCTGCACTACACACAAACAATTACAAGCAACCTACATACATGCACTTATATATGCACAAAACCCCAGGAAGTCAAGATGCATACATAACACAACAAGCAGCACACACAAACACACACAGTACCTCAAACAGCCGACATACATATGCAAGCAATCTACAAGCAACTCACACAATTATCACTGACAGCACACAAACACATGCCACACATGCATAATACCACAGACAATCATACACAGACAAATATCACAAACAGGGCACAAAAAATACATAAAACATCATGCTGCCAACGCATATACAATACCGCAAACAACCTACACAAACAGCCAGCATACTAGAGATTTTTCACACACATAACACTCAATACATACAGTCCATTTACATTTAACCTCACAAAGTATCTGCCACACCCATACATAACACAAACAGAATTCCTCAACATTAATTAATATTTCCTTAAAAAATAGGGCCAGCACCCTAAAGGTTTTACTTGTGCTACCAAAAGTTTGCCTACCACCAGATTAGGGACGTTAGCTCATGTTGACAATTATACCTCCATTCCACAATCCCTGGAAATGAAGGGGCACTGTGCGGCCCACCCTAGGTATATTAACCCTTCATGTATGTGGGCTGTGGGAGGACAACTGTCAGCTTCCTAGTTTGAAGAGAGACTTGAAACCCATGCTTGCCTTTTGCAGAACCCTACTCATGCAAGGATTAGAATGAAATGGGAGATCTTAAGCTCCCTTCTGGTTTAAATGGAGGACTGTGTGACCCATTGCATAGCCCAGGCAAGGTCATAAGGCAGCAATTGCTTTGAGTATAGGCCTTGCAAAGACTTCTCATTGAGCTGCATTGGGAAGTCTATGATTGGACAGTCACAGAAAGTTTGGGCAGAGATAGAAGGAGAGAGCTTGCAAAGGCAGCAGACAAGAGATCTGCAAGTTTTGCAAAATGTTTTTATATATATCCCCAATGAAAAGATGCATAACTAAACGCATGCAAGTTTACATTTGGGGTATATCTACTAAACAATGATTTTTATTTAGTTTGTATTTGGGCAATGGAGTGTTCCGTTAAAGTGGAGCAGTCACTTCCCAGGATGTTTAACACTGTTTTTCCCTATATTAAACTTATAAATCTTATAAATCTTCATCCTGAAACGGAGAACCTCTATTTTTCCTCTCTGTCAAGCATGGTTACACAGTTAAACTGTCCTTTGGATTGGCAGGCAGTACGGAGAAAGCATACAGAAAAGAGTAGCAATTAACCCCGTAAGGACCAAACTTCTGGAATAAAAGGGAATCATGACATGTCACACATGTCATGTGTCCTTAAGGGGTTAAACAATTTTTTTTTTCTCTAACTCATTTCCAATGTTTTTCCTCATCTTGCCTCGTCTGAACTGCATTGTGATGTCTCTTGCTACATCTTTCTTTACTCTAACTTTAAAAGAAAACAGAACATCTCCTGAAAGAGAGGTTAACACGAGGTATATGTCATTTCAAATGTTTAGCTCAATTGTGTAAATTCCAGAGAAGTGACAGTTCATGTAGTAAAATAAATAATGTGCTTAAAATACAGCACTGTAAGCAAGACGGATCCCCATCTTCCTCCGCTACACAGAGTCTATGGGAAGGACTCTAGGCTAGAGGTCACAAGTTCTCTGCCCTGGTTATTCCATATCTTTCATTATCCACCCTGATTTACTGCCACGAACCTCACACCATTTCTGTACGCGGACATATACTTTTTAACACATCCTTTCAGCACTAACATATCACATCTTGGCACACGATCGCATGCCATTTCTGCTGGGATCAGAATACTAATTTGGATCCTAGTTTTAACAGATGTACGTGCAACATTAAAATACAGGATAGGACCTGTAAAGCACACAGGCAATAAATAAAAATAAAATTTCAAGCCTCCAGAAAATTGCATTCCATTGAATATTCTATTCCATCACTTTAGGCACTTGTTAAGTATTTCTAATGGCCGCAACCACCAGAGTTTGTGCAACTTAAAAGAAATTGTAAGAGAATGGCACTATCTGTGAGGCTTTATTTAACGCTATCACTGCCATCTGAGACGTACCATGGATTAACTTCCACGTTAGGGTTTTTGGAAAGATCGATGACAAGAGAATTGAAAATGTTTAAAACTATTTTATTCTAGAGTGACACTTTTTATACAAATAATATGGCAAACCCCACAACACCTGAGGCTACAAAAGCAGGAAGGACAGCCAGAAAAGAGGTGGCCTGCGGCACAATGTGTGTCATCACCAATATTTGGCAGGAAACAAGATCAGAAAAGGGACGTCAGCCCCAAATACATGCATGCTGAGTTGGCAAGCAACTTTGTCGTTCAGCCAACCAGAACTGCACACATGCAGAGAGTAACAAAGAGCTTGCACTTTCTAGAGACTTTCTCTGGTGTTCCCAGAAAGAGGTTTTTATAACAATGTCAGCTTCAGAGAAGTATTAGCTTGCGAGATATACTAGGTCAGCGATCAGCAAGTTATTGCATGTGTGCCATGCATGGAACTCAAAGTGTCTTTGCACAACACTCAGGGTTGTGAGAGACAAACAGACTCGGGCCTATCAGGAGTCCCAGTGGGACTTCAGATATTTGCTTGTGCAAACTGAGTGGTGATTGCAGGTGGTGACAGACAATCCTCGATTTACGCATTGCAACACTTAGAGGAAGTGATCTCAGATCACTTCATCCACGCTCTTGTGAACAGGAATCCACAGTGAAGTAGAACAGCCCACAGCAGCTTTCGCAGCTCGTGCCCTTGGCCTGTACCCGACCAGCCTGGTCCCCACTGGAGCCCAGGCAAACCACCCACACTGCTAGATATATACAGAGCTTCAGAATAAGCCTCCCTCTAAAACAAATAATACAAACAGCCCATACACAAACACACACAATCCCCACAAACACAACACTACTGACAATCTACACACATTCATACAAACCCACAAGCAGCCTCTCACATAATAACATAAGCAGCATACGGCCAAACACACAATGAGACATACCATACACAGCCCGCATTCATAGGTGTCATACACAATACCACAAACTACTCATAAACATATGCAATATAACAGCCCACATACGCACAAATACAACGTTGGATAGCAACTGCAGCGCCCATAAATAACACAAGCACAATACAGCAACATGTACACCTTAATTTAAAATAATAGGACCGGCACACCAAAGAACAAGATCTTGCCTATCCCTTTGCTAGTTGCTAGCCAAATCTCAACCCAACATATATGTTACAAAGTTTTATTCCCCGAGGTATGCTCAGTGTCCATAGTTGCTTGTGCATATTTGTGCTCCCATAATGCTTAGAACGACCCCAAGTGCATGCCTAAATCATGTCAGGTGGGAAACTGCAAATAATTTAACAGTAAGAAAGAAAGTATACCTTACAACAAACTACTGAACTGTATATTGAATGGTATTTAATATCCTTTTTTCAGAGTGTGGTTTTGAAAGGGTTATCTCTGGTCCCCTCATCTTGCCCTGGGTGGGGACAGAAGCTATGGCTTGTGTCAGAAGCTCTGTGGGATGCTCCTTACAGGGTGGAAATATATTTGTCTTCACTTCATACCTAAACTTCAGCATTTTCTCGCTAAAAGGAGGGGCAGGAAAACAGAATTTGGAGCCAAAGGACCAAGCGACAGATCAAAACATGTCGATGCTGAAGGGAAAATAATTCTTGTTTTATAACCTTGGTAATAAAAGCTAGCTTTTGCAAAACAGGAAGTAAGAAACACATCAAACTTTTACCGTAATAAATAATTAACATATATATTAGCAACTGATTATAAAGTTATACTTTGACAGCTCAAATTTACATTTAATCCTATAGAAGTGTGTTTTCAAAAATGATGGACTTAGACAGCACACCAGGGTTGAAAGCTGCTCATAAGGCCACATGAAAAACTACTTCTCATTGATATAGTATGTTCACAATCAAATAAAAAAAGAATGGATTTAACAGTTTAGATTCTAGAAAATCCAAAATGGAATAGTGCAGCAAAGAAGTATTATCAATTGTAAAAACAAAACACATCCCACTAGACACACAAAACATCACCAGGGTCTTGGATTCAGGACTTATAGTGGTGCTGTCACCTTCTCAAGACTTTGCAATATTTGTAAATTTCCCCAACGGTGGCTTTGCCGTTTCCGGTTTGGTGGCCGGGGGGCAGGCAAAGGTGAGTTCTACTTACCTGAACCTGTCCCTTGCAGGTGCCAATATCTTCTTCCAGTGGGTCCTCTTCAGCTCCTGGCATTTCAGCGCTAGGAGCCAACATCACTGCTCTACTGTCACACATAAGTACAGCATTGAGGTCTATAAAAGAGCCCATGGGACCGCGGGATCCTCCATAAATAATTGTCAGGCATAGTCGGAATACTGACACAAAGTAGTCCCTATTTTATCTCAGTATATATCTTGACTGGGTTGGAATTTCAGTGCCATTCCAACAGAGTCAATATGAGTATTTCATAAAGATTCTATCTTTATGAAATACAAATTTTTAAGGGTGGGTGACAGTAACGCCTGAAATTAAATAGATTAAAATTGTCCTTTGATCGAAAAATATAATTACATTTGGACATAATGTGCGGCACGTGGAGGGAACACAAAGAAGGAAGACAATGAAGAAATGCGTTAGCGTTGCTCTTCTTTGTGTGCCCAGTTGCATTATGTCCAAATAAAATTTTGTTTTTGAATATAGGGCAATTTTAATCCATTTGATAGAGTACAACTTGATGATATACTGTAAAGAAAACATTAGCCTATTTTATTTCAACTTATCCTCTCATGTGATCACCTAGCACTCTCTCACTTTACTTTGTTAGTCCTTCATCTTGATAAACGTGATGATATAATGTTGTCTTATTAATTATAATTATCAATATGGATACCGCACTCTCCTGGATCCCAGGGTGCAACCGGGCCTGAGGTTGGCCAATCCTCACAATGTGATTTGCAAAAAAGTAATGATGGTCCAGGCACTCAAGTTCAATACAGTGGGTAGATTTATTGGAGCAGAATCAAAACAATGTTTTGGCCCAAAACAGCTTGACAAAGGCCCTGTTGTGGGCCAAAACATTGTTTTGATTCTGCTCCAATAAATCTACCCACTGGATTGAACTTGAGTGCCTGGACCATAATTACTTTTTTGCACGTCTTATTAATTATAGCCATGTTTGATCGATGAGCATCATTACAGCGCTGCGTACATTGCTTACACCAGTAATGACACAGCATACACCACTGCATCCCATTATGTCAATTTAGGATTAGTTATGTTTGGAGAGCCTTAAATACCTCTAACCCTAAGTTCCCCTAAGTCTAAACTTTCCTATCCATTGTTTTACCTAATGCTACAGAACCTAGCTTAAGCCCAATGTTTCAGTTAATGAAGATTTGTATGTAACCAATTTTATAACCTTTTGAAAAAAAATAATAATAATATAACAAATTGGTGACATATATATTCTATTTCTGATGCCCATGGCACTATACACAAGATACCCCAGAACGAGGCAGTTGCTTAATTATCATGTGCAATCAGGAGAAGGTGTTTTGACCTGACCCTTCATAATCTATCCAGAGCAATGCCACTTGCTTTTTGTTGTTGACAAGTAACCAGTAAGAGACTCTGAAAATATTGTTACATAAGGAAAATAATTTGGACAATGCATACACAAACCCAATGTGATAGTTTTATATGTATTAAGAATATAGTCACAGAAGATTGAACGAGAAACAGAATACTTTGAAGGCAATTTGGCAACGTAAATTCATAAAATAACACAAGAATAAATCAGTGTCTCAAGACAGACTTATTCTAAGTATTGGGAGTTTCCGCTACATAACTTGCCTCTCTCTTGTCAATGCGTACACACACTAAAATGATCATTATATGCTCCTCACTCTGCTTTACGTAATTTATTTGCTCTGAAAAATGCTAAAAATGAAGATTTATTGTCAATGGCTGAACCGTGAAATGCAATAAACTACTGAAAGCTGGTTAACAAAGTTCTTATATTGTATGAAGTGAGCTAAACCCATGAAGGGCTGAATTCTGCATTTTGTACTATTTGCAAGACCTGTTCATGCATGAATAGCTATTAAATCTAAAGCAGTTTATAACATTATCATCAATCATAGGTGTGCGCACGGGATGTGCTGGAGGTACCCAGGAACTCCATAATAGAGCTAATACCGCTGGAGCAGTTCTAGTTCTTAGGGGGGCACTCTGCTGCTGCACAGGCTAGTAGGGAGATCAAAAGATCATTTTGACTGACCTTGTGCCCTAATATTGCTGTGAGTGAGCTTATAGACAGCACATAAGATGGGTTTTACATCAATGTTAGTCCTCCTTTGCATTCCTTTACCTGATGGAGCATTTACAGTGATCTGCACCCTGGGAGGCGCAGACCATGAGCTCCACCCACCGGACACCCAACAACCAGACACAGACCCCACTGGACCACTAGAAAATTAGGAACAATGCCCCTCTGCTGAAAGGTCATGAAAAGGGCAAATAAAATCACATATTTATTCATTTAAAGCAAATCTTGTAATGCATGGGAGGCTGGATGCAACAAACAACCTCGTCATTCACACACAACATATGCAGCCTCACACATCACTAACAACCATCCACATCTACCAACATCAAACAAAGACAATACACACGTCACACACAATCACAAACATCACACGCAACCAGTTACATCCCATACAGCCACACACAGCTGCAACACACATATCACAGTTACCCATCACACACAAGTACAGCACTTACGGCCACACACTGTCACTTTTATTATTATTTTATTATTATTTTATTTTTTATATATCTTCAGCAAATTCAGTAGCGCTGTACAATTCCCTAGCGCTGTACAACCTCCCTAGACACAATACAAAACTCACTTCATTTCAGTTAATTTGATAAATACAAAATACACTTGTAAATTAATGTTTAATACATATTCACCTTATTTAAAAATAATAATAAATAATACACAGGGAAAAATTCCAGGCTGTACATACTAATGTCATGTGCTGCACACTCCTGTGTTGTCAATTTGTCCTTTGCACTAACCTTATTATGAACTTATTACAGTATAGTTTCAATATTTTTTAGAAGAAACACGTCCTTACATAGATGAACAGTGAAGACTTTATATTTACATCTAAATATGTGATTAAGGTTGGAAATCAGTTTATTTAATTCAATGTCTAAAATAGTTACCAAGACTTAGTAACACTGAACTGTCCGACGTCAATTCTACATAACTAACAGAGTTAGAGTTTTGCATTTTCACCATAGGCGTGCGCACGGGGTGTGCCGGGTGTGCCTGGGCACACCCTAATCCCCGTGGCACGCCTATGGTTTGAGTCCTGCAGGAACAGCGTCCCTGCACTTTTTTGAGCAGGAACGCTGTTCCTGCAGACACTCAGCACCCCCTGTCTCACCTCTTGCCCCTGTCATGGGAGGGCAAGAGGTGATCGATCCCCCCCCCCTCTCTCCAGCTCAGCCGCGGCGAGGGAGCTCTCTGCTGTCTGCGCTCTGCTTCCTCTCGCCGCGCGCTGATGCCGGAAGCCGGAATATGACGTCATATTCCGGCTCCCAGCTACAGCAGACAGCCCGCGCGGCGAGAGGAAGCAGAGCGCAGACATCACACAGCTCCCTCGCCGCGGCTGAGCTGGAGAGAGGCGCCCGCCCCACTGGACCCCAGGGACAAGTCCACGCCAGCACTCCAGGTAGGAGGCTGGGTGGACATTTTTTTTAAATTAAAATGTAATAATTTGTTCTTATGTGTGAGTGTGTCTGTGTGAGTGAGTGTGTGTGTGTCTGTGTGAGTGAGTGTGTGTGTCTGTGTGAGTGAGTGTGTCAGTGAGTGTGTGTGTGTGTCTGTGTGTGTCTGTGTGAGTGAGTGTGTCAGTGAGTGTGTGTGTCTGTGTGAGTGAATGTGTGTGTCAGTGAGTGTGTGTGTGTGTGTCTGTGTG
>OW240912.1:334593514-334856848 GCA_933207985.1 Pelobates cultripes | reverse complement strand
CCCACCCTCTTGTTAACATCTGAAAACTCGAACTTTCAAGTTCGGGAAATAAAAATTTTCAAGTGAAAAAAATTAAATATTTTACTAAAATTGCAATACAAAGCTGCACTATACAGTGTGTAAAATCACCTCTTGATTCAGGCAGCCCACCTCACCCGTATCCCACAGTACAGTCCTGATTTGAATCTCATGTACTTATTTTTCTATGCACACTATGGTTATAGGAATCATTATTGTGTAACTAAGGGGCTCTCAAGGGTTCTTTAAGATGTTTTTCTTCCATATGCAATTTGAAGCTTGTGCTTCACTACTCGTAATCAATGCTGACACAGAAATAATCAGAAAGCTGGACACCATTATACACAAAGAATGGGCAAGGTGCCAAATGATACGCCACCCTCCACACGCACAAAATGACTTATCCACCCTATATGTCCCCTTTGCAAAACCATATGTTAATTTGTGTTTAATATCTTACCGATTGCCTGAGTAGGCTTGGAACCCTCAAGAGCCTTGCTGAGAGAACCCTGAGAGTTGCTGTGAGCATTCTTGGATGGACTTTCTGAACGATTTTATGCACTTTGTTTGCACTTTAATTCTGTGCTATGTTGTGGCGTGCTGTGAAGGGAAAGTGGGTGCTAGCGGCTTTTTGACAATAATCTGGAGCACCTTACACTACCCTTTACTTTGATCTGCACTTTAACACTTGCACGGTGCCCTGTGTATTATGAATTCTGTGCTGTAGGAAAGCTGCTAGCTATAAGGGTTCCTAGCCTACTCAGGCTTATTATTGTTAATTGCACACTTAGATTTTGTGCCAACATACAACATATGTTGTTTTAATCTAATCTTTGTTTTCAATAAATTGTATATTTGTTCTGCTAATTATATTTTCTTTCGTTTCCTCTCTATTGTTTTGAGATATTCCATACGAAGCTGGTAAATATTAGTGTCTGTGGCGCCCTGCTATTTTGTACTGATTTTTTTCTTTACTTTTGTTTTCTATATTTACAAAGGTTGGGAGTGACCTTTAGACAGAGGCTTGCCTGCACTTAATCATTATCACTCATTCCACCCATCCACTTTTTGTTCTTAGATTTTAAGTAGCCTTGTAAAAGTTTAAACTGTATTTTTGTGTGTGTGGGCTGTTCTTTTACATTTTTCAATTTTGGTCTCTCCGCCAGCACCATTGAAATACAGCCCAATTCCCTTTTTGCCCCCCAGCCATCACTCACAGCTGCTCACACACAGATCTTAAATAATTAATATTTCTGCTTTACAGTTCATGTCAATTGGAGTAATGATTGTTCACTACTACTTTGCCCAGAAGGTGGCAGTGTGAGTTAAGATCAGTTAGTGCTTACTTGTAAACATTTCATATTTTAACTTCTTATTGCAAAGTATATTGCCATCATTAAATGTCTGTGATATTCATTTGGATCGAAAGTTGAAATAAAGAAATTGTTTAGTTTAGGAATAATTTATTTTCAACTACATTGTTTTTACGTTCTATTTTATATTCTATTGTCAGTGCGCCCTAATTCTTTTTTCCAGTTCAGTGAAATATCCTGAATATTTTGTATAACTAAATATGAGGGGGACCTTACTCTACAGCAGAGTTTCTTTTAAAGGCAAACTGTTTTTGTTATTAAAAATAAGTTTACTGTACATGCATTATTGCCTCTTTATGTATGATTTTTTTTAAACATATACATACGTAAAAGCAAATGCCTACTTTCAATGCATATATTGGCACTGAGTTGAAGTGATCACGGTGCCTGAAGTCTGTAAGTGCAGTGGCATTTAACCACCCCCTGCTGCTAAATGTGAAACTCGATCTTCAGCAGCACCATTGGGGCATCATTAAAGGAACACCATAGGGTCAGGAACAGTGGCGTACTAAGGGGAGGTAGAGGGGGTAGTCCGCCCCGGGTGCCACTTACCTGGGGGGGTACCCCAGGGTGCATTTTCATGCCGCTTGCAGGAATCTCCACATCCAGCCGCAGCATGTCCTCTGTTCTTGCAATATGCGGGAGCGTTGTCGCGGGTTGCTATGGCAACCCGCGGCAACGCTCTCGCAGATCGCAAGATCAGAAGACACACTAGTGATGGATGTGGAGACTCCTGGGCAACCATACTGGGCCACAGGACCAAGAGGGAATGTAGGAATTTCATACAAAAACATGCTTACATTCAAACACACAAACACTGCTCAATGCTAAATACATTTTTAAAAAAAATGTGTGGGTGTTTTTTACATTTTACTTTATAAGATCCGCCCCGGGTGCCAAATGCTCCAGGTGTTTATAGCAAAACGCCTGAAGGTAATGATTCTACTCACCAGAACAAATGCAATAAGCTGTAGTTGTTCTGGTGACTACAGAGTCCCTTTAACCCCTTAAGGACCAAACTTCTGGAATAAAAGGGAATCATGACATGTCACACATGTCATGTGTCCTTAAGGGGTTAACTAGCCCAGAACAAGAGTTTTAGCTGACTAATGTGAATTTTGTGCATAATGGACCTCTGAGGTCAGCACACACTGCCTTCTGTGGGGAGGGACGAGCAAGGGTTACTCTAACGAAAACAGTAATAGTCAGAAGCATAGCCTATCGTACATATACCTTGCAGGTGATCAAGAGCTGACATTGTGACATCATGTGCCAACACAGGGCTTCTAAAAAATACACTCTGGGATATCAGATATATGGTGGTTCCTACCAAAGATTGTTAGAGAATGATTTACCCCAGATCAAATGTAAACCAGGAGAAGCACAAAAGAGTTATTACCTTATATGTATTCATCACAGATTAGTACACAAAAAGGCCATAGTATATGCAATTTGTTTCTAAAATTCCATTTTCAGTTCTAATAAGACTGCTTCCTTCAATATCTGTCACAGTGGGTGCTGCTGACATAACCAGTGGATATTTAAACATGAATTAGATAGCCTGACATTACATCAGCCTAATATATTTAAA
The DNA here is from genome assembly GCA_933207985.1 of Pelobates cultripes. NCBI lineage: Eukaryota > Metazoa > Chordata > Amphibia > Anura > Pelobatidae > Pelobates > Pelobates cultripes. The sequence goes on along the minus strand of OW240912.1, from coordinate 334,853,866 downwards.
ATGATCAAGTGTACTAGTTGCTTTGTGGGTAGGTCATAGTCTTGGGGAGAAAGTTAGTGCCTTGGGGATATGTACACAGGTGTCCTATGACCTCCAGTCTCCAGATAAAGGGACACCTTGCTGGCAGGGTTTAGTGCTGTCAACGAGATAAACAAAACAGCAGCTATGAGATTACAATAGTTTTGACATGTAGCTCAATCTTCAAAGATACAGTTGTTCATTGTAAAAAGGTGCAAACCTTAAAAATGTGCACCTTTTTTGGAGTTGATGGTAACAAAAAGAAAAAACCCATATAATTAAAGAAGAAAAACATTTAAACATTTAATCATGGCATATGTCATTAATCATAACTAGTGCTGGCTTGAATTTTACACCCATTCCACATACAACTATACATTTACCCATATCCTTCCACTTACTCAGCTCCATCCCCATTTCATTTTCCCACTCTCTCAACTACATTTAAACTGAGCCACCCTCCCCTCTTGACCATAACCATTGATCCAAACGCATTATAAAAAAAAAAGTGTAGGGTTCAATTCCAACTTGGTGCATCTCTTTAAAAAAAATTTCACTGTTGTACTTAAAGGGACATTGTAGTCACCATAACCCCTACAGCTTAATGTAGTAGTTCTGATGTCTGTAGTCTGTTCATATAGGATCTTCAATGTAAACTCTGCCTCTTCAGAGGAAAGGCAGTGTTTATATGACTGCATAGTAACATCTCTAGTGGCAGTCACTCAGATGGCCATTAGAGGTGCTTCCCATCTCAGTGCTGCACAACCTATGTTGAGCGTCTCCATGCTCTGCTCCTTATAAAAATGTGTTGATTTAATGCATCTCTATGAGACGATGCTGATTGTGCAGTTTTTCCATGCTTGTGCTATAGCCTCCCAGTTTTTTCTTACTGGAAAGCATTGGATTGGCTGAGATCGTCGAGATTGATGATCTCAGTCATGGAAGCAGGGCCAGCCGCGGCAAGACCGTTGCAGCGATGTAGAAAAGTACAGTTGAAAATCTTTTTACTCCACAAAGAGGGGGACCGATCACCTAAATATATATTCCAGCACTATAGCGTTAGTAATGCATGTTTGTATTCCTAGCACTATAGTGTTCCTTTAAATTAGCCAGCATCTAAACTAGTCTATTAAGTTTTTACTCCTGACCCAAAATTTCTCATTTACAAGAGCTCACTGTGTGAAGCAAGACACATTCAAATCCACATACACCGCACCAACCATTCCACCAAAATGGGCTTTGCTCTCAGTAATCTGAAAAGTAAATATCATTAATTTTAACCAGCAGAAAATTTACACAGAAGTCGACTGCCACATTAGTATGTGCAACGTGAACGCCAAGAACTGTTTATCTAATGTTAGACGAGTTGTAACACATATAGAACATGATTGTTTATATACTGTTAATGGTTTATGTAACATTTAACCCCTTAAGGACACATGACGGAAATATTCCGTCATGATTCCGTTTTATTCCAGAAGTTGTATACTTAAGGGGTTAAATATTAAAATAATGTTCAGCTCTGGTTGACTATTGCACCTAATCTTAGATTGCTATAACCTTACAAGGTCACACTCTAGAGCTGTTTAACGTGACATGTACTTAATTCTGGCCACACTGATTCCTTAACGGAATAGTAAAGGTGGATTTATCACCAATATTTATTTTATTACAGAGATAATTTAATGTTAAAACATTTATAAGATAAAACAATAAACTGGATTATTCTACTGTTTTTGGGTTTACTTACAATACAATACAGTACAGTTATTCAATAAACCAGATGTTTTGCACAGTTGACTGGTGAAATTAAAATGTTGTTCATTTACATATAAATATGGAGGAATTTGAACTTATTCAATTACATATTCTCTTGCAAATAATATAATTAAAAATGGAATGTTTAAAAGTAATAACTCTATGTCGCCCTGTTTATTTTATTTAATATCCCCCACCTTTAGCCTCGGGTGGGAGGTGGAGACCACTGTTTATCATAATGCGCCCAATCGCAAGACATAGGTGGCAGTACAAGGGGAACGCAATGTCCCCCCAGTTAATTATTTTATTATGTGCCCACCGTGTGCCAAGTCCAACTTTATTGTATTAGAGACTGAGCAGCAAGTCTTTAATACAATAAGTCGCTAGTGTTTTATTATAACAGTGATCTCACTGTTTAGTAGATATGCCACTAAACTCGACAAGGCAGACATGGGCATGAGGGAGGATTTAACTTTCCTTATACTAATTTGGGGATCAAATTGACCCCCACAGGGTGAGGGGGGCTGGAGATTTTAGGAAATGGCTGGAAGCACAGTTCCCTGACACTTCTATTTTTAAATATTACATGAAAGGAACCACAAGCATGTAGCTCCCTCCTTGTATTATAAAATGAACAAACAAACAAAGCAGAATTGCAGGTTGAAATTTCATCCAACAAGAAATTTGGTCCTTGTTTCATTCGTTTTAATTTGTATTAGTTAATTCGTTTTAATTTGTATTAGTTCATTCGTTTTAATTTGTATTTGTCCATTCATTTTAATTTGTATTTGCTTATTCATCTAACAAATGCCGATGTCTAGAGCTTAGCACACAGTATAAAATGGTTTGCTTCAGACTATCAATACTTTAGGGGGTTTTTAGTGTACCTTTTCTATTAGTGACAGTTGAGTAGTAAGAAATACGATATATCATGTTTGGCCATTTTAATTCTTGTGATAACTTTGATTTAATACTTTTATTGTCCACACATGACCAGATATCAAATGTCCACATTCTTGTGGTCCCTGGTTACTTTGATCTACATTATCTAAAACAACAAAGAATAGCGAGATTGTTTGAGATGTAAAACTGCTCCCTTACAAGTAAACTAATTCCTGGCAAACAGCCATCTGTAAATTCAGAGTAATAGTTCTTTCTTGTCCAACGGTTTGAAGGAAATCTTAATGGAGAAGATTTGATGCAATGATAGTTCTGCGGTTAAATGCTTTGGGGAGGGGTAGAGTTTAAAAAGCCATAGGGGACTCAAGCCAAGCTATAAATACCTGTGGCATTTAGCATATATTTGCATCACCATGTTTCTTGAGTGTCATCAGAATCTTTCCTTTGTCATCATAAAGTGTGCGGTGTATAAAGATTTTTTGATTTGACATTTAAAAGTCCATGTGGAAGCTAACGTCAGCAATGATATAAACAAAATAATTGGAAGAATGTTAATTTAGCCATTAGTCACCGAGAAAGAGATTTAGAGGGACCTGTCACTTCTCTGGGAATTACACCATTGATTAAAAAAATTAAAACCACAAATAACTTTTAATAACCATTTTTTCGTATGATGCTGTTTCCTCTTACGTATATATATAAAGGATTTAGAAAGAGAAGAAGGCGTATACCGCGCCTAGTAATTTTTATGTACAAAAAAATACATACATATATCCTTGAATATTCTGATCAGTTGTAGCCTCGAAAAAAATTAAAATAAAGAATAATAGTGCAATACAGTAGATTGAATTTTTAAATATAAGCAATTATAGCTGTGTACAGTCCACTCACATTTGAATGAGCTATAACAGAGCTCTACTGTGAAGCGCCTGGACGGTACAATCCCCGTCTTAGGATTCGTAGTAGTTGCCACGGATGTTCTCAAGGTGCAATGTGCATAGTAAATATAAGAAGAGATAGCAGCAATATGGTGAAGTAAGTACTAATAGTATATTCAATAATAAAAAGTATTGTACTTACACTTTCTAGAGCATATAACTTGCTCCAATATAGACAGCTTGGGTGGTATAATCCCCACCAAGGATATGCAGGATCCAGGAAATAAAAAATAATATATATAAAAAGTAACTTTAAAAAAGTATACTTTAATATAATAAAATTAAAACAGTATAGGATAAAAGAATATGTATAAAAGTCCCACTTAACGCGTTTCGCCTAAACAGGCTTATTCAGAAGTGACACTTGGTCTTTGTTTTTATTCGTTTTAATTTGTATTAGTTCATATTTTAATTTTTTTCGAGGCTACAACTGATCGGAATATTCAAGGATATATGTATGTATTTTTTTGTACATAAAAATTACTAGGCGCGGTATACGCCTTCTTCTCTTTCTATTATTTACTCACAGGATTGGGGAATCCTTGCTCTGTATACTGCTGCCTGATCACTATAGTGAGCGCCTATCACTCTCTCTTTTTTCATATAAAGGATTTAGCCTGACTTCACAATCCAGTTCCAACCAGGCACAGCCAGGCATGTCCAGGCACAGCCAAAGCACAAATTGAAACTTTGTCTTTCTATAAGTTTGCCATTTGGCCTCCAAATTCTAAGTAATAGTAATACAAATGACTACCTCATTGTAAGCTAGAACAATACTTTTCTCTTTGAGACAGCAAACCCAAACTGCGTTCCCATAAACACTTATAAGACATAAACTTATGCTGTATATATCTAATAGGAAAATGGAAATCTAATGAAGATTGGTCCTACACAGAAAAAGAGGTAAAGGGAATAAAAAGAAAATTGGATTTAGGAAAGTAGCTTGGTAGTCATTGTAGGTAGATGTGTATCTCTGCATCTCTAATACAGGTCATCCTAATTCATTAAAAATGGTGGCCCGGGGGCGTGGCCTGGAGCTCGAGCGCAGCGGTTGCATGTTAGTGTAGCTCCGTGCTACCACGGCCTAATAATCAGCGGAACGATCACCCACAGGCGAAAAACCTTACCAGACACGATGTCCCAGCAAAAGGGAAGAAGACAAAACGCCAAAAGCGAAAAAAATGACTTTTTTACTGCCCGGAATGCCCAGGGAAAAATAACAGCGAGATCCGAGGAATCCCAAGATGGCGCCTGCCGCGGGCATAATGAAGCACAGGGACCAGCGTCTGAAGACTCCCCAGCAACCCAAAGCATAATGCAAAAAATGCTGGATGACATACACCACAAGCTGCAACTTGCCCTCCAAACCTCACTAAATGAAATAAAATCCGAAATTCAAGATCTAGGTATGCTCACATCGTCACTTGAAGACAAAATGGCGGACCAAGCTGAAGTCTATAACGACATGCGTGCTGAAAAAGATGAAATGCAGGACACAATAGCAACTTTTGAAAACAAGCTAGCAAACATGGAAGACTGCTCAAGATGCAACACCATACGCCTGAGAGGGGTAGCAGAGGCGGTCGGCACAGCGGACCTACATGCATACCTACAAGGTCTGTTTAAACACCTAACTCCAGACCTACACAAGGACATGCTGCTGCTAGACAGATACCACAGAGTCCCTAAGCCAAGATTTCTAACATCAGACACGCCACGAGACATCCTGGCAAGGCTCCACTATTTTCATGTAAAGGAAGATATTATGAGAGCAAGCAGGCAATGTCCGAATATCCCAACTCCATACCAGGGGATCAAAATATACGCCGACATATCGGCGGCTACGCTGAAAAAAAGGAAAACCTTCTCTGGAATCATGGAGCAACTGAGACATTGCAAAAAGCCATACAGATGGGGATTTCCAGTCAAGCTACTAGTCACACACGAAGGCAAGCTGACAGCCATCATGACCCCAGAGGCCGGAATTCAAGCGCTGAAAGACTGGGGCCTGCCACCGCATCAGACACAAACCCAAGCCACAGGACGGGCCAAGCTACCTCCGACGTGGAAAAAGGCAACCAAATCCAGATAAGGCCACGGCCTACATCCAGTGGCAGGTACCACACAGAGACACTGGGACTTTAACTACAAGGGGGGTCCACCATGGGGAACCAAGAGGGACAATCATCACCCTACATTAATATAGCCCGGACTGACCCCAGGGTAAAGTCGAGGTTCCAGAGGCACCCCACCTGACTCCCCAAACGCAGGATCAGAACTTCTCTAGACCGACAGAGAGAGAAAAAAAAAGGGTGGGGGGGGTGAAAACACAAACAACATAGCCCAAATAGGCCAAAAGACTGATGCGAACAGGCATGGAAGCTGCTTCCTCCACCGAAGTGCCTACACAAGGCGCAAGGCCAACACCATGGCAAAATTTTTAGTTTTTAATGTTTTAGTTCAGTTGTTTAATTTCCATGTTTTTCATTGTACACATTTATCACAAATACCACCTCATACCACCAGGCCACACGGGGTACTCCCCTGAACTGGACACTGTCCCCCATACACGGTCCAAGATAGGGAGCGGACACCCAGTTTGACAAAGCTGGGAAGGGTGCCTCTCCCGCAAATAGATATCACCAGACCATTAAAGCTCAAAACCCAAATGTATAACCCCCCATGAAAATGTACTCTCACAATACTAAAGGGCTTAACCACCCAGCAAAGCGGGGCCTGCTCCGAAAAGATCTCAATAGACTTAAACCTGAGGTAGTATGCCTCCAGGAAACCCACTTTAAAGCTTAAGCACATTCACCACTGTTTCAGCAGGACTACCCACACCAGTTTCACGCCACATACTCCAACAAATCTAAAGGTGCTTCCATACTTATCAGCAGGGATGTGGCATTCACACTCATACAAGCAGAGGTAAACACAGAGGGTAGATACGTCATAGTGGTAGGGTCCATCAATGATGTTTTATACACAATTACAAGTATCTATGCACCAAATAAGGAACAAAGAAACTTCCTCCATAGGGGGATCAAAAAATTGTCGACTATTCAAAAGGGAATAGGGGTGATATTCTGCACTCCCTTTCTGCACTCCCAGTGCTCCAAGCCAGCCTTAACTGCTTTCCTTCTGCACTCCCAGTGTTCAATTTCCTTGACTCTCTCACTAGAGAGAACAGCCTCTCTCCTACCTTCTTCCAGGGAGGAAGCCATCAATCCCCCTTTACCTGCCTAGCAGAGAAGGGTTTATTCCCACTGCCACAGCTGATTATCTGCAGCTGAGCAGTGGGTTGGAGACAGTTCCAAAAAACTCTGGCCTGGACCTTATTTCTCCCAGTTGTGTATAAACTGAGGAGTGGAGCATTGGCCCACCCTGCTCTCCAAATGCTCCACCCCAGGGGCCCATAACTAAACGTTGGTTTGTGTTGCCTACAACACATACTACACATACTCCCCCAGGGGTTAAATGTTATAGGCCTATCTGTCTTCACTTTATCACAAAGGGCACAAGAAGACATGTTTTATTATGGCCTAGTGGCCAGCTTATACACACAGACCCCCAGCATGGGGTCTCCATTTACTTGTACAGTAAGCCCGCCCAGTCACCTCTGTATCTGAGATATAAGAGAGCTTGCTTTTGCTTAATCTAATTATCTCCCAGGCACTCCCATTATCCCATTATCTCCCAGGCACAAGAGGTACACAATATTATACATAACCCTCAAAATACACATAACACATATATGAACCCCCCACAAGCATTATATCCCCGCATAGTCTGGTTCTGAGCGCCCAACATCCAAATAGCGCTCTGATCCCACGAACATAGCCAAATCGCCACCGGGGTAAAGTTTTGAACAACCGCACACGTGGAGTATGCCCAAATTAGTTCCAGAGAAAAAGTGGTAGCGGTCTGTCACTTTCGGGCGTTCAGAAACGAATAAAATTTCGAAAGGTTCTCTTGCTTCATAGGTACCGATTGTTTGCATAGTTCGTGCGAACAATCCTACCGAACAGCACACTCCTGCCTTGTTGGGAAAAGAATCAGGCGTCGACGCAAGGTCATCGAGGTTCGCACATGGATGTATCCAACTTTGAGTTCCATACACTCGACAACTAAATGCCACTGCCTGCGTTCGTGCGTCAAGATGGACATTTTCCACAGGACGTGTTGTTCGGTTATACGAACGGCAGCCACACAGGGAGAGCACGTAAGTTTGTGGTTAATGTGGTTAATGTGGTAAATGAGCCAGGGGGTGGTTGGTGTTCTGTAGATTGCAGCTCCCGAACTGGGGAAACGTAAATGGGGTTCAGGGAACATAATATACGAATGTCTTGAGAACAGGAAAAATAGTGTGTTTGTCGCAATACATATCTTCCAAATATAAACTAATCCCTGATATATATATATATATTATCAAGCGCCAAAATATTCTGCAGTGCTGTACAATTGTGAAAATGACAATACAATATAAACAGAACAATAGTAAAGGTAGAAGGCCCTGGAGGTGATGCCAGAGAGAACTAATTGTATAATTGCAGGTACTGATAACATATGAGGTGAATGAGGAGGTGGATGACTGTGATACCAAACAGCTGAAAGAGCATAGGCGTGCGCACGGGGTGTGCCGGGTGTGCCTGGGCACACCCTAATCCCCGTGGCACGCCTATGGTTTGAGTCCTGCAGGAACAGTGTTCCTGCACTTTTTTGAGCAGGAACGCTGTTCCTGCAGGCACTCAGCGCCCCCTGTCTCACCTCTTGCCACCCCCCCCCTTTCTCCAGCTCAGCCGCGGCGAGGGAGCTCTCTGCTGTCTGCTCTCTGCTCCCTATCGCCGCGCGCTGATGCCGGGAGCCGGAATATGACGTCATATTCCGGCTCCCAGCTACAGCAGACAGCCCGCGCGGCGAGAGGGAGCAGAGAGCAGACAGCAGAGAGCTCCCTCGCCGCGGCTGAGCTGGAGAGAGGCGCCCGCCCCACTGGACCCCAGGGACAAGTCCACGCCTGCACTCTAGGTAGGAGGCTGGGTGGACATTTTTTTTTTGTTAAAATATAATAATTTGTTCTTGTGTGTATGTGTGTCTGTGTGTGAGTGTGTGTCTGTGTGTGAGTGTGTCTGTGTGTGAGTGTGTGTCTGTGTGTGAGTGTGTGTGTCTGTATGTGAATGTGTCTGTGAGTGTGTGTGTGTATGCATATATATATATATATATACACACACACACGCAGAGCCGGCGCTATCTGAGTGCCGGCTCTGCTCTAAGCCTCCATGGGCTGGTGGGGAGACCAAAGATCTACCTCACCGGCCCACAGCAGCATGGAGGGAGGCAGGAGAGAACCCAGGGAGCTCTAGACAGAAGCTCCGCCAGGTTCCTCTCGCGATATCTGAGCGTTGCTGCGGCAACGCTCAGATCTCGCGAGAGTTAACTCTAGCCCCGCAGGCTAGAGTTCACTCTCCACTGGACCACCAGGGATGGCACATGGCAGCAAGGACTTACTAATCTGCCAAATCCCTCCAAACATACAGCACACACACATACAGCACCTACACACATACAGCTCACACACACACAGTACACTAACCACACCCTCACAAACACACACAGCACCTTTAAAAAAAACGCAGCACCCTCACACACAGCACACTAACAGCACCCTCACAAACACACACACACACACAAACAGCACCCTCACAAATACACGACACTCACACAAACAGCACCCTCACAGGACAAACATACACACACAAACAGCACAGTCACAAACATACACACACACATACACACAAACACCCTCACATCACACTAACAGCACCCTCACACACACATCACACTAACAGCACACAGCACACTAACAGCACACACAGCAGTGTGTGTGTGTGGATATATCTATCTATCTATCTATCTATCTATCTATATATATATATATATATATATATATATACAGGGAGTGCAGAATTATTAGGCAAATTAGTATTTTGACCACATCATCCTCTTTATGCATGTTGTCTTACTCCAAGCTGTATAGGCTCGAAAGCCTACTACCAATTAAGCATATTAGGTGATGTGCATCTCTGTAATGAGAAGGGGTGTGGTCTAATGACATCAACACCCCATATCAGGTGTGCATAATTATTAGGCAACTTCCTTTCCTTTGGCAAAATGGGTCAAAAGAAGGACTTGACAGGCTCAGAAAAGTCAAAAATAGTGAGATATCTTGCAGAGGGATGCAGCACTCTTAAAATTGCAAAGTTTCTGAAGCGTGATCATCGAACAATCAAGCGTTTCTTTCAAAATAGTCAACAGGGTCGCAAGAAGCGTGTGGAAAAACCAAGGCGCAAAATAACTGCCCATGAACTGAGAAAAGTCAAGCGTGCAGCTGCCACGATGCCACTTGCCACCAGTTTGGCCATATTTCAGAGCTGCAACATCACTGGAGTGCCCAAAAGCACAAGGTGTGCAATACTCAGAGACATGGCCAAGGTAAGAAAGGCTGAAAGACGACCACCACTGAACAAGACACACAAGCTGAAACGTCAAGACTGGGCCAAGAAATATCTCAAGACTGATTTTCTAAGGTTTTATGGACTGATGAAATGAGAGTGAGTCTTGATGGGCCAGATGGATGGGCCCGTGGCTGGATTGGTAAAGGGCAGAGAGCTCCAGTCCGACTCAGACGCCAGCAAGGTGGAGGTGGAGTACTGGTTTGGGCTGGTATCATCAAAGATGAGCTTGTGGGGCCTTTTCGGGTTGAGGATGGAGTCAAGCTCAACTCCCAGTCCTACTGCCAGTTCCTGGAAGACACCTTCTTCAAGCAGTGGTACAGGAAGAAGTCTGCATCCTTCAAGAAAAACATGATTTTCATGCAGGACAATGCTCCATCACACGCGTCCAAGTACTCCACAGCGTGGCTGGCAAGAAAGGGTATAAAAGAAGAAAATCTAATGACATGGCCTCCTTGTTCACCTGATCTGAACCCCATTGAGAACCTGTGGTCCATCATCAAATGTGAGATTTACAAGGAGGGAAAACAGTACACCTCTCTGAACAGTGTCTGGGAGGTTGTGGTTGCTGCTGCACGCAATGTTGATGGTGAACAGATCAAAACACTGACAGAATCCATGGATGGCAGGCTTTTGAGTGTCCTTGCAAAGAAAGGTGGCTATATTGGTCACTGATTTGTTTTTGTTTTGTTTTTGAATGTCAGAAATGTATATTTGTGAATGTTGAGATGTTATATTGGTTTCACTGGTAATAATAAATAATTGAAATGGGTATATATTTGTTTTTTGTTAAGTTGCCTAATAATTATGCACAGTAATAGTCACCTGCACACACAGATATCCCCCTAACATAGCTATAACTAAAAACAAACTAAAACTACTTCCAAAAATATTCAGCTTTGATATTAATGAGTTTTTTGGGTTCATTGAGAACATGGTTGTTGTTCAATAATAAAATTAATCCTCAAAAATACAACTTGCCTAATAATTCTGCACTCCCTGTATATATATAGATATAGATATATAGATAGATATATCCACACACACACACACACGCGGCGTGTGTTTGTGCTTTAGGGTGCACACCCAAATGCAATAGGCTGCGCACGCCTATGATTTTCACTATATCTAACTGAAACTACTGGAACACTAAATGATTCAGGTGAATAAGGCCACTCTGTAGAGTCTTTAGATTATATGGACTACACTAAACATTAATGAAATATAGCATTCAGCATTCAGCACACGATTATTGTACTCACTTCCCTGAGGGTGCACAGAGATCCTGGTGCTGCAGTAGAGTGCAGTAATTAATCAAAATTAAATAATCTAACATACTTCTTTAGTTAAAGGAACACTATAGTCACCAATACAACTTTAGTTTAATGAAGCAGTTTTGGTATATAGATCATGCCCCTCCAGTCTCACTGATCAATTCTGTGCCACTTAGGAGTTAAATCACTGTAAAGAGTCATCTAATGTTTATACTTCCTTTATTGTAAATTCTGTTTAATTTTGAATTTCTTATCTCCTGCTCAGTTAATAGCTTGCTAGACACTGCAGGATCTTCCTGTATGTAATTAAGGTTCAATTTACAGAGCAGAAGATTCAAACTTTTAAAATAAGTTACATCTGATTGAAAATGAAACAATTTTGTAATCATGCAGGCTGTGTCAGTCACAGCCAGGGGTGTGTGGCTAGATCTGCATAAACAGAAACAAAATGTATTTAAATCTTTAATGGCAGATAATGTAGAAGTGAGACTTCAGAGTCATGCTCTATACACAAAAACTGCTTCATTAAGCTAGTTATTTTGGTGACTAGAGTGATCCTTTAATTAGCACTCCATATTTATTTGCATTCCATCACAACTGTGCAATGTATCAACCTTATACAAAGTTATTTGTACATGGTGGTCACACTGCTCACCTGTAATATATCTCTATTACATTTTAATGCTAATACACCTAAAAGCTGATGACTTAAAGGTAGGCAGACAATGTAATAGAGCAGCAGGAAATGCTAGCAGAATGCTTGGTTGTATAGGGAGAGGTATTAGCAGTAGAAAGAGGGACATGCTCATGCCATTGTACAGAACACTGATGAGATCTCACTTGGAGTATTGTACACAGTACTGGAGACCGTATCTTCAGAAGGATATTGATACCTTAGAGAGGGTTCAGAGAAGGGCTACTAAACTGGTTCATGGATTGCGGGATAAAACTTACCAGGAAAGGTTAAAGGATCTTAACATGTATAGCTTGGAGGAAAGACGAGACAGGGGGGATATGATAGAAACATTTAAATATATAAAGGGAATCAACACAGTAAAGGAGGAGACTATATTTAAAAGAAGAAAAACTACCACAACAAGAGGACATAGTCTTAAATTAGAGGGACAAAGGTTTAAAAATAATATCAGGAAGTATTACTTTACTGAGAGGGTAGTGGATGCATGGAATGGCCTTCCAGCTGAAGTGGTAGAGGTTAACACAGTAAAGGAGTTTAAGCATGCGTGGGATAGGCATAAGGCTATCCTAACTATAAGATAAGGCCAGGGACTAATGAAAGTATTTAGAAAATTGGGCAGACTAGATGGGCCGAATGGTTCTTATCTGCCGTCACATTCTATGTTTCTAAGCTGTGCCAGACCATATTTCATTTGGATAAACTACATTTTAGGTGATTTAGCATCAATTGATAGGCATTCCATCTATATCTGGAATACCCAAGGTATCACTGATGCAGTAACAAAGTGGCATCCAAAATGACTTAGCCTAAAATTTTGAGCAAACTCTTTCCTGATTATTAACCTAGCTAGATTAGCTGTAATATAGAAATGAAGCCAAAAATACACTGTCGCAGAAACTACTCTTTTACTACACACTATCAGTTTTGAACCACTGTTGAAAAATATTTCCATGTTTTTGTGGGGTTTCTTTTGCAATATTCAAGATCGTTCTTTTTATTTATTTATTTTATAGGAAGATTGAAGTGCCGTGGAGGTTTGTCTATAGGGACAACCTCTCTTATACATTCTATTAGCTGTGTAAGCACTACTGGGTGTGTTAGGAAAAACATGTCTGTCTTCATTAAATCTGCCATTTCTAATCGTCCTTTTAGTGATCACTTGAGATGCAGCTGATTTTGAACAGGCATGGCTTATCATGGGGCTAAGCGGGTAGAGTCCAACTGGTCACGGAGGAGAGGTGTGCCCCGCCATCTTTAAACTTTACCAGCCACTACTCGTAAGGTACATTATTTTAAAAACGTGACACTCCAACACACACTTTTAACATTCTGTCAGAATAGATCACAGTTAACTCTCTGTCAAAGTTTTAATATGACCTTCTTTATAGAAATAATTTTATAACTGGTGCAGAGCACAGAAAATAAGAGGCCAGAATATCTTTATAACGATTATCCACATACCTTAAGATATCAGTTCATTTTCACATGTACATTTTTTAGCCATACAGCAGTATTTGAATACTAGCTGTTCTCTGATTGGCTAAAACCACTAACTAGTCAATCCAAATGCAGCACACAAAGAGATCACTGGGAGTTTTCTCCTGCTGCTATCTTCTTATCTTATTTCGGAATAATGTATGGCTTCTTGTAACAGTAAATGGAATTTATAGGCAGTTAAAATAACTTTTACATGTGTATTTGAACATGTCTCAGTGTACTATTTCATACAAAAGCCATTTAAATAAAAGTATTACTGACCCTATAAGAAACCTCGGAACTGTTTTAAAATGTAACTCAATAAAACACTTTTTCTTATAAGAGAAAACCGATAAAAATCTTCAGCTTATCCGACACCTGGATGTGTTACAAATACAGAGCTGTGACCCTAGGAGAGAGCATCTTAAACTATCTAAAATATCCATAGAAACTGAAAAAAGAAGATTCACAGTGATTTAAAGGAAGTTAAAAGAGGCAAAGGTGAACTTGTTCCAGAAATAATGATTCTTCCTTTAAGGAATTACTAGCCATGGACTATGCTTCGATAAAGGGTTGCACAAAAAAAAAAATGAAAAGTTTATATTCGTCTTCTTTTTATATATATATAATTTTTATTTATTTATTTTTTTCAAAATTTGACCAGATAAGATCAGGAACCCTTCAAGAAACTATATATTTCACAAATGAGTGCAAATGAATGATACTGTTGTAATAATACTGATATGATTATCAAAGTTCTGAAGACTTTGTTTCAATCTGATCTGACAGTTTTTTCAGAACATTTGGTAGAATGTTTGGTAGCAGTGGGGAAACTACCAGGGTTGCAGAGGCTGATGTCATGTAAACCATTACTGCAAAACCACTGAGCCACCAGAGATTCAGTTAGCAGCACCACAGGACCACCAAGGTTTACCCCCCAGATAATCAAGGTCCCCCCCCATAATAAGGTAAATTAAAGGTGATAAAAAAACTAATGTTTTTTAAGGACAATATTACACACAAACCCCTCATTCAGACAACTCTACACACAATCACACCAAGTCAACTCCACACTCAATCTAATTCAGCATGCCCAAAACACGCGGTCACACTCAATCAACTCCACACTCAATCATAGGATTAGATTTCAAATCTAGCTGTGCAGTTAATGTACAAGTGATTGCTGGTGTTCATTGTTAATAATGTATACAATAAATAAATCGGACTCTGAAAAAAACATGAACATTTATACACTGAGTATTTGTACTCATATCCAATTTTTACATTCATTGGACAGCTTTATTATCCTAATGCTGTGCCAGTTACAAATGGTTTGCTGACAATACCATGGTCTAAGGCAGTAAAGAAATACAAAGTGTGCATAATCACAGTCTATTTAACTTTGGAATCAATAAAAAAACGATTTAAAAAATAATGCATTCACAGTGGCAAAATCTCGTAAACAATGCCGAGATGGCTAAATGTTACATATCCAGCACATTAAACAATGGTATGTTTGCAAATTTAGCACCATCCAAAAAGTGGAATAACACAGCATTGTATGCAAGCTGGCACCTACACACACCTGAAAATTACACTGCACTATTTAAATGTATCCATGATTGTACAATAGTTTGATGATAGCTTTTATTTATGTGGGTTTGGCAAAGGGTTTGCCCGAGCCAGGCTTCCAGAGCTACCGGCATGCCAATATTTATTTGCAATTCTCTAATTGCCATGTATCTCAATAAACAATTTTCTTTAGAATATAACACAGGTGTTAGTGCTCTTTTTGACTGACGGTAAGTCACCCTATTGATTACATGTTTGGAATTTTAAATTTAAATGAAAGTACATTTTAACCCATTTTCTCACTTCTGTTCACACATTTACCGGCTGCAGAGCCAGATGGCGATGGTTAGAATCCAGAGCCAGGTCTCTGTATGGGTGTCCCAGGCCATCTTCTGACCTTTCAACGGACAGCTGTGTCAGACGGTGAGGAGCTTTCTTCATCTCCTGGCCCAGGGGGCTGCCCTTTCCTTCTGTCTACTTGCCCTGTTGAAGAAAAAACTTTTATAAAAAGCTCATACCATTAAAATTCCAATCCATAATTAAATCCTATCCTTCCATGATTTATTTCACAAAGTCTAGAAAGTAAACAACGGTCAAATACATTATTTCGCCCAAAGCATACATAATACTAGACTATATTCTGGGAAAATAATGGTCAAGTGGCTTATGAATGTCTCCAGAACCCAGGGATGACATGTTTCCACTAATATGCAGTTGACTATTACATGCTATATTTAGGGATAGTAGTGTTATTGGGTATGGTTAGGATTTGTGTGTGTGCTAGGGTTGCATTTTTATATGCATTATTATTAGGGGAGAACACAGTGACACCTGTCATGTGCACAAATCCACATGTTGACTTACAGCGACAGAGTTAACATACCAACAAACACACACAGGCATGGTGTTAAGATAGGTACTTTTAAATATGAAATATGTAATGAAAACTGTTGAACGAGTCTAGATAAATTCACAAATCACCAGCAAGTGATTTTGTGAATTTATCTAGACTTCTCCTTTTTTATTTAACATTTTTAACTTAAGGCCCATCACCATTAACACTGGCAAGGAGGGTAATAAAGGGTAATAAAACAAAAATGTTCAAAGTTCAGTGATCAATAGGGTCTATAGACTATAAACAAAACACATAAGGACACATTTGTGTCAAAAGAAACCAAGCTAGCACACACAAAAAAAGTACATAAGCTTGAATCATGGACAGAAACAGAAGAGGCAAATCCAGAGGGGGGAAAAGAATCCTGAAAAAATAGGCTGATTTTGAGGGGCATAAAAAAGGAAGGAAAACAAAACAAAACAGGTTAGCAGAACTAAATGAAATGAAGCAAAAAACATATTAAAGCAGGGTCTACTAACAAGTATCTTAGAAGTTGGCTGAGAAGCAAGATAAATATGCCAGTGGTTCTAGGACCTGTTATGAGGATCGAAGATGTTGTGAAGCCTGGGTCATCATATGATAATATATTCCATTTGATAATATATTCAAATAAAGCCGAGAATGGGATAGAATGCAACGTCCAGTGGTTTGCAATACCCTGTCTTGCAGCTGTGCAGATCTTGTGACAGAGACTTAATATTAAACTATTAGGTAAAGTCGCTTGGTAGTAGCAATCCAATGGCTCTAAAAGTGGCAAGGTGGACACCAATGACATCGCTTAAAGGACCACTATAGTGCCAGGAAAACATACTCGTTTTCCTGGCACTATAGTGCCCTGAGGGTGCCCCCACCCTCAGGGTCCCACTCCCGCCGGGCTCTGGGGAGAGGAAAGGGGTTAAACTTACCTTTTTTCCAGCGCCAGGGAAGGGAGCTCTCATCCTCCTCTCCACCTCCGATCCTCCTCTTCGGCTGAATGCGCATGCGCGGCAGGAGCTGCGCGCGCATTCAGCCGGTCTCATAGGAAAGCATTCATAATGCTTTCCTATGGACGCTGGCGTCTTCTCACTGTGATTTTCACAGTGAGAAGCACGCAAACGCCTCTAGAGGCTGTCAATGAGACATCCACTAGAGGCTTTAGAGGCTGGATTAACCAATTTATAAACATAGCAGTTTCTCTGAAACTGCTATGTTTATAAAAAAAAGGGTTAATCCTAGAGGGACCTGGCACCCAGACCATTTCATTAAGCTGAAGTGGTCTGGGTGCCTATAGTGGTCCTTTAACCCCTTAAGGACCAAACTTCTGTAATAAAAGGGAATCATGACATGTCACACGTCATGTGTCCTTAAGGGGTTAAGAGGTTTGCATCCTGAAAGCAAAAACAGCCGTTCCAGTAACTTCTTCAGCAGGTAGACTTTATTGTGGAGTACAAAAATTTAGTTTGGAGCACAAAAAATGTTTCGGCTTCCCAGACTTGAAAAATGTCCAGGGCAGCAGAAAAGTTGTCTAAATTTTTGTACTCCAAAATAAAGTCTACCTGGTGAAGAAACTACTGGATGTGCCCAAACCTTCTTTTTTGTTCCACTTATTTAAATAAGGTGTCCGGGTTGCTTTTTAAGGTTTGGGTTTGTGTTAGTGATAGGAATCCTTGGTAAGGCTAGTGATTGGGCTTGTGTTAAGGCTAGGATTTGCAAGACATGCTATTTTTTTTTACACATTTTTTAAACTAAAATTGCTTTACAATATTTCATATACCCCTTGTTACAAAGAAAAAAAACATGTCAGGCATAGGCAACCTTCGGCACTCCAGATGTTTTGGGTTACACCTCCCATGAAACTTTGACAGCATTATGGGTGTAAGAGCATTATGGGGGATGTAGTCCACAACATCTGGAGTGTCGAAGGTTGCCTATCATTGGTCTTGGTCTTCTGTAACATCCCCATCTGTTTAATCAGTAGGTTTGTTGAATGCTGAGAAATAGTTGCAAATCCTTTAACCCCTTAAGGACCAAACTTCTGTAATAAAATTGAATCATGACATGTCACACATGTCATGTGTCCTTACTATAAAATAAGTCACAAGTCCTGTGTAGACCTTTCTGCTACCATACAAAGTCCCAGATTAACAGAGTTGATATTAGTCTACATTCATAATGATGCCCACTACCATCAGAGAATGAGAGTCTGATGTTCTGTCCAAAAACTGCAAGTATCAGAGCTCCTAGGACGGTACTTTTCTGCTAATTTGTTTTATGTCCAAATGCTTAAAATGCAGAATATGGAATGGCAATGTTCAGTTTTGTTCATAAAGCTATTTTTCATTTCTTTTCAGCGTTTTCCATCCTGCTAGAATTTATCTCTGTTAAGTGCT
Source organism: Pelobates cultripes (assembly GCA_933207985.1). Lineage (NCBI taxonomy): Eukaryota > Metazoa > Chordata > Amphibia > Anura > Pelobatidae > Pelobates > Pelobates cultripes. The sequence goes on along the minus strand of OW240912.1, from coordinate 334,835,457 downwards.
GAAAGTTGCTAATTTTAGTATAACCGCAAATAATTTCCTATTTATATATACAATTCTACATATAACTTCTGGACAAATAACTAGAATCAGGCTTCCCCAAAGTCCGGCCTTCCAGATGTTGCTGAACTACAACTCCCATGATTCTCAGCCTATTTATTTCAAGAATCATGGGAGTTGTAGTTCAGCAACATCTGGAGGGCCGGCGTTTGAACTAGATTGAACTAGATTGTGCACCAGATTACTTCATTAGTAAACAACACACCTGCTGGTATGTAGATAAGATTAACTGATGAGCTGTAATAAACACTGTTTATAAATATTGTATTGGAAAAAATGCTGATTAGTATTTACTGGTTTGTGACTTGGATGCATGTTGTGTAATGTTTTGAGTTAGTAACCACAACCACTCCACCACGTCTAATTTATAACATGTAACAAATAAATAACAATTCTTAGGGTAGGTAACATGCATCATTGAATTCTATAAACATTTTATTTTTAATGGTATATTTTTGATTTGTGTTTTGACCTTGAAATACAGAGATGCCCTTAGTGTCTACATATAACTGGCTTTCCAAACTTCACAGGTAGTTCTTAAAATGTGTATATTCACACCATGCTTATAGATGTTCTTCAGTAATATCACTTAGATATACATCACACGACTTTTACCAAAAGAAAATGTACTGCTATGTTTTAGTCACTAGCTTGTCTTTTTTGCTTTAACTATGTGTAAAAATGTATTTGAGCTGACAGCTTTAAAAAAGATGGTAATATTTATTTTCCTTTCTGTGTCGGGCTGCCTCTTTTGACCTGTTAATCTGCATGCTGGAATTCTCTCTTCCTGGCTGGCAGTGTTAGTTTTGTGCAACTTTTGCATCTGGTGTCAGCATTCAAACCACGCTAACCCCAAATGATTTGGACATAAAGGGGCATTATAAGCATCAAAACAACATTAGCATAATTAAACAGGGTTTGTGTAGCTTATGTCCCTTCACTCTCACTGCTCAATTCTCTGTCATTAAATCACTTTTGTTTCTGTCCATGCAGTCCTAGCCACACTTTGCCTGCATGTGACTCACACAGCCTTCATGAAATTACAATCAGATGTCAACTTACTTAAGAAGTTTTTATCTCCCGCTCTGTAATCACACACAGATGGCTTTTGAGGGGTCCAGAAAGCTATTAACAGTGCAGGGGATTATACATTCTAAATTAAACAGAATGTGCAATAAAAGAAGTGTAAATATTGGATCTCTCTTTACAGGAAGTGTTTAGGAGGGCTGTGTAAGTCACATGCAGAAAGGGGATGTAACTCCTAAATGGCAGAGAACTGAGCATGTGAGGCTGAAGGGCCTTATCTATACACTAAACTGGTTCATTAAGCTAAAGTTGTTTTGGTGCCTATAGTATCCCCTTAAGTTACTCAAACACATGATTATTTACTAAAGTAAGAAATGTCAGGAATTCAAAGTGAATTTGAAATGTAAATCAAAATAGCCAAACTGTAAAAATTCTCTAAATCAGCTAAGCTTTCATTTGGGCTACTTGGTCTTAAATTTGAAATTCACTTTGAATTCCTGGCAATTGTGGCTTTAGTGAATAACTCTGTGACTAACTTTGACAGTGTCTGGCTCTCAGACAATTTAACTCTCTAACTACCTGATACAGAAAAAAATAAAAATAAATGGGTACTAGTTTTTGACATCTGCCCTTCCTAGGTGCAGAAGTAAAAAAAGAAAAACAAAAACCCAAGCCACACTGTTGGAAATGTATGTCCCATCAAATTGAGTGCAGTAAGTTGTTTGCACTTGCTGAACTCCAACTCCTATCAAGCTCAGTGTGACTCTGGCTGAGGTTGGTGGGAGTTTAATTATACATGTAATCTTATAGTATAGTGAAGCAACTAATTGTATATTTGGAATATAACCACGATTCTGCTACTTTCATCTACAAATATCTCCAGGAATCTCCATTTCAAAAGGCAGACAAAACCTAAATGAATCTATTTGCTAGAATTTCTGCTCTGGATAACTGAATTCCTAATTATCTTACACCTCGACCAACCTAAACACTCCTTGAGCATCTCTGCCAGAACAAAGTATCTACGACTGACATTCATCAGCAGTTGCCCACTCAGACTCTCTCCATTGGCATCTCATCCTCTTTAAATAAGAATTCAGTATTCCTGATCTCAAGTTATGCACCTTAGCAGCACACTACCTACATGCCCTGAACTGGATTGGAGGACCTTGACAATTTACCACAGTACACTTAGAAAAACAACTTTGGCCTTAACTTTGCTCCCCCAACTACTACACTCTTTATACATTTCCATGACAGAAAGAGAAAAAAGGTAACTTGTTACTAGCATCCACTATTAAAATGTGGATATTAGTCAGACAGTGACTGAGACTCCATTGGCAACACACCAAATATATATCCTTCTTACGCAACCCATGCTTCCAGAACGGAGAAGCTCAACACCCATTTCGCTCTTGGAAGAAAGTAGGTCACACTAACATATATAAACCAAAAATATGAAAACCAAACTAAGCGATCCTCACTCTTCAACAAATCAAACACACCTTTCCTGATCTCAATGTTCCCCTATTCGCATATTTACAAACCCACAGCTTTATAGGGACAATACTTCCACATCTTATCAATGAAGATTGGGATCACCATATAGATTATCCACTTACACAACCAAAAACCTCATCCTACTCAATCAGTTCACTCACAAATTAAACCACACTTTGGCTACACAACCATATCATCAGGCCTGTCAAGGTGGACAACACATTTTTCCATCACTGACTCACCAAACACTCATTACTATAACAAAATTATCTGTCCTCACGTTCCGCCTTGTTAGCAGAAGAGTACCTAGGAGCAGCCGGAAATCAACCACAGTGGTTCTCCATGTAAATGGACACCGCTGATCAGTCCCAGCAACAGCAAAAACAAAAGACACCGGCTACATTCTGCGATAATGATGGTCTAGATTTATTTCAGGGTAAAACAAGCAATGTGTTGGCTCCCCAGAGCCTCCAAGGCATCAAGGCATGATTAAGTCTCTAGGGAGCCAAATGGTCACTTTTTCTGTGGGGTGACTTACCCTGCAATAAATCTACACCATCATTATCTTCACCATCAGCCGCTTAAATTACTCCCAACATCGACTTAACAAGAAATGCACTTGGAAATTGCACATCTTGTGTATTATTCCCCTCAAAAGCTATTTTCCCTAAAACTTAGAGATGTAGCCAACTGTCTGAAATGTGGGACAGACAGGGCAGACCTTTAAAACTGCTTTTGGTGATGTGCGGAAATTGAGGAATTCTAGAAACAGGTAGCAAACAATGTAACGCAATTACTAGATAAGACCTTTCAAATCTCCCCACTGTTAGTAGGGCTGGGGATGTGGCAAACACACATCAACACACTAGACAGAAATACACAATGAAAACTAAAATCTACATTTGAATTTACAGACTGTCCAGAGTATTGTCAGGCCAAGCACCAATCGCCCAGTAATGCCAACTTCCCAAAAGAAAACCTCTTAATTCGCGATATTGAATCAACTCCCAGCCCAAACATCTAGAAGAGAGCATGTTAATGTATTTTTTCTTTTTTGTTTAAATTGTTATATTATTTAATTTCCTTCTCTTTTTATATCAATCAAAAACTATCTCTATACCACCTTCTCAAAATATTTGCGTACATTGTACAAAATGTACTAAACGTCTTCATGACAATAAAAAGATTGAAACTAAATTAAATTTCAGGGTAATGTTCAGTTTTCTGCCATTTCAGAGTTAAATCACTTTGCTAATGCTGCCTAGATGTACCTCCCCTAACTGTGACTCACACCTAAAGAATCCAATTTTTAAAGGAACACTCCAAGCACCACAATCACTTCTGCAGGACTGATGCTTGGAGTGTTTCTTTAAACATTTTTCAATTGTATTGCTGCTCAGTTTTTTTTTACATGCTAATTATTATTTGTATAAATGAAAGCCATTATGTAACAGCAATGCTTCCTGTTAATGCATTACACTAAATCACTGCTCTTAGTAAGAAGAAAGTACATTAACGATCACACAAGTTTGCAGCAAATTAAAAAGAAGTAGCAGGGATATATTTTGAGAGAGTGGCAATAAATAAATTAACATTAACAAAAGAGGCACCAATGACTGAGTTATGGTGAGCTTAGAGCCAGCCTGCTAAATGAAATTATCTGCTTGTTATTTATATTATCAGATCAAGTCTTCAAATCCCATAGTGAACAATGTGATGTCACACTGTAAAATAAAAAATATAATGCGTGGTTTTGGACAAGGCATTCATCAGTCTTATAGAATCCAGGACAATCTGATAATGATGGAATTACTTTCAAACAAAAGACTTGTTATTTAACACACAATAAAACTTCAATACCGATTACAGTTCTATATCGATTATACAGTCAAAAAAACAAACAAAGCAAAAACAAGACAGTCCTTTGTAAAATATCCATGCAGAGTAGACATTAAGAAGTTTGTCAATAAAATCGACTAAAACAAATTCACAGAATAAATGAAGAGCAGACAATGAATGAGGCACTGAAAAAAAAGAAAAAAAGACAACAACACTCTGTACAACAAGAGTAACCCTTTCCATGTTTTTGCTGAACTGCTGCCACTGTCATAATATAGGTTTCCACCCTATAATAAACACTGGAATAGATAGATGGTATCATTCCTTAAAGCAGTGGTCTCCTCGGTTCCCGCACAGCTTGGTCTAGGATGCCCTGTAGACTCTGCCCATCAATGTCCTGTAATCCTTTTGTATTTCCAAAGAGTCAGGATAGACGTGAGAAACATTTGCACACTGATATAATTTGACAGTTCTCCTTAGGTTTTACTGGTTCGAATAAATAGCCCCCAGCAGGCGTCTGTGGCCAGATAATAGTTAACCACTAGGTAAATGTATGAATGACTTAATAATAAACTGGAAGAGAGCTCTGTATGCCTCCCTAGTGATGCTCAGCAGGGGTTACTGTTGACCCCACATAACCCGGGAGTATTGGGGTTGAATAATATAACATATAATATGAATGCTTCTTATCTGATCACCTGCATATCACGTTGGTGCTATTAAAGAGATAGGTGGAAACCTCAATAGGTATCATTATAAGTGCAGGCTGCATCTTGTTCCACAGTCTAATGTATTTTTGGAAAAGTTCCATTAGCATGATATTGTGTGATAAGCAGAAAAAACTGGAGAACTGCAAGAATATTCACAGAAAGGCAAATATAATATAGAAGAGGGATGCATACCCAATAACATGGGTACATTCTCATTATAATGTTTATATATATATATATATTTAAAAAATTTTTTTTTAAAGTTTACTAAATGTTTTATTTAACTAAACAATGAGTTGGCGTGAGTTAACAATTTACAAAGTTTAAGCCAAGTTAAATCTATTAGCTGGGAAAATAAGCCACCCTGGTAATTGAAATATTGACCAAATTGTTCCTTATAATGACTAAACATGAAATGACCCTGCTAAGAATGGACCCTGCAGCCTATTGGTTTGAACAGATTCTGTAGGCAGTGGACAACAATCTGAACTATCCTCTGCGTTACAAAATGACAGACAAACAGACAGACAGATAGATTCCTGACAGAAACGAGTGCCCAATGGCAACCAATGACAGTAAAATGGTGAATCATATTATCTGTTTTATTACCACTAGATATTGGATCGATAGATAGATAGATAGATAGACAGACAGGATCTAATATTACATATATATAAATAAAAGATAGCATACTAATTTATTAGTCACCGTATTAATCCAGTGATAAAGATGCATTAAAATAAAGTCTTACTCTATCTATAACTTTTTTTATTATACCTACATAAATACTATGTTACATACTGTTTAATACAATCCCTTTATGTTGTAACATTACATATTCTTTTCGTGTTATATGTTGTTTGCTAAATGTTCCCTTGTCTCATTCCTGCCACACAGACACAGGTTGGGTGTGTATACATTGTTGCAGTACACAGTTTGCTATCACAGTCTGAGTCATTGTTTTGCTACAATCAGTGCACCATGTTCATCCACTTATTAAACCTTTTACAAGGGACCTTATACTGGAAATTGTTCTATTTTATCATTGTATCATTGCAAGATACATTAGGGAATGTATTCCCTACACTATATGTTGTTCCAGGAGGAACTGAGATATGATAATCAGCAGGTGAATCATCTTGAATATTCACTAAACATTTCTCTGAGTCAACTAAAATCATCCGATGTCTCAGCATCTCTAACTTTGCACAATTAAATTTAAAAAACACGGGCAATCCCTGACTGAATCAACTGTAAAGAAACATGTCACCCCTCTAGGATCTGACTGGTTCCCTACAAGTTCAGCTTGTGATACAGAAAGTCAATATGAAGTCAACTTAAATGAACAGACTCCTTTGCACTTGGTAATTAAAATTCATGGTATCAGAGTTCAACTCATATCCCCATTACCGTCCCATGCTAACAAGTCTTGCGTAAGTTACACTATTTGTTATTTTAGTTGGACACTACTAAAAGCTGTTGACATCCTCAATGATTAATAAACTGGTTAACAGTGACACTAAGACAAATTATATTTTCAGCATCCTCTTTCATTAATGCATTGAGTATATCATATTCCTTTGGTAATTCATTACATCTTTCCCAAAGATTTGTTCAACAAGAATTTCTATGATCTTTCCATATAGATTAGTATTCAGTAAGCTTGTGAAAAACTATTGAACATCTTATTTAGTTCATGGGCTACTTGCTTAAAAGACCTGAACAAAGTCACAAAACCAAAATGTTTCCTTGTTGATAGAGGAGACTATATGAAAACATTAACAAAATTATGCCATATATTTACAGAGTTATTTAACCAGAAGCACTGAGTGGTTTACACCTTGGATACTTAAATAACAAAATATTATAAAACAGGGGAACTCAAACACCGGACCTTCAGCTGCACACTACAATTCCCATAAACACTGGCAGACAAAATACTCCATGATACAAAGGTTCATGGGAGCTATAGTGTGGTGGATAAAGCTGAGGATCCAGTATTTGATCACACCTGAAACAGAAAGATGTGACGCGGACCATCATTGTCACATCAATATTTAGAGAATATTGTGAATTTGTTAATATTTACTACATTCATTTTTTTGTTTTGTTTGTTTATAGGTTTAATTCATAAATATTAGCTGTAATCCATTTCATAACACAAGCATACTTGCGGTTTCATCTCAAACACTATAATATTGCAATTTCACTATAAAACAGACAAAAACAATTTAGAACTTCTCAACATCTATTTTCCACTCTCACTATAATACTGAGACTATAATCACCACTATATCAAACAGATCAGAATTAAAACCCAGTTAAAAATGTCTGTAAAATTGGATAAAATATAAAATTCACCTGTTTTGGTGTATGTTGAAGCTTTCAAATTACTTTATTCATCTATCACCAAATCGAGAGTGCCAGTCCTGTTGGGTCTTTAAGTGGTTAAATTCTACTAACACTACTTTGGTTCCTATGCATTTACTGTAATTAAGACTGATTCTGCAGCGTTATGATGTAGTAAAATAGATTTACGCTCTAAGTATATTTGTATATATATTTTTTTTTATAGATCCTCTTTGCAACAATACTCATTTATTATTATAAATAGACATTAATTGGGTATTTAATCGAAAATATATGTTAAAAAATATTCGTGGATATAATAACTGATCAATATTGCAGTTGCTATTTTTATTTTTTGTTCATGTGTTTTTGTTTGGTTTCTTACGTTTGCAAATATTGATGAAAATCCTAGCGATAAACAGGATATTTACTTATTGTTTTCAAACTAATTTTCTATCTCTGAAAGCAAACTGTCCAGACCTTAGGATACAGGGGCCACACTAAAACCCCCCAGAAATCTTGAACTATACCTGGTGCAATTATTTCTCATGCTGGAAAATGCTTCCAATAACTATAAAATGAGATTAATAATAAATTTTGCGTTTAAATATATTCATCAAAGTTTCTTGTTACAAAAGATGGAACCATTACACAATATATTACATGTGTGAAAAATAAATTTCTATCCTGGTCCATGCATTTAAATTAAATATTTAATTTATTTTTTTATGCATTTTACTCTTTCCATTTTCCTGGATTTACGTACGTACCAATGCTTTTTTGTAAAAATTAACTTTGCATAATTAAAACAAATATATATTGTTACTTTTTGGGTTTAATGATGAAGCAATCACTTAAAACTACAAAACATCTGAAAATTATGTGCGTTTGTTTTACAGGGCAAGTTTGCAAGGACTGGATAATATTTATTTATCGCCCCTGAAATTTTAGAGACATTTTATTGGGTGTCAGATTTATCTGAGGGAAAAAAAGGATTAATGCCTTCATGTTTCTCACACCTATTGTGCCTTATGTAGCGCCAGCTTGCAGGCTGGGTAGTGGTCGCAAGAGGCGCTGAGATGTGTACATATAATGGGATGGATCCAATTATGGGTCTGTGTCAGTCAAGGGCAGGGGTAGCTAAACGTAGATCCCCAGCTGCTGTAAAACCAAAGTGCCCATTATACTTGTACAGTCTCAAGGCTGTTAAGGCATCATGGGAGTTGTCTACAACAGCTGGGGATCCATCTTCGGTTTGACCACCCTTGGGCTAGGACATAAATCTTTTTACTCTACAATCATAGCAATGTATTCATCATCTTTTATCAGCCAGCCAGGTTCTTAAAATTCAAAGTTTGCAAAATATACAAGAAAGGTCATCTATGATTCCTGTGTCATAATTCCTTGTATATTTAATGCTCCCAGCATATGTTTAATTCTTAATCAGTCATGAACAACCATCTGTACCTTTAATATTCTCTCTGCCTTTTTGGTACACTGATAGCTATGTTTTCTTAGCCTTTAAAGTCAGTCATTTCTGTCTCTGTTTAGCTGCAGATTCGAATTTTGAAAACAGCTAAATAACTACTAAAATCTGCTTCTATTAACACAGATATTAGTGCAATCCTCATCTCTCAGATCTGATAAGTAATACACTTCTTCTATCATACAAGGTCCATGCATCCTCCAGGACACATTTTAAAGAGGGAATTAATGTCTCAGTTCATTTATTAGTTTATTAGTTAGTAACAAATACAAACACTACATTACAAACTCTCCCATTGGCTATCTGACTAAACACACATATAGCAGCCCATTTTCATAGATGCAAACTATATCTAGTTAGTTGTGAATCAGTTGCATTGTAAATCGAATAATAGCCATAATAGTAGAATGTTCGTAGAATGTCACCTGTCCTCTGAGTTTACAAACTGTTCCCTGACCATAAATAAAAGCATGGATACTATAATAAGATTATACAATAAGCATTGTTCAGATCACGTGACCCTATTATAGCATTCATTCTGCAACATAGATTTTCGCCACTCTGCCCATAATTTTCTCCTCATCCCATCTTTCCCCTTGATTGTCATACCTTCCTCTCCAGTGCTGCTCTATAGCTTATGTGGCTGAGATGATTCCTTTAAGATGATCACAATGTCTCATGGCTTTAAGAAGCTGACTTTTCCCTTTTCTAAGGAAGTCTGTGAGTGATTCTGTTCTGATACCTGGTCACACAGCCTCATGCTCCCTGTATCAGCAACTTCTGGATGGATTCTAGTCTGTGTCTGGCAGATTCTTCATTCAGTGAAGTTGCTCTGGATAGTCCCTGCACAGCCCCTCCCTGAAGTTACTTTTCCACTCCCCCATCTGTCCAAGCAGAGAATTTACCTCTTCAGTCTGTACTTTGCTATTATCATTCCTTTCTCACTGTCTGCCTGCACAGCTACCATCCTCTTCTATGGCAGAGGTGTTTGTAATGCTATAGGGCACAATGAGTGAAGGATCACAGAGCAGAGTTCAACATAACTCTGCAGTCACAGCTTGTGTACTTTAAACACAAGCTGAATTGCAGGTGATTTAGATGGCAAGTAAATGAGGATAATAGGGGTTAACACCTTAAACAGTCATGCGTTGGAAAAAAAAAATGCACCAGAACTTACATTTTATTTAGTTTCACAAAGCAAATGTGTACATTTGTTTTTAATGTCAGTATAACTAGGTAACACGCTTTAAAAAGAGAAGGATAACATATTTGTCAATTTTTATTTTAATGGCAAAAAATAATACAAAATGTTAAAATAAAAGTTAAGATAAAGGCTAAAAATAAAAAAAATGAAATACATAAACCAAAACCAAAAGTATATATTAATATGTAACATTTTGAAATTTCCTGAACTCCTTATGTACACCACCGCACATCCAGTTAATATATTTTCCTCACATATGCCGAAAAGTATTAATCCGTTTTGGATATTCCCTTATTTTGTACAAGCTGGAATTAAAATTTAGTTTTTTGGGATTTTTGTCGTTTATCAAAATTCAAACTCTTCGTGACCGCCCCCCCCCCACCCCCCCAAGATTCCATGTAATTGTGACAGGTCAGTTTGGTACGTTTGCTGTGGGCATGTTCGATTGTTTCATTATGATTTTCTCAAGGATAAACATGGCTATCTTTGGATACCAATTATGAGTATATAATACAATATTAAGAATAATTTAAATATAAAAAAAATGAAAATGGCCTCTGTTCACTAAATGCAGAACAGCAATCAAATAGCAATTTAAACTGGTTCGGATGCAGCAATTCGGCTGTTTTAACTGATATGCCTATTTGCGAAAGGCAAATTTGGTTATTGCAGCTAAATCAGAACCTTCATTTTGCTGCAGTTTCAGTTGTCTGTCGAAATTAGACAAATCTCCTTATAATATAGGTGATTCACAAATAGTCAAATTGCAATCCAATTGGCTTGATTGAGTTTATCCAATTCCACAGATAAGGAGAAGGGGAAGTGTAACTAAAAACGTATGCCTTCCAGTCCTAAATAGTCCGAAATCACTCTAGTACTACGAGTATCCCCTTAACACTTGAAGGATACCCCAACCCTAAACCCTCCCCCCAAATCCGACTCAATTTACATCATCAGCATTTTGGGGTTTTTTTTTTTGCGAAATTCAGTTACAAATCAGTTCAGTTACAAATCCGCTGAAATTCAGTTGAAATTTTGTTGTGGGATTTTGACATTTTCACTTAGGGGACATTTCCACTTAGGGGTGTATTCACTTTTGTTGCCAATGGTTTAGACCAGGCTTCCCCAAATTCCGGCCTTCCAGATGTTGCTGAACTAAACTCTCATGATTCTATGAATGAAAATGGGCTGAGAATCATGGGAGTTGTAGTTCAACAACTTGTGGAGGGCCGGAGTTTGGGGAAGCCTGGTTTAGACATTAATGGCTGTGTGTTGAGTTATTTTGCAGGGACAGCAAATTTACACTGTTATACAGGCTGTACACTTACTACTTTACATTGTAGCAGAGTGTCATTTCTTCAGTGTTGACACATGAAAAGATATAATAAAATATTTACAAAAATGTGAGAGGGGTACTCACTTTTGTGAGATACTGTATACACACAAACATATTTATTAGGGATGTGCATGGGCAAAAAATTTGGTTTGGGTCAGCACTTCCGAAATTCGGCAATTTGGGACTTCGGCACTTCAGTTCGGTTCTGCACTTCTGAAATTCGGGACTATGGCAATTCGGTAATTTGGCAATTCGGTAATTTGGCAATTCGGCGCTTCGGCACTTCTGAAATTTGGGACTTCGGGATTCGGTACTTCGGCACTTCGGGACTTCGGCACTTTGGGACTTCGGCAATTCCCTATCCCTACCCTTAACACTAACCCTACCCCTAACACTAACCCTACCCCTACCCATTACCCTACCTCTAACCCTACCCCTAACAATACCCCTAACCCTATCCCTAACCCTACCCCTAGTCCTACCTCTAACCCTAACCCTACACCTAACCCTACCTCTACCCCTAACCCTACCCTACTCCTAACCCTACCCCTAACCCTAACCTAATCCCTACCCATACCCGTACCCCTAACCCTAGTTGTGCTTTAGTGGCACTACATCAGCATCACATTGCTTCACAGAATAGTTTTATTGCTCGACCTCTAACAATCTTTTCTATTTTTAAATGACCTTACTGCAAATTCAGATAACATTTGGTTGTTAGTTAACACAGTGAATGAGTGCAGGAAAATTAAACCGAATGCAAACAGATGAAATTGCAAAAGCAAATTTGTTGTTTAGTGAATACACTCCACAGTTTTGATCATACCATTTTCTACGTAACAAGTACAGCTTAAAATAAACGTGTCAGGACAGGTTCACTTTAACATAAATTATTGCCACATGCATTGAATATTTCATATAACAAGAAGATACATAATGTATTCAATGTAACTTTTAGAGATATTCTCGCTATATCTCCGATCCAGTATCACCATGTCCTCAGAGAGGCTGTTATTATTTTTCTGTAACAACCAATCTATTGTCCGCTCTCACTCCTCCTGCAGATACTTCCCAAAGCAGGGCAGACCTCCTCCATGATGCTGAATGGAGAGACGTCACTCACTCTATTGCTATACTCCCTCGCCTAGCTAGCGCTAGCATAATCAGCTGGGGAGTTACCATAGCAACCACAGTGCATACACTGTAATTGCTATGTGCAGAGAGCAGAAGGACTTCCCCTGCGAGATCTTTTCTCCTCCCTTTTGTCAGTAAATTCTTCAACATTGAGTCTATGCCAAAGATTTGACTGACATTCGAGAAAGACCTATTTCTAAATAGGTTTTTCTTCTAAGGTATAAATTTGCTACCATGTAGAGATACAATTTTATACTCTTCCCTGACAGGAACCGTTTTTGATTTATAGCTCAAAACAGATTAATTTATTCGTCTGATTTTAGAAACGCCTCATTTGTCTAGGATGTCAATATTTTTGGGTGATGTTACTAAGCAACAGCAAATTGTGCTAGGAGCGAATGACCTTTTTAAAGCTAAACATTTGGAATATTTGGTATGCTAGGATTATAGTTTATAAAGATTGAGCTCACCAAAACGGATACATAAAAGTGTATATTTGTAGAGGGCAGACCATCCATGATGTTTACCTAGGAGCATTCTGAATCTTGTCATGTAACCATACCATCTTCTGTCATACTTCAATTTATATTTAATTATTTGTACTTTTCACACACATACAAGCATAACATTGCACTGTAAATATTGTACAGTAATTGTGATGTGGGCTAATGCTAAATGCAGAAAGGAAAAACACTGGGTTCGGCTTCATCCCTGAATAAAAAGATACTGCGCAGAACCCACGGACTCCCAGGCCTATATATATTTATATATATTACTGAATACAATGAAATTGGGGATGTTATTTATTTCTTTTGCATTTTCACATACATCTTTTAGTTTATTTTTATTATATATAAGGAAATTGGTGATGAAATACAAACACTAATTTTATCATTTTTTTTTACATTTTTACATACTTTTTTTTACATTTTTTGACAAACTTTACATTCCTTGTGTGTCCTACTGTTGCAGAACTATACATATGCATTATGATGCATCCCCCAATTACAACAATACTGCTTATAAACACATTAGCCAGGTTTTAGAACGTCAAATCTGAGACATGCCCATTGAAGTTTGACAGATTCATTTTACGGCCCCATATCACCTTAGGGGTAGAATAGCATTCCCTACTACAAATTATCTCCATCGTAGCATACTATTTTAAAAAATAGACATCCTGAGCTATTTACATTTTGAGTCTTTAGCTCTAATTACCACTTTCTGTCAAAATTTACTATTAGATTTTCTGACAACATTTTCAAATACAAATTAAAGATTGACTGTGAATATCATTAGTAATGATATTTAACTACTATTATTTCAAAATATTTATTTAAGAAATAATTCACGTAAGGAAAAAACACAATGTAAATCAGATCAATCAGCAAGTTATTCATAGGAACAGAACCTGCAAAGTTTGCAAAGGAAGAGAGAGGTAACAACAACAAAAAACCAAAAACAATAAACACAAATAAACAAAGCAAGAGAATAAGATGAGAGGAAAGAAGCTCAATAAAATAGGAAAAATACCAGAGAGAGAGAGAGAGACGAGGCAAGAAAGGGAAAAGAAAAATGTTGCAAAAAGCCTGAGTAATTCTGAAAATGTATCACACATTAAAATGCAATGAAAAGCTGATTGAAAATCAAACAGGATAATCCCTAGAATGAACTACCTCCTTTTTGTGTCAGACTCTAGAAGTTAATGTAATACAATAGAAACACTCATAACAATCACAAGTGGAAAGACATAAAGTGAGTAGGTAAAAAACAAACAAGTGGACACTTTACCTATACAAATTTATACCTCACTCTGTAGAATCTGACAAAAAAAGGACTCCTTCCAGTCCTCTCAAAACATGCATAAAATATAAGATCTACAGTAGGAAGAAAAAAACATCACAGTGTACTATCTTAAGTAAATACTAATAGTGATTTCTTCCTTAAGAATAGTAAGATTATTTTAAGCTAGTATGCCAGAACCTGTTTCGAACTTCTAGTAATGTCCTCTTTCGCATTTGACATTTATTATAATTTTAAGTTATGTATATACATATTAGAATTATTGTGAGATTATTTATTCATTTTCTAATTTTTTTTTATTTGTGTGATCAAGTTTGTATTTTCTTTTTACTTTTATTGATATTTATTAAAGAATATGTATAGCATTATTTGGAAGAATTTATATGCTTTATTTGTTTTTTATTTAATTATATGTTTTTTATTTAACTATGTCTTTTATTTTCTTTTATTCAATTATTTGTAATTATGTGTATACTTTATGATAATTAAGATCATGATACATGTTCTTTTTATTTTTTACTTTTTATCTATGTATGGCACGACGGACACTTTGTGATCCTTTTGAGTTGACAAGCTTAGTACCCAATTTTGAACGCTTTCTTGCGGAAACACAAGCGTTCCTTTCCGGTCTTCCTTTGGAATGCAGATAGATTCTGTGGAACGCTCACGTGACTGCTAATGCGGTCAGAAACGAGGCTTGGAACACACACTGAATAGAATAAGCGACAGCTGTATTCCCTCGATACGGACGAGCTGATGGCATCCGGAGGAGGGGCTCAATGGATTTAAATACCGAGCCGGGCGGCAAAGAGATTTGACACAGGAGACTGATCGTCATTTTACCCCTGAGGAAATCTGAACTGTCAGACGAAACGCGTAGGGTTGGGACTCTATGTAGGAGAGTATTTTGTTTTTATTTTCTGTTTCATTTGTGGTATCTAATACATTTTCAAGCAACAATGATTCCTTGTTTATTTGCATTTGAATTTTCTGTCGGACTTCATCTGAACACCTTGGTAACCTGTGATATGACATGCCTGTACACCTCTGCAATCTTGTAAGTGTTTTATTATCTAGTGCTTCACTAGGTTAACAACAGTCTACACTTATTATTTTACTTTTTTCTCTCCTATATGCCCTTATACGTGGGGAAGATCGCTAATCAACCTTATAATTGATGTGCCTTCAATCAACTTTTTTCTAGAAGTTAATGCCAAGAAAACCAGATTGCAGCTACCTTGGCATTGTTGCCCTGTGCAGAATCTAGAAGCAGTTCTCTAGAAACAAACTCCTCCATGAGGTCTATCTTTCCTTGCAGGAGGGTTTATTTTATGGCTGCATTGATCAGATGTCTCAAGAGGGACGTTTTGTTGTATCCAAAACTCTGTATCTAAAAATCCTCCAATAAATAATGGAGGCTGGGGGGGTTGCCAAATGAGGTTGATTACTGACAAGTCAACTGAATGTCCCAAACTAATGTGAGGAGACTTCCATGCCATGTCCTCTAAAAACACATGAATATCAACTGGCATGTTTCATCTTTAACTACTTTGCCCCTACCAGTTGCCCACGGTAAGGGGAGAGAGGGATGCCTACCCCTGTTATTAGTTTAATACCCACCCGATCTGATGTCCATGGGTAGGGAGGTGGTGCGAACAATCCCACCATAATAACTATTTTGTGAGTGGAGGCATGGGAGGAGCCTATGCCAGATCTTCCAACTATAAATGTATAGGCACAGTGTCACTGCTAGATGGAGCTTTTAGCAACTGGGTAGCCAAGTCACTATCATTCCAACACCTGTTTGCTGTGCAGTGGGGGGAAGAAAGGAGACCAAGGAAAGGTCTTCCCTTATTCACATTTTTATAATATTGCATCTCACTGTGCAGGGGATGGGGTATTAACAGTTGAGTAGCTGCTGGCTTTTAAAAGTTTAGAATATATGGCACCATGTTTGGTTGGGGAGAAGGGATGATTTGTATGCAGATGATAGCTATGGGGGGCATACTGATGCCCACCGGTTTTTATTTTTTGTACTTTTTCTTTCTGTGGCAGCAGCTAGCAAGAGATGGCCAAGCTCGCAATGCCAAGATTTTTTTTGTTTTACAGGATTTGTCTGTATTTGTGCAATATTTGTCCGAAATTGCTATACATACGGTGTGTGATAAATATGCAAATTCTATCTTTTATATAGGTTGCACATGCAAAAATGACCAGTTTTAAATCAAACACAGGTTGGTAACAAATGAATGGTGATCATTTTGTTGAAATAACTAATTTTAAGCATGTTTGCTGTTAGTAAATATGAAAGCTCACACTGCAAAATATCTAATAGCTTTTCAAATTTAACTTTGTCAAATCTAAAAAATAACTAAATTGACTGATTATTTACTTAATAGAATTTCCCATTTTGGACAAATTCGTCAACCTGGAATATTCTCCAACCCAATTGTTTTCAACTCAGCATTTTACAACAATTTTACAACAATTCAAACTTAATAGCCCTGCTAGTTGCCATGAAATATATTCTAGTTCAAGTATTCACTAATCCCCCTGATTTGTTAATGACTTTATTTTTAGTTGGATTTAAATATTGAACATAGGCTAGCATCAGACTTTTCAAGCAACGAAAAGGGGGAATCACATCCAGATTCAGGATACAAACCAATGCTCTTGCTATCCATTTCTTCGACTGTAGCTACGACTTTCTAAATTGGTTTTACAAAGTTCTTAAACATAGTATTTTATTGGTTGGTGATGACCACTCCCAAAACTTCCTTTCTGTAATAATGTATGAGATAAAGCTAGAAATAGTAACTTTTTTTAACCCAACTCTCTACCCAATTAATGTGTGTTATTGGAAGCAATTAGAACCCTATTCTTATACATAAAAGTACTGAATCCCTGTCTCAACTTATATAATATCTTTCAGGTTTCAGATATAAGTAAACAAAAACAAAACAAAACAAAAAAGGCATATGCCAACTATACACTGGACGGCCCTTTTCCATGTACCCATTGCTCAGAGTTCTCAACTGAATGAAATAGTCCATATGACTAACTGCACAACAAGAATATTAATGTATAATGCAATATATAATATTTAGAATCAAAGTTGTGAATTCAAAGTGAACTTCAAATTTGAGGTCAAATTAGCCTAACTAGTGAAAGTCAACTATGTTTTCAATTTGGCAATTTGTCCTAAAATTTACAATACATTTTGAATTCACTTGCACAGTAATTTAATAAAGTCAAAATTGTTGTGAATTCATAGTGAATTCCAAATTTAAAGAAAAAAAAACCCCCAAACTGAAAACAAAATTAAGTTAATTTTTTTTTTTTCAATTCTGTATTATGTTTTAAATCCACTTTGAATTCCAGGCAATTCTCCCTTTAGCAAATAACTTTGACTGCGTGTGGGTGTATGATGTAGTTGTAGAAAAAAAAAGGATTTCTATTAAAACAAATATGAAAAGTACGAAACAAAGATCAAAATATGTAAAAATGTAGGGGAATTCCCAAATATTTGAAAGATCACCACTATCCAATCTCACATGGAATTTCTACGAATTCAGGCTGTCTCACATTTCAGCATTCATCTTTGTTTTCAACTGTCAAAAAGTTAGGTGACTCACTTAATTTACTATTTTCCCCCTGACAGGCTTACACGTGACAAAAGATTAAAGGGGCTCTATAACAGTAACAAGGTGGAATTCTTTATTTATCGAGAAATTATTATTCAGTAAACTACAAAATGTTTGATAAACTTAGGAGAAATATTAGGAGCAATTCAAGATAATGGAAGAATATTTAGAGCCCCTGGTATATAAGATAAAACAAGCTGACAACATTACTGAGCTGTGCACAACTTCCACGTCCAACAAGCTAGCACTATTTGCGGACAATATCTAACTATCACTAAACCAGAGGAGTCACTCCTGACATTAATGGCAACTTTGTCAGCATATGGGGTAGTATCATTCTGTAAAGACAATCTCAGTAAGACACAAGCCTTGCCCATTGACATCCCGCAGGGGACCATACAAGATTTAAAAACCAGACATGCATTTGATCTCTGACCTACTTGAGTATTCAGCTAATCAAAACAACCCAGGCAACCATTCACTCCAAATATCATAAAGTTATCAATAAAATAAAGTCCACAGCTGAAAAGTGGGCCAGGTTGGAGATGTCGTGGTTAGGGAGGATAAACTCTGTAAAAATGTCACTTCTTCCAACTATGTTATACCAATTTAGAACTATAACCCTAGCCATCCCAAATAAGTTAGTCAGACGGTATCAATCACTGATCAAGAGCTCTGTCTGGAGGAAGTGTCTAACCTGGGTGTCCCACAGCATGTGTTTGATCTCCAAGCATAGGGGTGGTCTGGGTGTTGAGAATATGCATATTTATTATGTTGTCTCCACATTTGTACTGATCGTAAGGCTGATACGAGATCTCTTGTGCCCTCTGTGGGCTACAATGGAGTGAGAACATTAACAATCGATTGAGCTCACACATTTACTGTGGGCACCAGCTTGCTCCTTCTCGAGGATGGTCAGTTGCCTCTCCACAACTAGACACTCTATTTCGATATGGCAGAAATGGGCACCAAAGCTGTTGGGGAATTGCAAGGAACTCTGAACTCTATGTGGCATCACTAAAGACATTGAAACTGATTTCCCCTGGACCTTCTCCTGGAGGCGTGGTTGGGTGGTGGGATACAGAGGGTGGCAGACCTTTTTGATGATTCCTGTGTCCTACCATTTCTAGATCTAATGCAAACATACAAACTACCTTCCAGGAAACTATGTACATATTTGAGGATTAAAAACATTCTCTTACTTCACTCAACTTCAACAAATAGAAAGAGAGGGGCATATTTAGATGACTGCACCTTTATGATGACTTGCAGATCATAGAGTTGGAAGACATACTAGACCAGGTTTGCCTGTGCAGGAGCATTTGGCACCGGGGGCAGATCCTATATCTGGCACCCCCCGCACAGAGATCTCCCTCCCCGGTCCGCAGGCACTGTGCTGGCGGCCGGCGGGGGAGGGAGGGAGTGAGAGAGAGGACCCGGAAGCTAAGGCTGCAGCTCCTCCGGGTCCTCCTCTAGTGAGATTTGGAGCGTTGCCGCGGTTACCACGGCAACGCTCCAAATCTCGCAAGAGTGAACTCTAGCCCTGGAGCGTGGGCTAGAGTTCACTCTCCCCACTGGGACCACAAATGAATCACCCACGGACGACGGACCACCAGGGATATGTCCCACCTCCCCCCAGGAGAGGTAAGAAGGGAGGGGGGACATAATTAATATTTATATTGAATTAAATAAAAAAATATATATTATAAAAAAAAGCCCCCCCGTACCCTTATCACACACACACACACTCTACACACACTGCCCCCCACATACACACACACTGCCCCCCCATACACACACACTGCCCCCATACACACATACTGCCCCCATACACACACACACACCCCCCCATACACACTGCCCCCCATACACACACACTGCCCCATACACACACACTGCCCCCATACACACACTGCCCTCCCCCCCCATACACACACTGCACCCCCATACACACACTGCACCCCCCATACACACACACTGCCCCCCATACACACAATCTACACACATACACTACCCCATACACACACACTGCCGCCCCATACACACACATACACTGCAATACTCACACACACACTGCAACTGTTACACACATACACTGCCGCCCTCACACACACTACAACCTTCACACACACACACTGCTCACACACTGTCCTCCTCACACACACACACACACACACTGCACCCCTTACACATTGCACCACTCACACACACCACTGCTCCTATGCCCTACTACTGCTCCATTTCCCTGCAGACCTCAGGTAAGTTGTCAAACTGTTCTTAAACGGTTTGACTACTTACTCTGGGAGGGGGTCCCGGCACTATTGATACCATAACCACTACACTGAGCTGTAGTGGTTATTGTGTCTGGATTATTTATATAAATAATCTACAAGTGCTCCTCCCGAGATCAGGCTCTGGATCCGCCACTGGTTTGTATAGTGTACAGGCACTGTGCTGGCGGCCGGCGGGGGAGGGAGGGAGTGAGAGAGAGGACCCAGAAGCTAAGGCTGCAGCTCCTCCGGGTCCTCCTCTAGTGAGATTTGGAGCGTTGCCGCGGTTACCACGGCAACGCTCCAAATCTCGCAAGAGTGAACTCTAGCCCTGGAGCGTGGGCTAGAGTTCACTCTCCCCACTGGGACCACCAATGAATCACCCACGGACGACGGACCACCAGGGATATGTCCCACCTCCCCCCAGGAGAGGTAAGAAGGGAGGGGGGACATAATTAATATTTATATTGAATTAAATAAAAAAATATATATTATAAAAAAAAGCCCCCCCGTACCCTTATCACACACACACACACTCTACACACACTGCCCCCCACATACACACACACTGCCCCCCCATACACACACACTGCCCCATACACACATACTGCCCCATACACACACACTGCCCCCATACACACACACACTGCCCCCCCCCCATACACACACACTGCCCCCCATACACACACACACTGCCTCCCCATACACACACACTGCACCCCCCATACACACACACTGCCCCCCATACACACACACTGCCCCCATACACACAATCTACACACATACACTACCCCATACACACACACTGCCGCCCCATACACACACATACACTGCAATACTCACACACACACTGCAACTGTTACACACATACACTGCCGCCCTCACACACACTACAACCTTCACACACACACACTGCTCACACACTGTCCCCCTCACACACACACACACACACACTGCACCCCTTACACATTGCACCACTCACACACACCACTGCTCCTATGCCCTACTACTGCTCCATTTCCCTGCAGACCTCAGGTAAGTTGTCAAACTGTTCTTAAACGGTTTGACTACTTACTCTGGGAGGGGGTCCCGGCACTATTGATACCATAACCACTACACTGAGCTGTAGTGGTTATTGTGTCTGGATTATTTATTTAAATAATCTACAAGTGCTCCTCCCGAGATCAGGCTCTGGATCCGCCACTGGTTTGTATAGTGTATGCAGTGTGTGTGTGTGTGTGTATAGTGAATGCAGCATGTGTGTTGTGTGGCATAAATGCTGGGAAGGTGAGCAGTGTGTATTGTTTGGGTTCCCCCCTCCATGACTCTTGCCTGCCCCCCATCTCTTATCTGCCCCCCCTCCCTGCCTCTTACCTGCCCTCTCCCTGTCTCTTACCTGCCCCCTCCTGTCTCTTACCTGCCCCCTCCTTGTCTCTTACCTGCCCCCCTGTCTCTTACCTGCCCATCTCTCTGACTTTTACCTGTCCCCCCCTCCCTGTCTCTTATCTGCCTCCCTCTCTGACTCTTACCTGGCCCCCCGTCGCTTACCTGACCCCTCCCTGTCTCTTACCTTGTTATGACAACCCACAGCAATGCTCTTGCACATCGCAAGAACAGAGGACCTGCTGCTGCTGGATCTGAAATGAGTGTGGAGACTCCTGTAATCGGCCCGGTCCCTGTCAAAGTGTACCCCGGGCACCCCCCTAGTGAGTGGAACCAGGGGCGGATCGCATAGCCAACTTTTTACACACATAAATCACATTCTTATGCACACACACAGTCAACTCTTTCAAATACTTTGGTATGTTGTTAGACCCCAGTCTATCTTTTGGCCTCCACATAAAAAAACTTGCATCTAAACTTTATCCAAAACTAGGTGCCCTGTACAAAAACAAATCCTACCTAAGCCCTACAGTAAAGGAAAATATTGTAGAGCAAATGCTGATGCCAATCATTGATTATGGAGATGTAGTATATGCACCTGCACCGCAAACCCACCTTAATAAACTTAATACACTGTATAACTCGTTCTGCCGATTTGTGCTACAATGCAATTACAGGACCCACCATTGTGACATGCTAAAAGAGCTAAATTGGTTGCTGCTGGCATTTGCGCTACATGTCTGTCCAACTGTAATTCACCTCTTTCATATTAAATACACCCACCCTTATTATACATCATTTTATTCAGGGGAAACAGGGCTTTCATTTAATATCAAATATTTAGCTATGAAAAATAATTTAATATGAAAAAAATGGGAAAAAAGGTTTTTTTTGTTTTTTTTTAGTTCTACATGACATTTTAACGGTCAATGTCATAATACCGTTTGCTTTTATTGCAATAAAATACACATATTTGTATTCAGCAAGTCTCACGTGTAAAACAGTACCCCTATGTACAGGTTTTATGGCATTTTGGGAAGTTACAGGGTCAAATATAGCACATTACATTTGAAATTGAAATTCGCCAGATTTGTTACGTTGCCTTTGGGACTTTATAGTAGCCCAGAAAATAAATTTACACCCATAATGGCATATCATTTGCAATAGTAGACAACCCAAGGTAGTGCAAATGGGGTATGTCCAGTCTTTTTTAGTAGCCATTTGGTCACAAACACTGGCCAAAGTTAGTGTTAGTATTTGTTTGTGTGAGAAAAATGCAAAAAACGCTAATTTTGGCCAGTGACTAAGTGGCTACTAAAAAAGACTGGACATACCCCGTTTGCAATACCTTGGGTTGTCTACTATTGCAAATGGTATGCCATCATATGGGTAATTTTCATTCTTGGGCTACCATAGGGTCTCAAAGGCAACGTAACCAATCTGGCGAATTTTAATGTGAAAAAAATGAAACACAAGCCTTATATTTGACGCTGTAACTTTTGAAAACACCATAAAACCTGTACATGAGGGGTACTGTTGTACTCGGGAGACTTCGCTGAACACAAATATTTGTGTTTCAAAACAGTAAAAAGTATTGCAGCAATAATATCGTCCGTGTAAGTGCTGTTTGTGCGTGAAAAATGCAAAAAACTTCACTTTTACTGGCGATATCATCATTGTAATACATTTTACTGTTTTGAAACACTAATATTTGTGTTCAGCGAAGTCTCCCGAGTAGAACAGTACCCCCCATGTACAGGTTTTATGGTGTCTTGGAAAGTTATAGGGTTAAATATAGTGCTAGCAAATTAAATTCCCTTTACTTTTGGCCTGGGTTGTCAGGCAGGTCCCGCTAATTGTAATTAATTAAGATACCTAATTATGTAAAAATATTATATAAATATATATGTAGAATTAATATATGTATATATATATATACGTATGTGAATATATATATATATATATATATATATTCATTTTTTAAAAAATATTTTTATTTATATATAGGTATATATATATAGTGATATATACGTATATATTTATGTATATAGATATATATATTTCGTTCTACGTGTATTTTGATATAAATATATATATATTAATATCACAATACAGTTAGAATAAAATAAGACACATCTATCT
The DNA here is from genome assembly GCA_933207985.1 of Pelobates cultripes. Taxonomy (NCBI): domain Eukaryota; kingdom Metazoa; phylum Chordata; class Amphibia; order Anura; family Pelobatidae; genus Pelobates; species Pelobates cultripes. The sequence continues at coordinate 334,811,574 of OW240912.1, read as the reverse complement.
ATTTTTTTTATTATTTATATAAATATATATATATAACAATAATTATATATATATTTAATCAGTATCAGTCTACGTGTAATTTGATATTAATATATATATATATAATTATATATATATTAATAGTAAAATGCACCTAGACAGTATATGTGTGTGTATGTGTATATATATATACTTAGATCATATATATATATAATATATACTTAGATCATATATATTACATATATGATCTAAGTATATATTTTCTTTTTTTTACACTTATTAAACTTTTTTAAATTTTATTTCCAGCCAGCAGGGGGACCACCTGTCATTACAGGCAATACAGCAGGCAGCTATCCCGGCCATGTGATTGTGAGGTCCTCGCAAGGACCTCACTCTTACATGGCCAGGGGGGCTTCCAGGGGGTCGGACGTGCCGTGGGGGGCTCCCTGGGAGTCCCCCCAACCGCGATCGCTGGCGTGGGACCGCCGGCGACCGGGTACGTAAGAACAGACCGGAGGGCATACAATTACACCCGGCGGCGTTTAGAGCCGCCTATAATAGGGCGTAATAGTACACCCTCCGGTCTTAAGGGGTTAAGAGCTTTTCTGGGAAGCTCCCACCCTACCCGAGCAGAATGCTCTCCTCGGCTGTTCCCACCTCCTATAGACCTCCGATCCAGTACCAGCACTTTATTTAGTCTACCTCAATACAAAAAGAAAGCAGCCCGATCCTCCTTCTCCTACAGAGCGCCGCAATTATGGAACGACCTCCGGCACACTTTCAAATCTTCCCCAAGCCTAAAGTCCTTTAAGAGATCCTTCTTTACATACCCCACAACAGAATGGACCTGTCATTATTGATTATATATTTCCTAGCTTTTCTATGTTAAATTTAGTATATATTGTGTATTAATATTGTTTTTTTTATTTAATTGTACCCTATTGTATCAATGCAATGTTTTGTGGACTCAAAACACACTTGAAAACGAGAGAAATCTCAATGTATCTTTCCTAGTAAAATATTTTATAAATAAATAAATAATATGCACATTCATACACATACACGTACTTGATTTTTATTCAATTTGTTTTAATCTTTTGCATCACTGTCAGAGCAGGTACCTGTCACACAGTTCTCCTGCCCACAATGTGTCAGCAGTCAGGTGCTTTCTCTGGTGCAGGGGGGTGCTCTGTGCTTCCCCCTGCTGCCTGTTACAATATGCACACTATACATCAATATGCATAAATCAAGAATTGGTGATAGCATTGTCAGTTAGATTTGTGGACAGCAAACATTTCTGGTCATTTTGAATTGATATTATTTGGATTGTCAAAATATTTCGGTCAAACATTTTTCAGCTAGATTTGAAAAATCTTGGATTTATCGCATATTTGCTAGAAGAGCCCTAAAATAAAGGAAATACATGTGCCTATAGTGCCTCTTTAATAAAAAGAAAACTCTCAAACTTAAATAGTGATTCAAAGTGGCAATTGCTACTAGACTTGTGCATAGAGGAACATGTTTTTTCCCAATTGATATGGTTTCCTGGTTCTGAATAACTTTGGTCGAAGTTCAATTGAAATTCTGAGATACAAATCAACACTAGATCTGAATCTCCAAGTCTGTTGACAATTGTTTCTAAATTGTGTTATCAAAGCATTACAGGGAAAGTTAGGAAGCATTTGGAGCCTCTCTGAATCTGGTTTAAGTTTTGAAAAATTCACAAGTAATATACCAAGCTATTCCGAGAAATACATTATATACTGTATTTTCAAGTAAGATTTCTGGTCTTGCCACTTCAGAGAAGTAGAAAAAAATCTAACTGTAGGTTATGTCTCAAGTACAGTCTTATTTTTAACCCCTCTTGCCATTTAGTATGGAATGACCCATCTTCAATAATCCTGTTTATAAACCTACAATTATTTTTTTTTGCAGCTAAATATTAAAACTGCATTGCACTTTTTTGAACATATAGTTACTAATGCTGAAATTTGAAGAAAAATAATGCACTCGGTTTATTTCATTTTTTAAACTAAGTTATATTTTAATGAATTACTAAAAGAAAGTAATATTATTTTTTTTTCTCTTAATAACACATCGTGATTACTCGGACAGTATAGAATACAGAGCCCATTTATCAAAAAGAAAATGGAGCAATTATGTGTTGTTGATAAATACATCACAGACTTCCTCTGTCAATACAACTATGGACTCCAATTCCTAACATGCTGAGTCAGCTGGCTATAATGAACGAGATTTCATATTCAGGTGCCAAGCTATCACTGTATCTCGGCTATTTTAAATCAGAGGTGAGTAATAATTGTTTAAAATACTTTCCAGTATGAATTTTAATAACATTAATGTTCTTTTTATGGTAATAGAGTAGTATATAGGAATGCGAATTCACATAATCTATTTGTGAAACATGTGAACATGTGCTATAAACACTAGAGTTTTGACACATACGGTTGCATGTTATAATTTTGGAAGGTAAGGTGTCTCAGCCAATCTTGTTGCTCATATGTGAGATGCATTCCATGATTTGCTGCCAGAAAAGCTGTCTAGCAGTCCAAAAGGGGTTGACAGTTACTAATAACTATGTTCTAAGTAATATGAGGTTTTCCTCCATTTCAAACCTAAGCACTCTACTCAAACTTCCATTACTCTAGGACAGCAGCAATGGCTATAGTATTTATCAGCCCAAAAACATAGAACAAAATTATAAAAGCTTATTTGTGCAACCTCCCAAATCCATTTGTACATTTACATTACTGGAGGTTTTCAGTAATGTAACCTTAAACCTTATACATGTAATTCTAAAGATTACATTGCATCTCACAATTTAAAGATCCAAGATTTTAAAGACCTTGGACTTTGATGCAGTCCAATTTATTGGTTAAAACCTGGTTATGTGCATGGATACAATTATTTACATATATTTGTATATTTTGTGAAAATCATGTTAATGTTTGCCGGATTTGGATTTTATGTTTTCTATTGCATTCTACCGTTGCCGTTACCGTTTATGTCTTATGTACTGTTTTGAATCCCTCACAACAGGTTTAACGTAGAGTTCTTAAAACAAAGTACAAGTACAAATATAAAGAGTTATGCCAGTTCCCTTTGGAACCTTGTCCACAAGTGTTCATCTCCAGGAGCTCAGTGACAGAGCCTAGGGGCCTGTCTTCATGCTGCATGCTCCTAGGTATGTGGGTTCAGCTATAGAGTCATAGAAACTGTTGATAAAAGAGCCAGGCCTCAGAGCTAAAAAGTCTCTTTATAAAGTCGCTATTTGGAGCAGAAAGAGGGATCATTTTTTGCCAGGGCGATCAATTCCTGCCTGGACAGATGGAGGAGAGGGATTGATTCCTGCCTGAGCGGACAGGAGAAATGGATCGATTCCTACCTGAGCTGACGGGGCAGAGGGATCGATTTTTGCCTGAACGGACGGGTAAAAGTGATCAATTCCTGCTTGAGCGGATGGAGCAAGCAGAGGGATTGCTTTCTGCCCAAGCTGACGGTACAGAGGGATCAGTTCCTCCCTGAGAGGATGAGGCAGACAGAGGGATTGATACCTGCTTGGTAGACAATTGGTGTTCATGGTGTCAGAGAAGAAGGGGTGGAAAATGTTGCAGGACTGGTTTGGATCTCAAAAAATAAAAGATGGTCCAGGCACTCAAGGTAAATCCAAAGTGAGCAGGTTTATTGGAGCAGATATAATACATTTTACGGCCCACAACAGGGCTTTGGCAAGTGTGACAAAGGCCCTGTTGTGGGCCAAAATGTTGCTTTAATCTGCTCCAATAAACCTGCTCACTTTGAATTTACCTTAAGTGCCTGGACCATCATTTCTTTTTCTTGAAATTACATTGTGAGCATTGGCCAACCTCAGGCCCGGTTGCACTCTGGGATTCAGAAGAGTGTGGTATCCTTTACATTAATTGATGGTTTGGATCCCAAGTCTGGCCCCCCTATTCCTGCTACAAGTACCATCAAAGTGCTAGCTCACCTTCCCCAATCTTTTATGGTAAGCAGAGTCTTTGACTCTTGGCCAGCCACATTTTGAAAAAGTTAATGAACCGGACCCTTAATCATCAGTATATAGTGAAAGGAGTTACAATCATTTTTATATGAGCTTATATGTGTTGTTCACAATTTTATTAGGAGTTATTTTGGGATTTCTTAACTTTAATTGTTTGCTCTAATTCCTAAGGGTTATGCAATGCTTTTTGGTTCCTTCTCTTTGGAACATTTCTGTTAACAGTAAAAATACATTAAGATTTCAGTCATTTTCAAATGTGTCCTGGAGACCAAGGATAAATTATGATAAGTACTATGATAGATTTTATGTTTAAAACTAACTTAGGAAAACTCTGACCTCAATAACAACTTAATCGAAATTAAGTTGTTATGTGCTTGGAGGACCCAGGTGCGCTCTCACCATTTGATAATGGTTTAACCTCAAAGGTTGCCTCCAGAGCCAGGACTCCAGAACTGAGTTACAGTAAGGGAGGAGTACCGCTGGGCAGGGGGTCAACTGGTGTTCTAAGCCAATTAGTAGCTCCCCATTCCTTCATTTAGATGAAGTTGTAATGGTGCCTAAACTGTTCATTTAAACTAAAACATAACTATACTGGAGCTGTTTTAGTTTTGTTGTTGATACAGAGAAGTAGATATTTAAGGTAATTTTAAACTCGTGGAAGAAATTATATATTTCCTGAGCTCTCTGAAAAAGCAGCTTGATCCACTTCCTGCACATAGTGTGGAACGAGGTGGAATGGAAATGAATGGTAGGACAGCTGGAGGGTGTAAACTGCTCGGGTACTGCTGTGGCATTCCAGATAATGTATGTACCCTGCAATAAAAATATTTGTCCGGATTAAGGTATTATTTTATATTATCTCACAATGGCTGATGTTATAGTTTATAATGTTGCAATTTGCAGAGTCATCAGATCAAACTAACACAACTATTCATTCAATTGCTGTTTTTATCCAGTAGTTAAAAAAAGGTTCTTCAGCACAATATATGTATAATTCTCAGGTCTAGCTGTGAATAATTCAGTAGTTAACTTTGTGTTGCTTTTCAAACAAAGATTATTTCATTGTATTTGTTCTACCAAAAGACAGGTCAGATGTAATTGTCAAGCAATGTGTTTTCCACAGTAAAATGCTGAATATTTTCCAAAGGCCTTTTTTTTTGCAGAAATGAATGTATAGCAAAACTATTTGTTAGGAATTGCGTTGCATAAGTTAAATTGCAATTTATTTGTTTATTGTTTCATTTACATAACATTACCTTTATTATTTAACTGTTGTACATTTTCCCAATAAAAATCTGTTGATAACAGCACCTTCCAGTTGAGTAGGTTGTCTCCTAATGGCAAAAAAACCCCCATCTGTTACTGTTCCTTTTTAAGAACCAGAGACGTGCACTAGTAATATGGCAATAAACACACTAGTGCTGCCAAGTTTACCACAGTGTTATCAGCTATACCACAGTTAACGATCAGCAGCAGCGAAAGATTTTAAGCACTGAGAGTCCAAGCATATGTGCCATTGATCACAAGTAAGGATCTGTTACCATGACAATGTACCGATTGGCAGAGACAAATATTCCACTATTATGAATAGGATGTAATGAGCCTTTTAGGTAGGTCGGAAAATGCCAGCTTGGTCCCAGAAGGACATCTGGATAGCACAGAAATGTGAAAAGTTTGTTCCTGAAAGTTTAAGTTTGATTCAAGAATAACAAACCACCGCATTCTGTGTAAGTTTATGGGAAAGAAACAGAAATCCTCCTACGTTCTTAGAATGCCTTATTGTAAGCAATATTATTATAATTTTTGTTTGTAATATAATCATAAGTAGACTGGTGCACGACAAGAAAATTCAGTTTGGCTGAACCATTTCCCCCTAATATTTATTTTTTCAGAATGCCAGAATTTTGTCCATCTGTAAATTTGGCATGGCAGAATTTTGTTACCAAAAACTAAATTCTAAAACAGAATCAGATGAACCAAAAGGGCACACAAGTTCACAGATCAATTAAGAAAAAGTAACCAATGCAGGGAAAAAAAGGAGAAGCAGTATAAAGATCTATATTTATATATTATGTATTTATTAAACATCAATATGAATTTTATTATTATTATTGCCATTTATATAGCGCCAACAGATTCCATAGCGCTTTACAATATTATGAGAGGGGGGATTTAACTAAAAATAGGACAATTACAAGAAAACTTACAGGAACGTTAGGTTGAAGAGGACCCTGCTGAAATGAGCTTACAGTCTATAGGAGGTGGGGTATAAGACACGTTAGGACAGGAAATAGAAATCAAATAAGGTGAGAGTGAAGCAGAGCTGGAGGAGAGAGTAAAGTGCTGCCCTTTAGGAGAGAGCAAGAGACAGGTATGTGAGGTAGATGTTAGTCTGGGAGGCCATAAGCTTTCCTAAAGAGATGGGTTTTAAGGCACTTCTTAAACGATTGAAGGCTAGGGGAGAGTCTGATTGCAGTAGGCAGTCCTGCAAGCGTGAGTTGGCCGTATGGGTGTGAGCAGCAGACACGAGAAGGTCACGGGCAGAGTGGAGAGACCAAGAATGGGCATACCTATGGATCTGTTAAGAGATATAAGGGGGGCTAGAATTGTTAAGTGCGTTATAGGTATGGGTTAGCACTTTTAATTGACTCCTATAGGATACAGGAAGCCAATGTAAGGACTGACAGAGGGGGAGGTATGAGAGGACCGACTAGAGAGGAAATCAGTCTGGCGGGAGCATTCATTACAGACTGTATCGGGGCAATACGGCATTTGGGAAGACCAATTAGGAGAGGGTTACAATAATCCATGTGGGAAATTACTAGAGCATGGACAAGCTCCTTGGTAGCATCTTGCATAAGGAAGAGGCAGATGTGGGCTATATATTTAAGATGGAATCTACAGTATTTGGCAACATACGTGAGGCTCATAGGTGAGGCCATTATCAAGTATGACCCAAGACAGAGCGCTTGAAGGATGGACTTACGTGGATACCAATAACTTGAAGGGAGAACGAAAGAGGAGGATCAGTATTAGGAGGAGGAAAGACAAGGAGCTCAGTTTTAGAGAGATTGAGTTTCAGAGATGTAAGAAAGGCAAGCAGTGACACGTTGCAGGACCGCAGGGGAGAGGTCAGTGGAGAGAGCTATATCTGGGTGTCATCAGCATACAGGTGGTAGTGGAATCCAAAAGAGGTAAGAAGTTTGCCAAGAGAGGCAGTATAAAGAGAAAATAGAAGGGAACCAAGTACAGAGCCTTGGGGGACTCCAACCGAGACAGGACGAGGGGAGGAGGTATCATTAGAAAAAGGGACACTGAATGAGCATTGGGAGAGATAACGGGAAAACCACGAGAGGACAGAGTCACAGAGATCGAGTGATTGAAGATTTTGAAGAACTATAGCATTATCAACGGTGTCAAAGGCAGCAGAGAGGTCAAGAAGAATTAGTATGGAGTAGTGGCCTTTGGATTTAACTGCAATTAGGTCGTTAGTTACTTTGATAAGAGCAGTCTCAGTAGAGTAGAGAGGGTGGAAGCCAGATTGAAGAGGGTCAAGGAGAGAGTTGGAATTGAGGAAGTGAGACATACGGGTAAAGACAAGTCTTTCCAGAAGCTTTGAGCAAAAAGGGAGCAGGGATATGGGACGATAGTTAGAGGGAGAGGACGGGTCAAGAGATGTGTTTTTAAAGATAGGTACTACATTGGCATGTTTAAGGTCAGCAGGGACGACGCCAAAAGAGAGAGAGCAGTTGAAGATGTGTGTTAAGGAAGGCACAAGACAGGGGGAGAGAGATCTGATAAGGTGAAATGGGACAGGATTGAACGGGGCAAGTGGTGGGACGAGAGGAAAGGAGAAGCGCAGCCACCTCTTGTTCAGTAGCCAGGGAGAAAGTCTGAAGGGTAGGAAAGGCAGTCTCATAGGAAAGCATTCATAATGCTTTCCTATGGACGCTTGCGTCTTCTCACTGTGATTTTCAATGAGACAGCCACTAGAGGCTTTAGAGGCTGGATTAACCCTATTATTTCTCTGAAACTGCTATGTTTATAAAAAAAAGGGTTAATCCTAGAGGGACCTGGCACTCAGACCACTTCATTAAGCTGAAGTGGTCTGGGTGCCTAGAGTGGTCCTTTAAATTGCTTCTAGAGATTTTTCTCAAAAGTATGCTTTTCTGTGATCTCCTCCAAAGGTGTGCGGCAGGTGTACCCCAATTCCATTTTTTCTGTGATATTTGGAATCCAGACAGGATTCCTTTTGGGTTGAACACCCCACACTCCACTACTTGTGCCTCCTTGGTGGTGACCACAGGAAAGCATACATTTAACAGTATTGCAGTTAGCATGTTCATCTCCCGTGTTAAAATTAATGTAGGACCCACTGATACTGATACTGTGAACTACAATAGTCCTACTACAATATGGCCATATGATGTTACTGAATCCTCGTATTTGCTAAAATAGGTTATTTTAAGCAGACTTTTAACATTTAAAATAGTATTTTTATCAGTGCACTGTTCATTGATCTGTATTTTGTATTAATTAATTGGTGAAATACTGTAATCAGAAAGAGCTTAAATAGATGGTTCTCCATCTACCATGAGAAAGTCTTCAATTTAATATGTTATCGTTCAACAAGTTCCCTTTACAAGTAGAAGTATTTTCTCCCAATCCAATGTACATCAAATCCACTGCATCAGCATTTTTGCTTGCACAGAATTTTATTTCATTATTTTATATAATTTTAGTTTTCACAAAATTGTATTTATTTTTACATGACCTGTCACTCATATATTATAAAGCGATGATTGTTTTTATAACACAAATTCCATTATAGTACTCCTATGGATGTAATGCAAGTCTATAATCTCTAGTCTGTTTCCATTTAAATCATGGTACCAAATTTATTTTCAGCCAATACAGTGGAACATCACTGAATGGAAGAGAATTATGGAAGACTAGGAATAGTGGTCCCTCAGTTATTGAACTAAGCACTTAAAGTGCCTAAGCAGGTATGCCATCTGGTTCAGGAGGTTATTAAATCTTAGAACATTCATTCACTCTTGGATTTCAGCCATTGGTTCTTTCATGAAATAAACTAAAGATACACATTTACAATTACTTCCAGACTTTGGTCCATATTAGATGAAGTCCAAAAATTCCAAGCAGCGTATGAACTCATGCAGAGAGTATGCAGGCAAACTGTTAAATCTTGACGAATACACAGAATCTAAACAAATTTAAAAAATATATAAATTAGAAATGTCACTGAGGAGCAGCAGATTATTTTAATTATTCTACCATAATACCTTTTTTATTATTATTAGTGTTTTTAATAAATACATCTACTTCTGTTAGGTGAGTTAAGAATCGCAGATGCCACTTTCAAAGATTCCTACACAACAGGTCTCCACCAGTCTCTGATCATGCTGCTTGGGCCAACATGCATTGGCACTGCTGTATGCTACACACCAAGTGAAAGGTCTGAGGGAGGGCAACAGACATTTCTTGACTGTGATCTTATTGCATTACATTATCCATGCCCTGTTGACACAATCAGTGGAATACAGAATATGTACCCAGGAAGCTTTCTGTCATACTCTAGAACTGTGTCACTCTTCAATGTTTGAAAGACATCAACTACATGCATGCAAAGAGCCTTCCCACTCACAGGTCTGTATCCACATTATGAAATAACCGCTGCACAGAAATATTACTGGATATTTTTTTATTTGGATGACATTAAATCCAGTTGAAATTCGAATAAAAAAAATAAGTCAATAATTAGCAAATTTTTTTTGCCAATAGTTTTCAATCAAGGCCTAAATTGGAGAAACTAACAAATATCATCGAGCTGGATTTCTATCAGTTGGCAACCCAAAATCAACTTGCTATTTCTGCAGAGGAAATTATCCCCTCTCTTGAATACAAAAAGCCTGAAAAACTGGAGAATATTGGAAGGGCTTGCAAAGGCTGCAGTACTGCTTTTGCCAACGTTGTTAAGTTATACCCCCAATGAATAAATGCAGGAATGTATTAATTGAGGGGTGTATCTACTAACCAGTGATTGAAGTTTTTTTCTTATAGGGACAGTGGAGTGCTCCCTTAAAGGGACACTATAGTCACCAGTGCAACTACATGTATTCCTGACCCTAGAGTGTTAACATGACCATCTAGCCCCCCTGCGCCCCTCATGCCTCCATAAATATAGTAAAAATCTTACTGTATTCAAGCCAGAAGCTGTAAATCTGCATGTTGTTAGACTCAGGAAAAACAAGCAGTCTGCTGACGTGATAGCCTGATCCAATCCAGTGCTTCCCCATAGGATTGGCTGAGACTGACAAGGAGGCAGATCAGGGGCAGAGCCAGCATGATTCAAACACAGCCCTGGCCAATCCGCATCTTCTCATAGAGATGAATTGAATCAGTGAATCTCTATGAGGAAAGTTCAGTGTCGGCATGCAGTGGGAGGAGATACTGAATCACAGGATGCTCATGCACAGCAGATCTGAGTGGATGGAGGCATATTATGGCATCCACTCAGAAGTCCCTTTGGTTCACTCTGAGTGACTGCAACTGGAGGTGTTCCTAGCTTTCAATGTAAATACTGTATTTTCTCAGAAATTACAGTGTTTACCTGAGAAAGACTGCAGGGAGCTATAGTTCTCACCTGAACAACCTCATTAAGCTGAAGTTGTTCAGGTGACTATAGTGTCCCTTTAATACAGCAGGAGTTTACAAACGCATGTTTAAATCATACTCTGCAATCATTCAAATATTTATCATCATTTTATTCACAGAGCATGTTAGGGTTTAGGTTGGACATAGAGTGGGGTTTTCCGAGAGTCAATACATATGTGAGTGAGGTCATAACATTTACCCTTGGGCTGAAGGTTCTGGTATTTTTCTCATCTGTCAACACCCCAGTTCACGCTGATTTATATTGTTAATCTGATTATTAAAGTTTTGTTTTGTTTGTTGTTAGGTTGGTGGAAAAAAACTGATACACCTGAAATGGAATTCAGTATTCACTTGGCATGTCTGAACTGCTAGTCAGATGTCTTGTAAATTATGATGGAGGAGGGGGGTTGCAGGGATAACTTAAATGATTTAAATGTAGATTTTAAGCTCCTGTCCAAGTTTATGGCATGGTGTCTTCAAGCCCCCCTGGTCCATCAGATGGCAACTTCCCAGACAGCCTTTTTGCAGAACCACCTCTACGCAGTCAATGTCCGGCAAGCCTTGTATGCTATCCTTGCTACAATGTCACTTAAAGATCATAGCAATAATCACATGCTGAGATGCAGACAATGATTCATCAGAATTTCCTGAGAATATTTGTAGAGGTTTTTTTTTTTTTAAATTCTATTTATTTAGAGACAAACTTTTGAACCTCTTTAGACACATGTATTCATGCCTGTATTAGAGCAAATAGTCTGAATTCTTCCCATTAAGGGATGGCATGTGGTACTGGAAAAGAATGCCCCTCCTTTCACTTTATTTGGATTTAGTAATGGAGCCTTTGATTAGACTTATTGAGAGCATAGAAAAGTAGAAATAGACTTGATTGAAAATTGGATTGACATGAAATTGGGAGCACCTCATTATAAACTACAACGTTTCAGTATTTATCTTGATAATGTTAAAGGTTTATTTAAAGGTCTTTGGTCAAGGTGCCTGGAGACTGTATGTGCAGCGTTTGCCATGAAACACTCTGAATTTTAGCCCCTTTGTTGTTGGAAGTGTAACTCTACCTCCAGCAGTGTCATTGGTGCATCATTAGCCAATTTGGCTAATGTCATAGATTGTAAGGTTTGAAAAACAATTGCAAAATGGTTTGACCCATTACAGAGGAATGGCACTAGGGTAATCATAATTACTACAGTGGGCTGAAGAGGTTATGATGCTTGCAGTACTCCTTTAACTTGTTCATGTCTATGTCTCTGCGTACTTTCTAATCCTTTCAGGGTGGGAAAACAACCTGGATAGGTCACCGTCTTATAATACCTGCACCAAGAAAACTGCCTTCATGCTTTCACCATAAACAAGCAAAAAAACAAACAAACAAACTAGACAGTCTCATGGAACTTCACTATATTTAAGAGTGTTGATTACTAACACTGGATATCACATGACCTCCAATCATGTGACTCTGTATTTGATGTTAAATACTTCATATAAAATTATGTGGGGTGTATGTAATACATGATTAACGCCATTTGGTCAAAACAAGGTAATTCTGGTGCGTTATGCACAATTAAATACTTACATGCCACATAATATAATTTTTTTCATATTGCACTGAAGGGAGAACAATTCCCAAAACAGATGAAACTCCAGGGTGGTGGAGATATGCATATTATTTATCTATGTGCGGTGCATTACACTCATAAACAATCAGTGGCAATTATTAGTAACAACCTCATTCTTAATGATGCCTAATTCAAACCTACTAAATTTATCTTACGTCACGTTTCTCAAAAATGTCTCTTGGCAAAGGATTTTGTCAAAATGTAATCCGTGCTTTTGTGCGGTACTGCATCTCAGTAAATGCTTTCTGGACACCTAATTTTAATGTGCTTGGTGCGTGCATTTACTTTATATAGTTCTTATATCAGGGATGGAAAAGCTCAGATGAGCTTTGACCCTGGCATTCCCTAGCCTTCTAGAAGTTGGTTTAGCCATAGTGCTTCCTTGCATGAAGAACCCACCACTAAACTTGCTTATGACTAAACAGTTGATAGGACCATTTCTATACAAGAACATGTGGCATCTTTTTACGATTTACAAACTGATATGTCTCCTGCCCAATCTGCAACTAATATAATACTAGTCTGGGATCTCTGACAGCTGATAACTTTAGTTTAAGATGAGCAGATCCATTGTGATAGCTTACTATGTCACTTTTTAAATTTTTCTTCCTACTCTCCAAAGGATCATGTAGTCCTGAAGGAGCAATTTAGCAAACGGAACCCATGGCAATGGATACACAACTTAGAAATCCTAAACCCACCAGTAGCAGCCACCAAAATCATTATCCACCTTAGGTTTCTCCAAAACCGGCTCAGATATACCCTGGTCACATTGCTGGAACAGATTGGTCAGTAGTGGTATATTGACGTGCCACTCCGTACAGATGTCACATGCTTGCCCCCAAATGAAGATTTTTTCGAAGCCCCGTAGGTGTAGGAGCAGGTCCTCTTGTGGTGATGTCACTTCCCACACAGCCAGAAGAGAAGGATGATGGGTGCATGTGAACACCTTATTGCCAGCACCATCTTAAGTCACTGGACTGCCATCTTGGTTAGCTACAACAAAATGCAGACAGTGCTTCCTGGACCTCTGCCCAGACCTTCTACACACAGCAGTCACTCTTGCCAATGTCTCACATCCAAACTACCTCTGGATAGAGAAGATCTGCACTTACCAGTGTGCCAAACAGTAGGTATGCGAAACCAGACTTGGCAATAAAAGAGATGGCAGCCTTGAGTAGCAGGCCCTCATACCCCAAATCCACCATTGGTGGATCATGGACTGCTACAGCTGGCTCACTCATTTGTGTCTCGACACCTTGGTGAGGTGAAGTGTAGCACCCCATCCTGTGGGTGTGCTGAAATGCCTCACTAAGCACATCTGCCAACATATTGTAAGGCCAAAGAAAGCACAGAGCTTAACCACAAAATTCTCTTCTCTGACAGGACCAAACAACACAGCTAGTATCCCTCGACAGTGTGTTTCCTTCAACTGTTAAGTTTTCCTCCCAAGATTCCTCAATTTCACGTGTCTCATCCATACAATGTATTTATGGTTGCCATGACAAACCCTTGAGGCACAGATATGTCTCCCCCACTTCACATAGATGAGAGTCCCTCTTAGATTAGTGTCTAGGAGTTGGTTCTAAAGTTTTATTAGCTTGAGCAGCTGTATCTGGCTCATCAAAATCATTACCTTGCTCTTTTCCCCCTTCTGCTTGTGTACTCTCTTGAGTGAAGACCTCTGTTGCTAGGCCTCAGCATGTGAACCCTGTATGCAGACTGGATCGTTTCTGTCTGACCACAAACAGCTACTGCAAATTACTTTGTCTGTCTCCACATTTATGTGATCAAAATCACTTGTTGATAGTTCCCCTTCTCACTTTTACTTCTGCTGTCTCTGGATTCAGGGCCCTGTAGCCTCTTACTTCCTCTCTCATATGCAGTCTTGATGCCTATCTCAGTTCTCTTACAAAGTTTGTAACTTTTGTACCTTTTATGACTTGGAACAAATACACAAGCTTTGGATCCAAATGCTCTAGTGTGTTGAGTGCTAGTGCTACTGCCAAACCAGAGTCCAGTATTAACGTTGCAACGGTAAGTCTGTCAGGACGCATCTGACCATCTCCATCAAAGAGCAATTCTTCTTTAAGCTACAACATTCTGTTCTGTATTGTCTGGAAGTGTACGCAAGTGTACTATTCTTTTCTCTTCTAAATATTCAGTATTATCTGGAATAATCATCAATAAGTGTTAGTAAATACTTCACATGCCCACAAGACATTGGCTTAATTGAATCACATATATGTGAGGGAATGAGTTGCAGAAGTCTTATTGAGTTTCTTTGGCTTAGTTCAGGAATAGGGGACCTTTTTCCTATTAGAAAACATTCACATGCTTCTCTGTTGTCAACGATGATTTATGCTGTAGATCAGAAATTGCCTAAAAGTCTATGTCTCAAAGTCTTTTATGCCACAGATAGATACAGTCTGAGCGATTCTTGGCTATAGTGGCTATATATTGGCTATATAGTCTTGTGTGTTTAATACAACAACTCCATCACTTGCAAACCTTATGTAGAGGTATGTTATTACATTTTGCATGTTCTTGTTTAATGTCTTTGCTTTTGGAACACCATTCAAGAAACTGTCTCCTCATCCTTGTATAAACAGTTTGTTGCAGTTTGCTAACTTGCTGTAAAAAGAGGGGGCGTTGGGCTGAGATTTACAATTACATCATGAGGGAGAACAGGTCTAAAGGGGGCATTGGGTGGAGACTTAAAATTAAATAATGAAAGGAGGATAGGTCATTGACTTACAAGTGTTCTGATTGAGCTTGCATATTGTTTGAAAGCCCTTATAAGGACTTTTCGCACCTTGTAAATTCATTTTTCGTCAAGCCCTCCTTGGATGAAGATAGATTAATTTTGTCTGCATCACATTTTTTTAAAACATTTTTTTGCAAATCATATTTTTAAACTTTTTTTTAATAATAACATTAGTCATTGGATTTTTATTCTGCTTTTTGTGGGACTGAAAGAAGAAGACTATGGACAAAGGCATGTCCTTCCCCTTCAATATTTTTTAATTATGCCCATGGGTGAGGGGTGGTGGCACACCTGTCCATATATTATATTAATAGCTCCAACTAGATTTTCCTCTATTTATTATATTAATAGTCCCACCTGCCATTTTTTATTTAATGAATAGCCCTCACCCGCTGTCCATGGGTTGGGGATGGGGGACACTAGGATGTCCACTGACTGCTCACTGTTTTGTACACATGCCCATGGCAGATGGTGGTTTACGGGAAGTATTAAATCTTCTTTATACTAGGCTATTTTTTACATTTTGTTTTACATATTTTGAGAAGAAACCTAGTCTAATGGTTATAGTATGTGGAGTATTCCTAAAATTCCAACTAGTTTTGATCTTACATCATAGGTCTAGCGGGTATTCATGACAGATACCAAGTAATTGTTCTAACTTGGTTGCCCCATGTTTTTCCTTTTTACTGAATTCATTTTTTTCATATTTGGGTCAATATGCAATATTGCAAGCATGTTTTATTCCTTTTCAGCTCAGTGATTTTTCAACTTCTACACTCTTTGATCTACATTATGAATTGACAGACAGCATTTAAGAAATGGATTATTATTCTCTATTAGCACTTTGAGCAGGTGATATACAGAGGACTATGCATGAGCCAAAGGCCTGCAGCACAGCGAGCGCTAAAAGACTGATCACAGTGAATCTGTTTGAAGATGAACCTCTGCAGTCTCAGTCTGAAGAAAATAGCCCTCAGCGTGTACAGAGGCCACAGCCTTTACATGAAGCATCTGACATGTTCAAGACAGAGAGAAGACTGCAGGCTCAGGCAGGTCCAAGTGATGATGGTGACTATGAAGTCACAGAGCAATGGGACGAACATAATCGTTGACAGTGGGTGTTGCTGGGGGCAAAATTGCACTTTCTTAGACTAATGTAGCCTAATGTGTAATCAAAGTAGAGGAAAAATGCATTGCAATGGTATAATGTAAAGAACAAAAATCAGACAGTTAAAACGTCCAGTGACTGTTCAGTCCGTGCAAGTTACCTGTAATGGATGTAAATTCACTGAAAACATGTCAGTTGGTCTGCTCACGGCCGGAGGGGATAGCAGCTTACCTCTGCAGCTCAATACAGTCCTCTCAGAAAGAGATTTAAAGTGAAAGTTCTGCGTGTTGTCATACTCTTGCTCAATATCATATTGAATATAGGATTTTAATTAAGTCTTTATAAATGGTTTTGTAGCTGTAACCCATTAATTGTTTATTTCAGCAAATTGTAAAGTTAGGGACATCTATGTATCTTTGCAAGTATGTTTCTTGAGAATGTAAAAAAGTTGGGATGTCCATACAAAAAAATCTGGCTTTAAAAAAATCAGCAGTTGATTCTAAAGCATACTTAAATTGGATAATCAACATTCGACAAAATACTTCTGATACGACTCTAGAACGTAAAACTTTTTTTTCTTTTGTTACATTTCACCATTTATTATAAAGTTTGTGACAGTATGTATTAACAAACACAAAATTTAACTATTATTGGTAATGTGGTCAGTTAAATAAAGACAGCAGATAGGTCTACTTAGTATAAATTCTCAGTGGGTACAGACAGTTGTACACTTTGGGCACACTAAACCATGCAATCTCCCTCTCAATACAAAACCATTACGTTCAGCCAATATTAATCCGGGCATTGTTTTAAAAAATTATCCCGAAGTGTATGTTTTATGAAAGGTCTCCATCAGATGTTCCATCTCCTTGCAGCATCTCTTGTGCTCTACTAATATAGCCACACTTATTTAGCCACACATCATATAAATCCTGGGTCAGAAGGGACATCCCAAATTCTGGCTCATCTCCTGCCTACCCAGGTGTATGATCCCAGTCAGAGTAAACTCATAATAGTAAGCCCATGCTCAGAGCCCTTAGGAGCACTCTTTACATGGAACCCTATGCATGATAACCACTTGAATTCATTTAAGTGTTTATGGTTTATGGAGTATAAGAGTGTTGCCATGCGTTTCACTATTTAACCATCTCCAAATAGTTTCACAGTGAATAGGGACCCCCAAACTAAATAGGCAAAAGAAAAAAAACAACACATTGAAACTGTTAAAGGTAAAAAAAATACTGCTAATACTCTCACCTCTCTAAGACTTTTAGGCAATTTTGAAAGTGTATGCTGGGTATTTTGGAACTTAACATTTCTAATAGTAAGTACATATTTTTTTTATTAGCTTTAGTAGCAGCGGTGGTAAGGTAGGTACGGACATACTTGGGGTTGGCTAGGTGCTTGGAACCAGTGTTGCAAAACTATCATTTAGCTATATGGGTACACGAGCTAGGGGAAATCCTTAGTCCTTATATAAAATAAAGTGCCTGGAGTCTGGGCACCTGCAGGACCCATCTATAACATAAAGAAACCAGGAGACTGGACATGTCCTGGGCCCTCTGCACACTGCAGCCCATGGAGTGGAAATAGGGGAATACCAATCACCGGGTTTCTCTTTTATTTGGGGCTCCAGGGGACTCCATGCTTTTTTTTATTTTTTTATTGGTGAGAACTGAGAGCTGTGAGAGCCAGTCAAGTCTCTTAAATTACTTTCAGTGCCACAGAGGAAAACAGCATATCACACTAGTGTATGCTGAGCCACTGACAGGGTTAATTTCACAGGTGATGCTCCCCTAGTAACACCTTATACCTGTTCTCACTAAGCTTAGCATTTACACAAGTAAAAGGTGTTGCAGTTTATATGGTTTCTGATCGCGCTTTGGATAAAAAACAGCTATGTGGAGTAGAGTTGTACCAAATAGGGAATATCGATTTTGCCAGATATTTGCTGCGATTGCAAATTTTTAACATAAAAGAAAAACACACCTCTTGGTCACAGATGTAAGGAAACTTACTCTGTTGCCAGGGGTAGGTTACAGAGGTAATAAAGGCTTAACCCTAATCATACAAATAGACAAAGAATACAACTAATGAGGTTAGACGGCTCCCCAGAAAAAGGGAGGCGCTGTACCCCACTGGAATTACCTCTAAATTTAAAAATCATCTTATAGGTAATACACTTTATTATAAATTGACATACAAAATAGGTGCAACAAAAAGTGAAAAGTGATAATCACTATCAATTAAAAAGGAGGGGAAACCGACCGCTCAGTATCAATTGTAGTACAAAAATGGAAACAGTGTGAGCTACTAAAATAAAATGTAAACTATATCCCAGATTGGTATGCATCAAAAACAACAAAGTATCAAATTCAAGTGAACGGGATATAGTATTAGAAGGGAGAAGCACTACACATTTAATTTAAATAAAAGGTGAAAATGAGAAGCACTCATTTAATCTTAGGGGTTGGAGGGTTTTTAATATTTTTATGTATTGTCTGAATTTGAGGGTACTTCAGATGAAATAGTAGAGTATGTTTATTTTATATATCTATGCACATGATCACTTTGTAAGTGGCTTGTTTTGCAATTTTTAAAAAGTATACAGATGCACATTGCATTTTCTTAAAGGTAT
Source organism: Pelobates cultripes (assembly GCA_933207985.1). NCBI lineage: Eukaryota > Metazoa > Chordata > Amphibia > Anura > Pelobatidae > Pelobates > Pelobates cultripes. The sequence continues at coordinate 334,792,734 of OW240912.1, read as the reverse complement.
ACCACATTTTGCACTTACTCTCAAAAAATTAATGCAGTAAGGAAAATTTGCACTTTAAATTTTAGCGCACTTATTTTGTTTGTTTGGATTGCGATTTGTGTGTTTTTGAGCTAAATACACATTTAAGTGCTTCTATATTTTATTAGGGTTATCACAATTGGGTATAAGCACCACTTTGTCACTTGTATATTGGATTTCTACAATTGATAACGAGCTATGTAGGTTTCCCCTCCTTTTAAATTGATAGTGATTACCACTTTTTGTTGCACCTATTTTGTATGTCAATTTATAACTAGAAAAGCTACAATTTCTGGGGAAATTGTGTGAAGTGTTCTTGCCTCCACCAGTAGTCTACAACTGGAGTGGGCAGAGTAACTGGGTGAAGTGGCTTGAGTAACTGCTGTGTGGTTGGAGTCGCTGGAGTAACTGTGGAAAGGTTGGAGTGTGGTTCACTTACTCTACAGCAAGGGCAGAGAAGAGCTTTGAAATCTTTCAAATCCCTCGAACATTCAACCAATTGCCAACAGGAACTAATAGATTCCAAATAGGGCAGAGAAGAGCACTAAATTGCTCACTTCACTGGCGATTGCCATCTTCAAAAGGTTGTGTTTTAAAAACTATAAATCCTACCGTGAAGAGCCTTATATTGCAAGAATCACAAGACCCATACCTACATTTGATGCATAGTATGTCTCTGAAATATAAAAAATGAAGGCACAATCGCAGTTTAGATATTGCACTTCAAATTTGAGGTGGCTAGAGTGGAGTTTCAATGAATGTTAATGGACGGCGTGAGTTGAAAACAAATGGTCATATTGTGAAAACTATCAGGACTATGGCTTATTTTTAAAGGCAGCAGGGATAGCTGAACGTTTTGATATAAGATTTGTGTAGATGAGCTTGAAAATGAGGGAGTGGTGGCAGTTTAGAAATCATGTCCTGATTTTTCAGCTTTTGTTAGCTCCCACTCTAGTTTTGAACATTTCACCATTCATTCCTACGGGACTAATTTCGCCACAAAACTATATTTCGTGAACCATTCGGCGAAACGTTCCACAAAGTAATAGCACACCAATCGGGAACAATCTGCACGTTTCGGTATATTACTGTCTATGTAGTGTAAAAACTGTGGGAGGAGTTAGGGTGGTAAATTTGGCTAAAAATGCTACCCATCAAATTCATCTGATATCCTTAATACAAAGTAGAGACTATTTCTGTTAATTTGTGGTAATGGGTGGAGCTTAAGGCAGCTAAAGAAACATACTGGGCAGATTGTTATATTGTTATCTGCCAGCACCTGCTGGCATTTAACTTTGGGAGGGATATAAAGGTCTTCCAGTTTCGCTCCTAGCAAATCACCTGCAAATCATCTACATGTCTTAAATACAGCTTTCAGCAAAAATAAAATATGTATAAAATTGATATTGTGAAGAAATACTTAGAAAAGCTGTCTGACACCTGGTGTAATTAGTTAGGATCAAAATGTAACAAAAAAAAAAATATATTGGAAAGAGGAGAACTGGGATGTAATACTTGAGAGAATGTGTCTTTGCAACACTACCTCTTCAGTAAGATAAAGGGATTTTGATGCTTAGACCGACTCTGTAATTAATCGTTAATACATTACATATTTGTTTTAATCTAAGCATAATGTCTATTTTGGTCATTTAAAACACATTGTAAATTAGTATGTTGAGCATGACTAATTCCATTCAATTCACGGTAATATTTATGGCTGGTTACAGGGAGATCACATTGGAATATCCCCGTAGGCAATTAATAAATCACTGCAAAAACTATAAGTAATTAGGCCGCTCAGTGATATCTTGCTTAAGCACCACCTTAAACAAAAAAAAAAGAACGAATAAGAAACCGCACCCTTCCAAAACTTAAAAATATGACTGTTCGAAGACAATAAATCACGTAAATTCACAACTGCAAAATGTATGACTTGTTTCAATGATGGCAATGCTACCAAAAAGCAGTAAAAACACTATGATTAATTTCACTTGTGAAATATGACATGCCTGAGCAATGCCTAAGATCACTGACCCCATTCCAGGAAGCTCATTTGAACAAAACTCCACTGCACTACAACACACTCTTAATGTGTTTGCCTGACAAGCTATCTACAAATACAAAATACTCCTCTAATTACGCCAGTATCCATGTAAAGGCTGCATACAACTCATTGGGATGATTGACGCAGGGATGGTAGTGAACAGGCCATAATTGGGGGTGGTTCTGAGGGGTCCTGTCCTTAAATATGTGCCTGCTAAGCTAACTGTTAGCTACTCTGGTCAGTCCAACTAGAAGGGTTAGAGAATACACGGTATCTTGCATTGGTACCGAATATAGCCCCTGTAGTATGCTAAATGTGCTCAGATTTCCCTCCCTTTTCTCAGCTGCTAAAATGTAGCCTTGAAGTTTGGCACACAAAGGATAATGTACTGCAAAATTGGGGCTGCATTTTACAGTCCTCTTAAGACATGTTTATAATATTTATCAAGGATTCCTATGAAGTATAAGGCTATAAAGTACATTATACCTCTAAAAAGATTTCTGAAAATTAATTGTACAAATCATTCAGTAACATGTGAAAATGTTTAATATTATGTGAAGTTGATGGTTGGAGCATTTAAGGGGCATCACTATAAATACTATGTTTGAGTTGTGAACAGTTAGTGATTTGTAGGTATCAGACATTGTTTTAGAACCAGGGTCTGTAAGGTAAAGTGATGCAACAGTGGGTTGGTCGTATTTATTTTCTATCACAAATACTTAAATCTATGGGCAATGCCTTTTCTGCTTATTGTTAAATCACCAATCATCAATCAGTGTATTATTTAGGGAAACAGAAAAATGTAACATTTGTTCTCTAGGAAACCCAGGTTCTGTACCGTCCAACACTGTCTGTTGTGATTAGCACCAACAGAAAGTAAGCTCTGAATATTATGCATGTAAACAAAACATTTGCTGAAAATTTTATCTTTAAATGTCTATTTAATGTAACAGTTCCCCTGCAAGATTTCCCCTGATAAGAAATTGATTTAGAACTGGAAACATTTTGTGACTCTGAGATCCAAAAAAAGTGAAACAGAAGAAAATCAGCCATCTAGGTGCGGCTACATAAATAAATGACTGTCTCAGTGGCTATGAGGTCATTTAAAGGCTCTTCCATGAGTTGTCATTACCTAATTATTACAAGTTTCAATACTTGTGGGGCATTCACAGGGATAAGCAAACTTTGGCACTACAAATACAATTGACTACAACTCCTATGAATCTTAGACAGCCACAGTATTTGGAGTAAATCATAAGGCATCCTGTAAATACTCTTTTATCTACTGAAGCACAGGTTTTCTTCCAATCTGCTTTACCATCAAAACACCCACCGGAAGCCTGGTCTGAGTTGGACCTATTTAAAACTTACCGAGTTTATCTAATTAAACCAGCCATAGCCTCATTGGCAGTAATGGAGTGTCACAAGTTCTAAAAATATTAGGCCTACAAGTAAATAAATCAACAGGTAAAACAAAAGAATTGGGAATGATCAGATATGCTATTTAAAGAAATAGTATGAGCTGATGATACGGTCAGAGGCTTGCAGTGTAGCAACTCCCTGTGCTGCTGTGTTGTGAGCTCTCTGACAGTATTAATGGCAAAATTTGCAAAATAAATACATTTTCTATAAACAAATTTAATATGCAATTATGCAAATCTTTTATATACAATTACATTGGTTGCATAGCCTGGCAGTCATGTATACATAAGTGCCAGTGTGAAGTAGTTATTGGAAACATAAAATACCAATTTGGTTGAGCAAAAAAAATTTAAAATAATAATTTACCAAATTATAAACTTACAGATAAGAAAACAGTGTCACAGACATTTCCCCCATATATTCCACAATCATTTTACACACACACACATATATATATATATATATATATATATATATAATTAATTATGTTATTTATACATGCTTCCTTATTTATTGTATATGTATGTATATTATACATATTATATATGTTGCCACTTTACCTTTTCATTGCCCATACCATATCACCCTCACATTGCAGCTGTAGACAGACACTAATACATGCACACATATACACACGGTTACACGCACACATATACAAAAATACACAATCATATACACACACACTCTAGTACACGCACATGCATGCACACACAAACAACTGATGCACAGAGACACACACATTGACAAGTACAGACACACAGTCACAATATGTATCTGGCTCTGACATTTCTGGCTCTATTTCTGACATTGAGAGTATATGTCTGACAGAGTATTCTTGCGTGTGAATGTATGTCTCTGTGAGCTTGTGTTTGTTTGTGTCTGGGACTAACTATATGTGTGTGGGGTAGCTGCTTGCAATGTATTACACATATGGACACAACAGAGCTAAGGATCAGTGCTAACAAAACCATAAAAAACAATGATGCAAGTGCAGCACACCTAAAGGGATAGAGTTCCATAATTATTAAATGTATGACCTTGAGTTTTTGGGTGGTTTCATGACTATGTGTGTATGTGTGACAGAATTGGGGAGAGGGTTAATGTTTCATGGTAAGTATGGCATGGTTGGGGGTTAGTATCACAGGGTTGGGGTGAATGTAGCATGGTTGGAGGAGAGTGTGAGGGAGAGGACACATGAGTGTAACAGGATTAAGAGGGGTTTATATGTCTGGGTGAATGTGGCAGAGTGCAATAGGACTAAAGGGAATATTGTGGCAGGGTGTGTGTGGCAAGGTTGGGGTGGTGTGGCACATTTGAAGGAGGTAGTGTGACAGGTCAAGGGGAGGTGAGGATGAGAAGATTTTGGGGGCTTATGTGACAGGGTGAGTGTGGAATAGTTGGGGGGGATGAGTGAAATAATTGAAGGGGTTAATGTGATAGCTTGAGAGTGGCAGGGTGAAGGGGTTGAGTGTGACACTGGATGTGATATAGAATGAGTGTTACAGGGTTGGTGTTAGTGTGACAGTGCAAGAGAAGATTACCGGGGCAGGGGAGGTTAATGTGATAGGGTGAGTGTGGCACAGCGAGGGGCAGTAAGTGTGGTATGGTTGGAGTGGTGAGAGTGACAGGATTAGAAAAGGTGATTGTAATTGTGGCTGAGTGAAGAGGGGGTGACATTGTGTAGGGGATTAACAAGGAACACAGGTGACACTCCAAAGGTCTAAGATGGTTCTAATTATTAGAGGGTAAGTCTCCTCAAAAATACGTGCAACGTTTCGGCTGTATGCAGCCTTAATCATGCATCAAGTGTGTAGGGGACTGACCGTGTCTGTGTGGGGGATGACAGTGATTGGGGGATGACAGTGTATAAGAGGGTGACAGTATGTGGGGGGAGACTATGTTTTAGTGACCAGCTTTCCCACACTGAAATCCCCTGGTGGTCCAGTGGTCTACCTCCCTGGTGGTCCGGTTGCCTTCCTATGCGGGCTGCAGTTCCACCGGGTGCATAGCTGCAGACCCTGTGGTTGAGATCTTGCAAGCTCCATCATTTGAGGTGTCAGAGCATTGCCGTGATAACCCGATCTCTGACACAAGATCTCTACCACATGGCCTGCAGCTCTGCATCCGGTAGAGCTGCAAGCAGAGGCTGTGCTGGGCTCTCTCTCCCCCAGGTCAGATAGTGTGAAGAGTCACCCACACCTGGCAGCACACAGGGAAAGCCTCCAAGCCCCTTCCTGATGTCAGATCCTCGGTCACAGACCAAGAACCCAACGGATCTGTCTGTCCTAAGTCGAGTTAGAAAGCTGCGAGGCCCCCAGTCGATGCAAGGTCTTAGGCTTCTGCCTAACTTGCCTAATTAGTGAGTTGCCTATGTTAAATACACAGTCAAAGACTAAAGCCCACGTTCAACCTTTATGCTTATGATCCAAAAGAAGGCAAATTTCCATTAGCCATTTCCAATATGCCACCAAAAGGAGAAAAAAGAATCTTGACTTCATAATGGCAATTTATCCTTGGCTCAATAACCTGTTTACATACAAATCAATTATATTCTTGAATAGTCTGTTTATGCAAAAAAAGCATCTAAGCCTTTTTTAAATGATCATAGAATCTAATAACACAACCTCTTTAGACAGAGAATTCCACATCTTTATTGTTGTTACTGTACAGAACCCTTTCCTCTGCTGTAAGCGAAAACGCCTTTCGATGATTCTCAATGGGTGACCTCTTGTCTGTTGTATATTCTTGCTAATTCTTGCAGGTGAGCACAAAGTGGTTTGAACTGACCTGTATATATTTGTATAGTGCCATCATATCCCTTCTGAGGTACCCTTTTTTCTAAAGTAAACAAATGTCCATCTCCCTTGTTAATTGCGTTTTTTTCTATTTTTGCAATATTCAGGTGGGTTTTATTGATTTATAAAGAGGCAAAATTATATTTTGATCACGTAAATCAATATCCCCTTTTCATACATAAAAGCACCTTATGCTTTTGCAATGGCAGACCTGCATTGCACACAGTTGTCTAGTTTATTTTCTATATTTATTCTCTAGTCCTTTTCAGTTGATGTTAGTCCTAACTAAATCTCATTTAATGTGTATGTGGCGTAGCGCTGTACAATGGGTGGACTAAAAGACACGTAATTGTAACCAGACAAATGGATACACCGGAACAGAGGGGTTGAGGGCCCTGCTCAATGAGCTTACATGCTAGAGGGAGTGGGGTATTGTGACACAAAGGGTAAAAGTAGAGGTAAAGAAGTAGGTTGCTAGAAAAGTAATCACAGAGAACTTAATACGTACGTTATTTTTGACAGTTGCAGGAGAGGAGTCTTTGGGGGGGAGGGGCAGGGGCGGGGATGAAAACAAGCTAACAGTTTAAATTATATGCTTTTCTGAAGTGTGTTTGGGAGATTGGGTGAAAGTCTAACGGAGAAGGGAAGGGAGTTCCACAGAAAAGGTACAGCTCTGGAGAAGTCTTGAAGGCGAGCATCAGATGTGGGAGTACGAACAGAGTATAGGCAAAGGTCTTCGGCAGAGAGCAGGGGCCTCAACAGGACATACTTGTGTATTAGGGAGGATAGGTAGGTTGGAGCAGGATTATGTAGGGACTTGTAAGCAAGCAAAAGAATCTTAAATTGAGTCCTATATCTAACTGGAAGCCAATGTAGGGACTGACAGAGGGGGGAGGTGTGGGAGGTGCGGGCGGACAGGAAAATGAGCCTAGCCACCACGTTTATTATAGATTGCAGCGGTGCAATCTGGGAACACGTAAGACAACTGAGAAGGGGATTGCAGTAGTCAAGGCAAGACTTTCAATGCCCTTTTTAAAGATCATTTATAAACAGACTAAAGAGAAGTGGACCCAGGACAGAACCTTGAGGCAGCCAACTTATCACGTTTGCCCAATTTGAAATTTTTCCATTTATAACTACTCTCTGCATGCTATCTTTAAGCCACTGTTCTGTCCTAGAACACATTCAACACAATTGTTCATCTACACCAACTGATTTCATTTTTAATAATACATTTTTCTGTGGTATTGTATCAAATGTCTTAGCCAGATCCAAGAAGATCACATCTAATGGATCACACTGATCTATATTTTAAGAACATCTTCAAAAAAACACAATGAAGTTAGTTTTATCGTGATTTGTCGTTCATAAAACCATGTTGATTTCTGCTAATGATATTGTTGTTCGATATGAATTCTTGAATATTATCTCTTAAAAGCCCTTGAAATAATTTCTATCCACAGATGTTACATTCACAGGTCTGTAATTTCCAGGTTGAGCTTTTGACCCTTTTTAAATATAGGCAGCACATCTGCTTTTATACAATCCTCTGGAATGATTCCTGAAAGAAAACATTCCTAAAATTAGAAAAAAGTGGTATAGTTATTTCTACATTAAGCTCCCTAAGTACTCGTGGATGAATACCATCTGGCCCTGGAGCTTTTTTTCATTAACATTTTTAAAGGAACACAAACATGTAGTCCTAATGCTATAGTGACCTGTTCAATGTTTAGGTGCCCCCACCAAATGCATGAAAGGTGAGATTTACTTACCTTTTCTCCATTGCCATTCTGGCCTTGCTTCCCTGCCTGAAATCATCAATCTTGATGATCTAGCCGATCCAATGGTTTCCTGTAGGAAAGCATTGCAAGGCTTGTGCATATGCGTGGCAATATGTCAAGCTGCTCCAATCAGCATCTCATCAAAGTGATGCAATAAATCAATGTATCGCTCTATGGGGGATTGTTCAGCCTCTTTTGGCAGAGTCTGGAAACACTGAACGTTGGTCCTATTATCATTGACAGATTGACAACCACTAGATGTGTTACTAGGCAGTGATGTAAACAGTGCCTTTTCTCTGAAGGAAACAAATTGGGAAGCTACTGCGCATGCATGGCAAAACACCACCCTGCACCAATTAGAGGGTCTCTATGACCATCTGACAAAAATAACAGAGTTTTACTTTGCAATACCAGAGTGACAGCCACTGGAGGCATTTAAGCCTAAACATTGTAGCTCCTTTAATTGCTGTAGAATGTTATCCTTTGTAAAGAATTCACCTGTTTGTAACAGGGATTCTGAAATCTATACCATCAATTCTTCTTCCCTATAAACCGAATAAAAAAAAAATATTTAGAATTTCTTCCTTGCCAGATCCTCCTTGATGAACTCATCTCAGGTTCCAATTGACCAACACTTTCACTCTTAATTTTTTTGGCATTAATGTACTTAGAGGGAAAATTGGGACTGGCATTCCTCTCTTTAGCTTTGAGCTTTTTATTTTCTAATTTACCCCATGTAATTTTCCTTTTGGCATGCATATATTTGTTATAGGATGCTATCTGAACAGCCTTTTCTTATCGTTTATTGCTTGAGTGAGACCTTCCATTTATTATCTCTGCTTTGGCCAGTGAATAGTTCCTGACAGTCAATTTGTTGTAAAGATGCCTTTAAACTATTAAAACAAAACTTTCTAAAATCAAGCATTTTTGTACAGTCCATATAAATTTGTGTTATATCATAGACAAGAATGTGAGGGTTAATAAATAAATAAATAATGTATTTATTTAGCAGACCCATCCAGTAATCCAGGAGACTCCTCGTGACATCTAGGATGGGACTGTACATGGCTCAAGACATATTATGGAAGCAGTGTCTCAGGCTGTTATGTAGTTAGGAGAAACACACACCTCCATGGAAACAGCAGGTGAAACAGCAGGTGAATCCCGTTTGTGAATACATTTCCACACAATGGTTTGTATTGGCCCCAAATATATTTATATAATGTTATCATATCCCCTCTCAGGCGACGTTTTTCTAAACTAAATAGGTTTAAATTTGTTAGCCTTTCTTCATAGCTGATATGTTCCATTCCTGCACTTTTTCTAGTGCCATAATATCCTTCTTTAGAACAGGTGCCCAAAATTGCACAGCATATTCAATATGGGGTCTTACCAGTGATTTATAAAGAGGTAAAATTATATTCTTGTCCCGAGAATGAATGCCCTTTTTCATGCATGACAATACCTTACTGGCCTTGGCCACTGCTGATTGACATTGCACATTGTTGCATAGTTTGTTGTCTATAACAATTCCCAAGTCCTTTTCATGTGTTGTTATCCCTAATTCGCCTCCATTAAGGGTATACGTTGCTTGTGTATTCTTTACGCCGAAGTGCATAACTTTGCATTTTTCAACATTAAATTTCATCTGCCATTTGAGTGCCCAGTCCCCCAGTCTATCTAAATCCCTCTGCAGCAAAGTAATATCTTGCTCACATTGTATTGTTTTACAAAGTTTTGTGTCATCTGCAAACACTGAAACATGACTTTCAATGCTGTCTTCAAGATCATTTATAAACATGTTAAATAGAAGGGGTCCCAGAACAGACCCTGAGGGACACCACTTGCCACCTCTGTCCAGCTTGAAAATTTACCATTAATGACAACTTTTTGTACTCTGTTTTTAAGCCAATGTTCTACCCAAGAACAAGCATTTTCATCTAGACCGATTTCCTTGAGTTTGAACACTAATCTATTGTGTGGAACTGTATCAAATGCCTTGGCAAAATCCAAATAGATCACATCCACGGCAACACCCTGATCTATACTTCTACCTACTTCTTCGTAGAACGCAATCAAGTTAGTTTGACATGACCTGTGCTTCATAAAACCGTGCTGATTTTTGCTGATAACCATGTCCTTCTCAAGGAATTCTTGACTATCCCTTAATAACCTTTCAAATATTTTACCAGCCACAGAAGTTAAGCTCACAGGTCTATAATTTCCAGGCAAGGATTTTGAACCCTTTTTGAATATAGGAACCACATCTGCCTTCCTCCAATCCTCCGGAACACTTCCTGAAAGAAAAGAATCTTGAAAGATTAAAAACAGAGGTTCACTTATTTCTGCACTTAGTTCCTTAAGTACACGTGGATGGATACCGTCAGGCCCTGGAGCTTTGTTTATATTAACTTTCTTTAGTTGCTGCAGCACCTTGTCTTGAGTTAACCAATTACAATTATTCTGCAAGTTTTTAGTAGCAATCATTTGCACATCTATTGCCATGGGTTCTTCCTTAATATATACAGAGGAGAAATAGTTATTTAAAATTCCTGCCTTTTCCTGGTCTTCATTAACTAACACCCCCATTTCAGTTTTTAGTGTACCTACACTTTAATTTTTGGGTTTTTTAGAATTTATGCACTTAAAAAATGCTTTGGGGTTGGTTTTGCTCTCTTTAGCTATCATTTTTTCATTTTGAAGTTTAGCAAGTCTAATTGCCTTTTTACATGCATTATTTGCTTCCTTATATCTTTTATAAGATGCATCCGATTTGTCCAATTTAAATGCCCTTTTCTTATTTTTTGTTTTAAATCTGTTTTTATTGAGGTCAACACAATAAGCAATTTTCCCACGCAGGGGATAAAGCGGAAACAATGCATTCGTTATGGAAAAACATGAGTAGTTATGCGTACAAGTGTGTCATAGCATGTTATAGCCTTATAATGTGTTACACTTTCCATATGTTTTTTCCCGATCCTCTTTTTTTTTCCTGCATCGGCTGAGTTCAGGAAGGGGCCTCATATGTAACTACGCGGTCAAATTGTGTCTAACTAAGCGTGTGGTAAAGCTTGCAGTATGTGTAACCTGATATGTAATTAAGTAAACTTTGCCTTTCTATCGTAAGTTTAAAATGGGTCAGAGGATATATAACTAATTACAGCATCGTACCAGATAGCCTCTGGGTACTATAGGGCACCAATGTCGTATGTGCTTGCCGAAGCCACTTGTGACATTTTATGGACAGTTTTAATATAAGTAGTGCCACATGTCATATTTGCATTTGGTTTGCCAGTAGGTTGGCAGTTGTTTGAATGTTAATATGGCAATTGAAGCCTGTATTGGCAATGAAAATCTTAGACTTAAGTCATCCCTGTAAAGTCGGGTACTATGCTCTCAGGGATTCCTTGCACAATTATAACATTAACATAACGGTTGGGTAATGTAGACATAATGGAGGCTAAAATGTGCAACCAGAAATTAAAGCATAGATATTTAGTGTGTTGTTAATGTGTGTAGCACGTACTTACAGACCGTGATGTGTTATAATTGTTTTTGTGTCCGGTCTGTGAATTCTAATACTGTGCACTGTTCATGTGTGGCATGAAGCGTTTTGTTAGGTTTCTGGTTGTTAGTGTAGAAACTACCAACTCTTGTATTAAGTATTAGCAACATGAGTAGAGCGCTGTGTATTTAAAGAGTGGACACTATTTGGTAGTAGTCTGCTATTAAGTAAGCACCGAACTTTACCTAGCTCAAAGGGCATAGTAATTTCTAAGTTTAGTGTGGGCCTGTTAGTATACCGCCTGTTATGCCGCAGTCAGCCATTGTGCACCCAACAATAAACAACAGTTATACGGTTTGTAGTTATTACAATATTATTAAGAGCGGTATGTGGCCTGCGTGTAGATGATTGCTTGGTACAAGTTACAAATGCATATCCTTAAATCATGAGCCTATAGCATTAACGTCCGCCTTCAGCGGGGTAATGTATTAAAAACATAGAGGGCGGGTCCTCCTAGCTGCGGCTGCCCCCTATGTTTTATCCTAATGCAGATTAATTTATACTAGCAATGTGGTTTCATAAGAATAACATGTCATTAAGTGCATGCGTCCCATGACGGGACAGGTGCTAAACATATGAGGGACATAAAATAACATTGACAGCACATTCGTTTGTACATTAAATTATAAAGGTATAAATACTCCTCCTATATACTGGGGTCTACGACTCTCTTACAGGAGGTTATGAATGCTTGGCCACAATAATAGCCCGTGAAGTAAACCAAACTGTTAAAAATGCAGGGCATGAAGTTATGAGAGAAGAGGGAAAAGGAACGTGGAAAAAAAAAAGGGGGGGGGGGGCTAGATTTCAGCAAGAGTATATAGCCGTATTAGCAAATATTTATGTGTTTTCCCTTCTGTTTTCGTCTCAGTCCACAGGCAGTGGAGGGGCCGCGGGTGCAATACCCCCGAGCAGGGGGAACCGACTGCAGACACATCCGCGGCTGATCCCAGGGTCACCAGCCAGCTGCCGCATCCCTCCACGTCGCGCCTAGCCTCCAACCGGGATATCCACAGCGCAGCGGGCACTCGGGGACTCGCCAGTCCACAGGACCCCCCACCTAGAGTCTGTGCACCAGCCATCTCCTGCACCCCCACTGCGTCTCCGGAGCCCCAGCCAGGCGGGGCGGGGCAAAGGCCATCATGTGTCTCACCCTTCTCCGGCCTCTCAGGGCTGGTACCGGCTTTACCCCAGCTACCGGTCTGCCGGGGCACCGTGCTCCACCCCACGAGGGCTCACAGCGTTGGGGACAGCTACCTCCGGGCCCACCTCAAAACCCAGAGGTGACGGCACTTCGAACCTGGCATGGCACAGTCCCAGAGCCGCGGCATCCGGCCAGCGGACCCCTAAGACACCGCATCAGCATCCCGCCTGGCCTCTCTGCCCACTTGCATTGCCTCCAGCGCCCCCTTCCACCTTTGAGTGTCACATTAACAGGGTAGCCACCGGAAGCAAGGTAGGCAAATCCGATCAGGTACCAGCAGTTGGGCCCAGGGTAGGTACCAGTCTTGTAGCGTGAATAGTATGTGTCCCTTCATTCTGGGTGCAGTTGTCAGGCGGGCCACGTTTAGGCAGCCTTTGCCTGTATAGGAGATCAGCGTGTCATTTAACAAGTTTAATAACCTAATTCCCTTTGCTGAGCTACTAGTCCCTCTGTCCCAATTTATGTCTGGGTAATTAAAATCTCCAATAATTAAAGTGTTACCCAGATTTGCAGCTTTCTCAATTTGTTCAAACAGCTGTTGTTCCTCGTCAATATTAACATTAGGTGGTTTATAACATATCCCAACCGATAGTTGGTTTCCCTTCTTTTCCCCCAAGCAGATATTTACCCATAAAGCTTCCACATTTTCCTCATCGCATTCCATTTGCTTAAGATTTGGCTTTAAATCATGGTTGACATACAAACATACCCCACCACCCTTCTTGTTTTTCCTATCCTTCCTAAATAACATGTACCCATTTAAGTTAACTGCCCAGTCGTGTTTCATCCCACCATGTTTCAGTTATGCCTATTATATCATATTGTTTAGTGTATGCTAATGCCTCTAGTTCCCCCATTTTGTTATTTAGGCTCCTTGCATTAGTAAGCATACATTTAATATTATGCGTCACTTTTTTGAATTATCATCATTACATAGCTTCTCTGTTCTGAGCTTGCCCCTCCCCCATCTCCACGCCCCTTGTACTGTGCTAAAGCCCATCTCCTTTCTGTCCTATCTCCATTTTGTAGATTGCTAAAACCCTCCCCCCCTACTACTAGTTTAAAATCTCCTCCAATCTTCTAGCCATCCTATCCCCCAGCACTGCAGACCCTCTCCCGTTTAGGTGCAATCCATCACCACTATAAAGGTTGTACCCAATCGCAAAGTCGGCCCAGTGCTCTAAAAACCCAAAACCCTCCTTCCTGCACCAAGACTTAAGCCACGCATTGACCTCTCTAATCTCCCACTGCCTTTCCACTGTAGCATGTGGCACAGGTAATATCTCAGAGAATACCACCTTCTTAAGTTTGCTACCTAATTCCCTGAAATCATTCTTTAGGACCTTCCATCTTCCTCTTACTTTGTCATTGGTACCAACATGGACCATGACCGCTGGGTCATCTCCAGCTCCTCCCAACAATCCATCCACTCTGTCAGCAACATGCCGGACCCGAGCACCCGGGAGACAGCAAACTCTCCGGTTGAGCCGATCAGAGCGGCAGATTGCCCTATCTGCTCTCCTAATGATAGAGTCCCCTACCACCACAACCTGTCTTGCCTTCCTTACATTTTGACCCCCACCCGTACTAGTGGGGCTGTTACCTCGGCTGTTAGAAGTAACAGCTTCCTCTAATACAGCTACTCCTGAGCTGATGCTCCCAAAATCTTCCCTCAAATAGGCAAATCTGCTAGGTTGCACCAAATCAGGACTAGCTAGCCCTTTCCTCTTCCCTCCCCCCCTGCTTCCTCGCCCCACTGTCACCCAGCTATGTGCCTGTTCCCCATCTGTCTTATCTCCTCCCTCTCCACTACCTGTCCCCACTAAACTCTGCTCAGTGAGCAGCAGACTCCTCTCCAGATTGTTGATCTCCCTCAAAGTTGCGATTTGCTTCTCGAGATCTCCAATCTGAGGATGTATATGTCTTGTCTTCTACAGTTTCCCCTGAGATGTCATTGACTCTTTCTTGGAAGGTGGGAATTGTAGAATGGGAAGTGGATATTCAGTTCATTTGCCATTTAAAAAAGGAAGAAATAGAGAAACTATGAAAATTGGGAAATAACATTTGACAACTTATATGACAGAATAGTGTGAGGCTATAAGATGCCTTATAACCCCTGATATTAATTGTTAAGTGTTTCCATTATTTTATCCACCATTTGGAAAGGAGAAACAAAGACACTAAAGAGAGCCTTAAGACTTGAAGGGGAAATAGAAAAGTTGAGTATGTAAAAACAAGGTAGGTAATGTATGCATATTTGCAGACGTCTATCAGATAACATTTCTGATATAAAGAGACACTGAAATGATCTTATTATACAAAACTGGTAAAACAGAAGGATATTCTCTCCTGAAACTGGGCATCTGATCAACTTAAAAAAGTAGAAGAAAAGAAGTAAAGGGAGTGGGTAGGAAGTGAAAGGAAGTGTTTATTTTGGTTCAGTAGTATTTTCGTTACCACAATTGCAAAAATAATAACACTGCCTGAAGAGCTATGTGTAATGTGTATTCTGATGGCATAATTATTTATGAGAATTATTTAGATCTCTGTGAGCTGCACAAGGTCTGCTCTGATTACATAGGCATGATGCATGATGGGAGTATCCTGCTGTGTATGTTAATAAAGTGGCTTCATGTTCCATGGGTGTGACCCAAGGGAAACCTCCCCTATGTGTGCCCCCCTTTATGGAAAGAGTAATTAAATTCCTAATTCACATGTGTACAGGCCAAGGGCAGTACCGGGGCCACTCACGCTCTCTGTTTGTTTTGGCTTCAATAGAGAACAGTGACTCATTTAAATATTGTTGATTCTCCATACTAAGGTTTCATAAATCATTGGCCCCCTGGGCCCGATGGGACTTCTATGAAGAGATACGCAGTTGGTGTCATACTAGGAGATGGAACGTTCATGCAGAATCGGCTGCAGTTTTGCCACTGTGACATCATGTGACTGTGTGAAATCATGTGACATCACAGTCCTGTGACACCTGTGTATCGGAAGACATAACACATCAAGTATCAATATATATGGATTTCTTATGTAGTTAAACCTGCTGTGGGCATAATATAGTTTACTGCAGAAATGTGTAAAGTGAATCAAACATTATACCACACAATAATTATAGAAGAGAAACCAATGTCAAATAAAAAAAAAAATGTTTTAATCAACAGCTTAAATTATACAGCTGATACCTTAATCAAGGAATAGTTAAATTCTTTGTTGTCCTCTTATTTTATTGAAATTTCTACACATTTCTTCATGATACTTATGAAAAATATATTAGAGATACGAGATACCCTTTAAATATATGACAAAATGCCACCACCAGCAAACTGTTAGTTATTCACTAAAAACTGAATGTTATTTCACTGATTAAACTTGAATGTAAAACTCAATGCTGAAATAGCAATACTGGCAGCTATGTTAGCCTCATTTGCACCATTTGGATTTAATTTCCTACAAATTTGTGTTTTACGAATAACCCTGTTTGTATTTTTAATGATATTGTAATGGCTTTCTAATTTATTAGTATAACTTAAATCACTGTATAAGGCCAATGCGTGCTCTGTCATAGAATGCTAACAGGGTAGTGGAAACTCGATTGGACTTGCATAGTATTTGTACAAATTGCTATAGTCATAGGCACCTGAACGATGGTATTTTAGGAGCTCCATGCACAATAACCAGTGCAAAGGGTATAGGAAGTTGTAGTGCTACAACCTTTACTAATGCAATATACAGTTTCTAGCATGAGATAATTATAAAACTGAACATTTATTTAGAATTAACAGAGGAGAACTCAATAACCTCAATGCTTAATGAATAAACTCAATTGTTTACTTAATCTCTTTAAGAGCTCTGTAGATTGAATAATCCACATATAACTATGGCGGTTTTCCTTCTTACTCTGATACTTATGCATGCATTGTCTAAGAAGATAATGTTAAATAAGCTAGATGTTGACACAACATGTACCATCAACTTGTAATGGTAGTGAATTAAATTTGTACTTGGGTTTGACGTCTGGACAAATGCTAACATGAATTGTCAATTGAGAAAATAAAAAAACGATGAAACATGCCCTAGGAAAGAATGCAAAATGTGTTTCTGTCCAAGAAACTGCTTTTATTAGGTTTGATTGAGTATCTACGAAATGTACAGGGTTTAACCAGTGATGCTGCCTTCCTTTGTTAAACATGACATTTAGACTGACATTTTCCAATGCAGGAAGCAATATTCTATATACAATAATTACAAACAGTCAATTGTGTTGGAGGAGTTAGGGATTCCATACTCAGCTATTTTATCTCTACCAGCTGTCAATAAAAGAAAACCAAGTTAAGTTGGAATCTAACTTGTAAAAAGAAAGGTCGCACAAGGATTTTAATGAAAAACCCTGGCAACATGATGAACTTCTACAATAAGTGAGATTTACGTTGTACGGATTCAGACAGTTGTGTACATATAGATAGTTTTTTGCTGATGTTGTAGAACGGTCATTGACAACATGTGCAACATAACATTTTAATAAGTGTAACATATATTTTTAGATAATAATAATGCAAATATTTATCGTAGAGAAAGGTTTTTAGACTGGTGAATGATTTACAGGGTAAGCCATTTGGGAAGACTACGGAATCTTCTCATTCCTTTGTACACATTTTCATAAGCTTCGTGGAGAGACATAAATCCTGCCCAGTCCAGAAGTACAACATAAGATAACATTTTAGTAATTATTTTAACATTAACGTTCAGGAACAAAGTGGGTCTGTGCAAGGTGACACAACTGTGTCAATTTTGTCACGGTCCCAGGCTTTTCGATCTAGTTTTTACTCAATGGGGGTCAATTCAGTGACCCAACTCTAGTACTGATGAAGCAGCATCAATTCAGCAACCACAATCACGTGCGTTTAGACGCAGCATCATTTTCACTAAGTCATGGATGCGTAATTTAGGCTCCAACACTCTTTAAATGACACAAGCCTTGCCTTCTCACCCTTTATATTGTTATTGTAGTTGGTGTCTAGACTGGGCCTTTATAAATGCTTGCGATCTCTGGACCAATGCCCTTCTGTGGTTTCTCATAGCCAGTAATTTCATCACTCTGCTGTTTCTGGATTTTCTGTTCCTAACCCAGTTATATCCCTGACCATGAGCTTGTCAACAACTGTCAGTTTCGTTTGACCCAGCTACGTTTCTCACCATGAGTTTGTCTTAGTGCTGATTCCTGTGTACATGACCCAGCTATGTTCCTGACTTTGAGTTTAGTTTTGCCCTGTAATAGAGTTGATTCTATATTTTCTCAGTATTACTTTCTCCTGACCTTAATTGGGTTAGATTTAGTTCTGATACTTCTAAATTCAATCCTAAGCAATAAACGTGGTCAAGGTTAAGACCATGGACATTTCAGCACTACCCCTGACTCAGCTCTACCCACTACTCCCTTTAGACAGTAAAAAAGTTAAACATTATAAATACATCCCCCTAGGCCCTTTAACCCCATTTTTTATGTCCATATTCCTTAGGACAGTGCAATTTTTTCTTTCATGTAAAAACTTTTCTTTAGGACTTACTGGTGTTTTTAACACCTCTACTGGGGGCAGCTTAGCGCCTCTTCCCACAGAAGCATTAATATGCAGCCCTCACCAAGACAACTCCCTGCTGAATCCCCTTTAGGTGACTGTGGGTTAATGATGCTGTAACCTGTGGGTAGCAATCTGGAGCTTCTGCATAATTCCTGTTAAGGTACCTGGTATCCTGAAAGAACTGCTCCAGTGTTAACCTGTATGCTGAAGAAGCATTAGGAGCTGGGCATCTGGTGATTACCACTAGTTTATTTCATTCTTCTGGAGTCTGTGGAAGGCTTTTTTAAAGTCTCCGGTTTTACATTGGTGCTTTTCTTAATGTGCATGCGCAAACCGGTTTGCAGGTTACCATGGCAACGAACACAACACCAGCAGTTTTATAGTCTATTTGGCAGGGTTTTCAAATCCCAGTCGCAGAACATTAACAAAATAGGTCTCCATGGAGATACCCAGTTCCTTCCGTGGTGTCACAATACCTGCCCCCTGCAGCAACGTGTATTCACAGAAATTATGTCTCTTCTGTGTTCTGATGCACACACTTATTCGTAGCTTCCTGGTGCCTCATTATTACATCATATGTTACATATATCAGTCTATGTGGTCCTTTATGATAATAATATATACACATTTGTGACATCATGGCCCTCTGTAACCAATGAAAACCCAGTATATATACTTCCTAGTTTTACTTGTTTTCTTGCCCTGTCATGGTTCTTGTTACCCAAGAGTGTGTTTATACTGTGTATTGGATTTACTGTTTACTGACCTTTGCTTTTTTGACAGTTCTTGCTCTCTATTATCCTGACCTTGGCCTGTCTCTTGTTTATTCTCTGTCTACTTGCAGATGTTTCAGGAGATATTTGCAGGAATCAGATAAGCTACCTAAAGGAATTCAGATATGACTGTTGTTCCTCAGAGGGGGAAGAGATTCCTCATGCAGGTGGATTTGATGAGAGGAAAACAGAGGCTCTGTTGAAGTAGTTTGTAATACTCACGATGAATGGGACATGGCAAAGAAAAGGGTAGCCATCCAAGATAAATGGTCTAAGCTCTAGCCTTTTAAAAAATAGGATTCGGCTACTTGGGTGTCGGCCCCTAAAGTTTATGTTGTAGTTGTTAGACTGGAAAAAAAATGCTTTATCTATTGATGACCCAGATTACCTTAGAGAATCAATGGAGAGAAGGATAAACATCAATTTCTCTAAAGCTTATGTGTCTGTTGGGGTCAGCCTTCACCCAGCAGCTGCTCTTATGTCTATGTCTACTTCTCTGAAGCAATTGGCGGAGGATTTGGAATAGGATATTAAAGGTGTCAGCTGAGAATAGTGGATGATATCAAGCTTGCCATAATTCTGCTCAGATCCTTCAATTGACCTAGTCTGGTCCATTGCCAGGTGTATGTTCCTTAATGTCTCAGGACACAGAACTTTATGGCTTAAGGCTTAGGATGTTGATACTACCTCTAAAAATAGAGAGACTTGCTGTTTGGTCATCAATTAGATAAGTGTATTAAGAAAGCAGCAGAAGGGCGCAAAGCACTATTGCCTACTGACAGGAGCACCAGGGAATGATAGGAGATCCTTTCTTCCCCATTGAATGTTAGGAGATCCTTTCGGGAGGCCAGGCAATATAGACCTGTATAGCAGTGTGAAGGTAATCAATCTACCAATAGAGGTGGATGAGGAAGAATAGGTTCTTTACATCAGGGTAAAATATTCTGATGCCAGGATGACCCAGATTCCTCAAAAATAAGTCTTTGCAAGACAGGTGCTCTGGGCAATTGCTGCCTCTTGAGTTCAGGAAGTAACAGGACCTGTTGTCTGCTTGAAAAGCCAAGGGGATGTAACAAGTATAATTTTTAAAATTGTCAATTTCTATTGAAATCTACACTATTTCCAAGGTGAAAAAAAGAGGTAACGCTCTTCACAAATAAAGTGTTTCAGCACACTAAAGTGCTCTAGGGGTCTGGAGTGTCCCTTTAATTTCTCCTCTTCTATGTATGCTTACCCAATGCTTACTGCCAAGCTCAAAGGACAGAACTTGTAACAATGACTGACAGAGAGCTAAGATGGAGGCATCCATTTTCAGGTTAAAGAAGTGAGGATTTCTAGATTTTTTTTGCATCTCAAACATATTTATTTGCTAAGTAAAATAATAACTAAATATAATAAAAATTGTTGTGAAGTGATAGTGACCCTATAACATAGCAAGGTGCACACCACCTGTGGATAAAAAAGCAATCTTATGTTATGGGTTTAGGCAAACAAGCTTTAGGACTTGACCCTTTTATCAGGTTTATCAGTCTTGTATTAATATACTAGTATGAGACAGTGATGTAACACAGTAAGTGTTGATGCAAAAAATATTTAATGAGTGCGTAAAAATAGCTAATAATCTCTAGCATTCTTCACTCTTTACTAATCTGCATTTTATATATATATTAATTTAATTATATTCCCCAGTACAGAACAATCTCCTCCCGGTTTAGTATCTTTTCTCACGCAAATACTAAAATAATTAGATTTTCAGGAATAGATTAATTTCACTCTCTACTATTTAAATGTACAAATATAGTTCATCACCTTAATGTATTTCATTATTTTTTTACGAGATGGGACTTGACATGAGCTTAATTGCTTCCATAGCTAGTTTTTTTGGCATATTATTGAATTGGTATATCTAAATTTTAATTATTCCCATTGACATAATCTATTGACAATGCTTAAATTAATTAAGCCAGTTTCCAGTTTAACAGGGTGTAGTTCTTTATATTTAATGAATAGCAAGTGTAAGATGATGTGTATTTTTTATAGAAAAAAATGTCAGGCTTAAAACTATAAATGCATATATTTTTGTTATTCTTCTTTAATTATTTCAGACATTCCATCAACATAAGTACATTAAAAATATTAAATAAAAGAGTCACTGAAGAGGAAGAAAAATATAAGTGATCTGTCGAAAAGAGCTAAACTTTATTTGACACATGTCAGGTAGTATAAGAATTAACATTCTGATAATTATCTACAAGATTAAACAAAGGTACGTTTTATTAAATAGACACTGACAAATACAAATAAAAAAATATTAATAACACTAAAAAATAAATGATCCAACTCAACATGAAAGAGGTAAAATGCTAGATCTTAATTAAAATATCTGCAGGGGGATTTAGTGTCTTCATTATCTCCCGACAATCCATTTACTTGAACTTAAGGTATTTTTGCCACCTGCTAAGCCACCATTCTGCATGTTAAAAAAAATAAAGCATATCAGGAAGAATTATTGCCTTACTTCAATCTTACTAAACCTCTTCTTCCAAATAAGTGAAAAGGTTAAATTAAAGAGACAGTCAAGGATGGATGTAATCCCTATTATAGACAATGCATTAGAAGTCTGCAGAAATAGAAATAAAAACAGATACTTACCTGTAAAGTTCCAGCAGCTATTGTGAACCCTCAGGCAAAAAGTATGCGGAGGAGCTCTGCCTTGACCAGGAAGTGACTCCACCAGTTAGGAGGTTGCCATTCTAGTCTTTGGGATCTGAGTTTATCCCATAAACTCTTGTCCAGTAGGGGCATATGGACCCTTTTTTTTTTTTTAACAGTGAGCAGCCACAGGTTGCTCACTGTTAACTAGACATGCCCCTACTTGCGGTATAGCGAATAGGGGCATAATTTACTAATACTAAGTAATCTTCACTTAGTATTAGTAAATTTGGCTGAAAGACCAATTTAGGTCTTTCAGCCTTTTGGTAGATAATTCCCTAATACCGTGGGAATTAGGGAGTTATCTACCAAGCGGCTGCAAGAGAAGTTCCGAAATTCCAAAGTGTTGAAGTTCCGAAGTTCTGAAGTGTCGAAGTTCCGAAGTGCCGGAATGCCGAACCGAACCGAAAATTTTTCCCATGCACATGCCTAATTCCTGATATAAAAAAAGATTTTATCTTGCCCTGGTACCATCCCAAAGTTATTTGCGAAATCATTTATGAACAGTTTTGCAACTTACCTAGGTCCTCACATAAAGAGTTTGACAAATTACTCAGAGGGCACCCGGGTACGCTAAAATAACCACTACCGCTGGTTGTAGAGGTAATGGTGCTTGGAGTATTCCTTTAAGGAGAAAGGCCAAACATTTTAGGTAGTTAGTGAAGCAGGTAATCAACAATTATAGATTTTTAGGCTTGGTCATTATACCCTTTTCCTGAGAAGGAGGAGATATGTTGTGAAACATCTCTCATCACAAGATAATTTAATAGTGACAGTCGGCAAGGTTGGTGTAGAAACAGTATGGTAGTCAAGTACATTCATTGCTGCTGTTTGCAATGAGTGAGCCTTGTTTTCTAATTAAATTAATACCGTACCCCTAATGAGGGTATTCTACATTTCATACTGCCCTTGCTGTGAGTGATTGTCTGCAACCAAGGTGACCTGTGTGTTTCACAATGAAATATTTTTCATATGCACACAATAAACTGACATTTACCTTAAAACACTCATGACATTTTAGCCCCTTTGCCTTTTATTATAGAAGTGTAATGACTCTTTAAAAAGTTTCTGAGAAAGAAACCAATTTCTAAGTATTGATACCCTGCTCATCCTGGGTATCTACTGTGACTTACATCTTTGATCTTGATTGAATAGCAGTTTTACACAAAAAGTAAGATGGTTATATTGTTCCCATTTCTTTAATAACTGAATTTTGACATACACCTACAGCTAGAAAATGTTCTGATATTGCCTGTCTCTCATTTCAAAAAGATTTGCAAGATTTGAGTTTCTATGCTATATCTAGGTGTATGAATTTCAAAGATTAGTTTACCTAGCTATATGTGATGTGTAGAGTAACTTCAGTTTACTTTATGTATTCTGGACATACTTGAAAATAATCCCGTGAAACTACACATGTTTTGAAGAAATTAATCCGGTTAAAAGCAATAACATATTTTTCTTTGATTCCTTTGATGCAGATGTTTTCCTTAATTGTTCTAATTTTCTCTTGATACATTAGCTTAAATATTCTGTCTGATCCCCTGAGGAATGGGAGGATATATATGTATACTCTATACTGTGTATCAAACACAATTCCCATTAAAAACGCTAAGTGAACTATATATTCAGAACCATTTTAAGTTAACCAGAGGTATTCTGGGAAAGAAATAATCCACCCCTCCTTAAATAGTTCTATTGTTCTTCCCTTGTCCTCTCTCTGTTTTTTGTTCTCCTGTTTTCTTTACTTTAGCTGCATTTTGAATTTCACCAGGATTATATTGATATAAGAGCTAGATATCTTAAAAGACTACAACTTGTTAGCAAGAAGCAAAAGATCACGTGTTGTAGTTTATTAAAAGTGGAAGATATGTGCACTAAAACAGGCTAGAGCAGGGGTCCTCAAACTTTTTAAACAGGGGGCCAGTTCACTGTCCCTCAGACACTGCTGGGGGCTGAACTATAGTTTGAAACAAATTTGAACTAATTCCTATACATACTGAAACAGACACATAGACATATACAGACACACAGACACATACTAAAATACATACAGACACACACATAAGGACATACATACCGACACACATACATACTGACATACATGGACACTGACAGACATACTGACATACATAGACAGACAGGCATATACATACTGACATACATACATACTGACACACATACAAACACATACATACACACCCAGAAAGACACACATACAAACACATACATACACACACAGACATACATACACAGAGACATACATACAGATACATACATACACACACACATACTAAAATACATACACATACACACAGACATACATACAGTCACAAACTGACATACATACAGATAGATACATACATACACACACATACACTTACAGACATACATACACTTACAGACATACACATACATACACACACTGATATACATACGCATACATACATACAGATACACACATACACACACTGACATACATACAGATACATACATACACACAGATAGACATACATACAGACACATACTGACATACATACAGATACATACATACATACACTTACAGACATACACATACATACACACAATGACATACATACGCATACATACATACAGATACAGACATATACACACTTACATACATACAAACACATACATACATACACACACAAACACACACACACACACACACACACAAAAATACAGACACATACTGACATACATACAGATACACACAGACAGACACATATACATACATACATACACATAATTACATACACACACACACACACACACAGACAAAAATACAGACACATACTGACATACATACATATACACACAGACAGACACATATACATACATACATACATACACATAATTACATACACACAAACACAGTCAAATGTTTTTACTTTTTTTGCAGGAGTGTGGCTGTGGCTGATGGGAGTCGGCGAGGCTCTCCCATCCTCGACTGCCTTTCTTTCCTCCCGCGCGGAGGGAGCTGGGAGGCAGTGACCGGCTGTCACTTCCTCCCAGCACTACTTTGCGGCTGAAATTTTTTAAAGTGGTCCGGTCGTGCTATTGCATGGCCGCAGCGCTGACCGGGCCCCTGAAGATATAGGGCCCATCGGGTGGCCCTAAATGCGTGGGTCAGGTTCAGAACCCTGGCAGGCTGGACCCATCCCGCGGGCTGTAGTTTGAGGACCCCTGGGCCAGAGCAACACTGACCCTTAAGAGAACACAAGTTATTACAAGCGGTTTAGGTGAAACCGCACCTTTCAAATCCCTGAAAAGCTGAAGCACGGAAAGTAACAACTTTAAATAGGCTCTGTGATTGTGTCCATAAAAGTCCTTAGATTATGGAGTAGAGTACTTAAGGGGTTCTAAACTGTCTTGTAAAAAAATCAGAAGCACTCACAGCAAAATAAGACATTTCCTGCATAGTCATTGAAATGGTAGATATATTCTGATTCCTACTGAAAATACACCAAAGTGTTTCTTGTAAACAAAAGAAAATATCCACAGCTTAATCAGAGGATATGTTGAGATATATATCTTTCCGTTGTCATGACACTCACATTGTGGTAAGAGTTAATAGACACAAAAAAATATCAAACAGGTACAAGGCTTTATAACAATAATTAGCTTAAATATTCTCTCTGATTATTGCTCATATTGAAGTTCAACAAAGTATGATGAAGCTTGTACACCACTTCAAGGCACCTCAATTAAGACAAGTTCTAACTTATTATCTATGTATCTGTTTCGCTTTGGAGAGAAGCTTCTAGATTCAGTCTTTACATGCTCTCAGAATTCTAATTGAATGCTCACTTGCAAAGTGTGGGTGGGACACCTTAGCACCTCTCCTTTGCTCATTAAGTGCATTTCATAATTCTTTTGATGTCTCTTACTATTCAGAAGTAGGAAATAGACTCTTGGGAGCAACCCAAACATTCTATAAACTATTCAATAACTCCCTGCCAGTCTAGCATGTGCTGTCAGCAAATATTCATTTAGATGGATACCCATCGCATTCTCATAGAGGGATTTTGGAATAGTTAACGTCATAATTATCTAGATTTTTTCTTTAGCAATAGATCAAGATAGATAAAGAATTGGTAACTTTCCTTCATGAGACAGTTCATGTTTTTGAGAAAATCTGGCTGAAATGATTGATTCCCACATGTATGTATATAGATTTGAAATAAAAGTATCTCCTAAGAATGCTGGAATATGACTTGCAAAGCAGTGAGAGGAACCAGTCTAGCCCGAGGTCTGTGGATCTAGTGGTTACAAATACCTCTATCTGTGCTTCGTCACAGCTTAGTGTGCCCTGCCAGATATTAAAGGTTGCCATACGATATTAATAATTAGCATCAGAAAGTGCGTGAAAGGCAAAGATGTAATACTAACAAAATGTTTGCAAGTGGAAAATACACAGACCTTTTCAGTAAAGCTTGTGGTAATACTAGTATCTTGTTTTATATTTTCTTGAGTATCAAGGTTACTCCAACCACCATGACCCTTTTTCTGCATTTTGAAGTAGTCATGGTTGTAGAAGTCTGTATGTGCATCGTTTCAACTTAAAACACTGCACACACTGATATTGCACTTGTTTGCCGGGATTAGTTACAAGCAATCGATCTGTACTGTAAAAGTAAAACAGAATTAAATATTAAATAGATGAAAACAATGTAAAAACACATGAGAAGCAATGCCCAAGTGACTGTCCCAAAAATGATTAGTACAAAATATTATTGCCTTAAACATGAACCAAAAAACATCTGTCATTGGTCCTATGTGGCATAAGATCTCTGCAAACTATTACTATACTCTGCAAACAATTATGAACAACTATATATATACTCCCTGGTGGCAGTATATTATGACCTTGTAAGACAAAGATAGGAAACAAATATAAAAATATAGAGGTTAATATCGTATTCAACCAGAAAAAAAAAGACACTGTATTGTTATTGTCCAGACATTGAAGATGGGACAACATGCTTGTATGCAAAGTGAGGTTCAATGTAGTATTGATGGTCTTGCTGGGTAATTTACAACAATATAACTCCTGACTGAATATGTGGCAACCTGCATCATCTAAGTGGGGAATTGAACGATTTATCAACATACACATAGGGCTTTGCAGACTAAGGACATTGAGAAACATTAATGATTAACCGCTTAAAGATAGTGGGCGTTCTATGCCATCCTTTTTTGGGCGGTCCTAAATGCCGGAGGGCGGCATAGAACGTCCCCGACATCCAGGGGACTTTCCAGGTCCCCGCCGAACCCACGACGGCGGTCTCGATCCGGGGGGCTATCTGGGAGCTCAGCCCTTCTGCATGATCGGGCCCTCCAGGGTCATGTGATCGTGGGGTCCTTGCGATCACATGGCCAGAATAGCCGGCTCATGCAGTGCCAGCAAGGCACTGTCTGTAAAAAGGTTTTAAACGTAAGTAAAAGTTAAAAAAGTTTAATAAAGTAAATTAAAGTACTTAAATCATATATGTGTAACGACACCCCCAGGCATAAAAGGGTTAAACCGCCATTTAGTAGATCTTCCCCTCCAGAGACACAGGCACATCTACTGCAGAACACCAATCCGCCGAACAGGAAACCATATGAATGCTGTAAACAGCCGAATAGGAAAAACCATACAAATAGGTTTACACTCCTAGCAGTCAAACTGGAACAGCATACAATAAATCCCCCCAAGAACGAGACAAGGCTCTGTTTTGAGAGTCAATCAGTGAACAGACAGAGCTGTGGGTTTATTGTTCTTATATACACATTAGTACCACCCACAGGGTTTTGGAACACAACCAATAAACACATACAATACACTCAGACACTCCCACACAAAATCCTCCCCTCTGCCTGTGATACAATTACCTTACACAATGGATAATGTAATTATCACAAGCAGAGAAATACAATTTTTCCACATTATTCATAACTTGAAAAGTATTCATCACATTCACATAAACTTACATTTTCAGAATCAGCATACTCCAAATACAAACATATGTCAAAATCATCCAAATTGGTCCATTGGTTCAAAAGATAGATCGAAGTCCTTTGTGACCAAATGAAGCATGGCTTTTCTGCCCAAAATCAGTTCCACAGAGTCTTCTATCCTGGAGATAATTGGTAAGTAATCCAATTATCTCCAAGGACAGAGGCAAAACTCGATTGAACACATGGCAGCAAAAGACAATAAAACACATAAAAACATATAACTGAGCAGCCATTGAACAAAACAGGTACATTCAACATATCCCCAGATAGCTCAGATCTGAGCGCACATTATTACTGAATGGTGCTCAGAGAACACACATACAGTTCAATTGCCATGGAGCCAAAGTCTTTCCCATAGTCTTTCATTATACGAATGGGCTCCATGGCATAGCTATCTGTCACTAATATTTGTGTTCAGCAAAGTCTCTCGAGTATAACAGTACCCACCATGTACAATTCTTATGGTGTGTTCAAAAGTTACAGAGTGTAATAGAAGACTTACATTTCCATTTTTTCACATTAAAATTCGCCAGATTGGGTATGTTGCCTTTGAGACCGTATGGTAGCCCAGGAATGAGAAATACCCACATGATGGCATAACATTTGCAAAAGTAGATAACCCAAGTTATTGCAAATGGGGTATGTCCAGTCTTTTTTAGTAGCCACTTAGTCACAAACACTGGCCAAATTTATCATTCAAATCTGTCTTTTCCATTTTTCACACACATACAAATTAGAATGCTAACGTTGTCCAGTGTTTGTGACTAAGTAGCTACTAAAAAAGACTGGACATACCCCATTTATAATACATTAGGTTGTCTAGTTTTGCAAATGGTATACTATCATGGGGCTAATTTTTATTCCTGGGCTACCATACAGTCTCAAAGGTAACATAACCCGTCTGGCAAATTTCAGTGTGTATAAACTAAAAATGTGATAAATTTGACCCTGTAACTTTCCAAAACACTATAAAACCTGTACTTGGGGGGTACTATTTTACTTGTGTGACTTCACTGAATACAAATATGTGTGTTTTATTGCGGTAACAGCTAACAGTATTGTGACATTCACAATTAAAATGCCATGCAGTACTAAAGAAATAAAACAATCTTACTATTTCAATTTTTTTTACATTTTATTCATATTAAAGTACGGGTAATATATAAATATTTGATGTGACATGAAAGCCATGTTTCTCCTGAACAAAATGATATATAAATGCGTGCATTTAATATGAAAGAGGTGAATTACGGTTGGACAGACATATAGCGCAAATGCCAGGTTTTGTTTACATTTTATTTTCATCACAACTTGTACAACTGGCTCAGTCCTTAAGGGGTTAAGGAGTTAATTACCTTGGCGGGATAATAAGAGCCTGTCATATAAGATTATTGTGAATTTGCTCAAAATGAACAACAATGTCAATGTTTCTATCAATACACTGTGTCGTAATAGCATATCTAAATCTGGAGTGAAGATAAAAAGAAAAAAAACCTGACAGATTTATTTGTACACAGTCATATCTCTTCATTGGAAAATAACTTTCCTCAATAATGTATAAAATGAATGTCAGTTTAGTTCACGGTTTTAATGCTTTCATTGAAATTTTTTTTTATTTGTTTTTAAACATTACTTGGTAAGATAATAGAACTATCTGAGAATCTTTATAGTTTTTGAAAGTCTACTGCACATGAAACATCTTCCAGTAGAAGCCTAAACTAAAAAAACATAAATTATTGGAGGGTCTGGGGGGCTTGTACACCTCTCCAGTAGAATGATATTATTATTATGTTATTATTTATATAACGCCAACAAATTCCACAGCGCCTTTCAGTGGGTGTAGCTGTAACCAGACAAGTTGTAATCAGACAAGTTGGACACACAGGAACAGAGGGGTTGAGGACCCTGCTCAATGAGCTTACATGCTAGAGGGAGTGGGGTAAAGTGACACAAAAGGTAAGGATAGTATTAGACTAATGACAGTTCCAAGAGAGGAATCTGTCGGGAGCTATTAACAGTTTAATTGATATGCTTTTATAAAGAAGTGGGTTTGTAATGATTTTTTGAAGGAGTGGAGACTGGGTGAGCATCTAACGGAGGAGAGAAGTGAGTTCCACAGGAACGGTGCAGCCCTCGAGAAATCTTGAAGACGAGCATCAGAGGTGGGAGTATGGACAGAAGATAGATGTTAGTCTTCAGCAGAGCTTAAGGGACTAGACAGGACATACTTGTGTATTAGGGTGGATAGATAGGTGGGAGCAGCATTATGTAGAGATTTGAAAGCAAGAACCAGAATTTTAAATTGAACCATATATCTTACAGGAAGCCAATGTAGGGACTGACAGAATGGTGAGGCGTAGGAGGTGCGGGCAGATAGGAAGATGAGCCTCACTGTCGCATTCATTATGGACTGTAACGGCGCAAGTTGGGACCACTGAGAAGTGGATTACAGTAGTCAAGGTGAAATAGGACAGTGGAATGGACTAGCACCTTAGTCGCATCTGGCGTTAAGTAGGGTTTTTGAGATGGAAGTGGCAGGATTTGGTGATCGACTGAACGTGAGGTATGAAGGAGAGGTCGGAGTCAAAGAGAATACCTAGGCAGCGAGCCAGCGTGGTGGAGCTGATGGTAGCACCGTTGACTTGGAGGAAGACAGACACAGGAGTAGCAACACTTGAGGGAGGAAAGACCAGAACTGGCTGAGAGCTCATTGTATACGCTACAAATTCTGCAATTTACAGAATACAAATTACAACATAAAAATTTAGTTAATATCTAGGATGTGATTTTATTACTTTATATGAGAAAATAGATATACGCCATGCTTAAACTTCCAGATGAGGTTAATGATACTCTGCATAACTCTTTGCCCTTTAACAAAGAAGGTTTAACATAATTTCACGCAAGACACTTTAAGCTGTGATAAGTTACAGTTTATGAATAATGCCTTTAGACTTTCAGCTGTAGCCGAAAAAAAATTAATATTACCCTGAAGGCAATTCCTTTTGTAGCTGGAGCCCAAAATAGTAAATATTTCAGCAATTGTCGGTGACAGGTTAGTATAAGGATAGCAACAAAATTCAAGATTTTTTTTTTTTTTTTTTGTGACAAACACAAGATGGATATGAATTCCAGAATTTCTCAACGTAATTTCTGAACGGTAAAACCTTGCTGCTTGTTATCGTCCAACCAAATGATAATGTAACAAATATCCAACATAATATTATATATAAAAAAGAAATTGATTATCTCACCACTCCGGGTTTTTTTTTGTGTATTCCTAATTTTTGGGTACTCTACCAGAGGCCTGGGAGTCTGAGGGTTCTGTGCAGTATTTTAGCTTGATACAGATTAAGGAACACGGCACACGGCACACGGCAGCACTGTCTATATGTAAACCAGAAATTTGTCTCAGGTGTATGTGTCACTGAAAACATAAGAGGTTATGTCATCATATCTATATCTATAATATATACTATGCGTAAAGGAATTTTTTTTTTTTTTTTTAATGCAACCACGCCATATCCACTTTAAATATATGGGCTTTAAAATACAGTAAATAGTAAGCACTGTTATTAAGAGTATATATTTTCCTTGAATTATTCAACAGAATTGAAGAAGAACTAGCCATCTGGAAAGAATTTCCTGTACTAGGTGAAATATATCTAGTAAAAATGATTTCCTTTCCCAAAATTGTGTATTTATTAAACATACTGCCATTGCTGTTGAATAAGTCAGATGTTATGAAAATGAAGAACTGTATCGGGAAATGTAAATGGAGAGTGGAGAGGGAATTGGAATATGCTCAACATTTAGGATACAAACTACAACTGTTTTTTCAGTCTTTGTATTCTGTAAATATACAATGTATTTAGACAACTTGATCACTGTTAGTTTATACAGAACACAAATTAATTCATTTTTTATTTTCTGTTTATAGCAAATCAACACATTTATAGTGTCTGACCTCATGCCATTTGCAATTTGTTAATGCAGGGAATTAAAATTAAATTAAAAACATACTAAATATTTTTGTTCAACCCCTCTCAAAGGCACTGTGGTGTCAACATTTACTTCAATGGTGAATACAGAAAAATACTGATGCTGAAATTATATCATTGCTTGTGATGTAAATATTGTTCACTCATTGACAACTGCATCAAAGCGTTCATGTTTTTAATTTGCATAGAGACAAGGTTTTAAATTTTGTGCTACATTCATCTTGATTTAAGGGAAAGCAAAGTCAACTATCTATCTTCTCATATATAACAACACTTTCTCTTTTCTTTCCATTTACTTTACTTTCTTACTCCTTGGTGGGCCCTCTTTATTTACAGGCCTACCGTATCGTTGGTCTTGGCACACCACAACCGACTTGCTCCCTTTAAACTATCCTACGCTTATGCTGGATCCTTACTCCATATACGGCTATTTGCCCCCTTACACAAATATATATATGTATAATCTATATATTGTCCTACGTTTATTGCCACATTACCATGATAGCCCTCATACGACAGCCATATTATCTCTTTGGGTGGACACACAAATACAGACACATGCACTGATATGGGCACTCATGCTCACTGATACAAGCACACACATACATACTTTTAAAAATGCACACAAACACACAGAGGCACATAGATACGCAATGACACACAGACACACAAACAAACATTGACAGATACAGACACACAATCAGTGTTTGGCAGTATCTATTGGTAACATTGTATAACTGAGTGTGTCTGTGTATCTATGACTGGATTTGAATGCATACCTGTGTCTGAATGTGTTTGTTCTGTGAGCATGTGTATCTCTGTGTTTGGGAGCATATATGTGTGTCAGGAAGAAACCCAACACGCAGAGTGTAATAGAATAGATGATGTATACCGGACCTTAGAGTGGCCTGGGTAGCCTTTACAAAGACAGAGAGTACTTAGAGACAAGCCAAGGTCAAGGAAGCCAGATATCAGCAATAGTGAAAACAAAAGCTTAGTCTTAGGAGAATAGAAAGTAGAATAGTCACTCAAAGTCAAAGTCAGCAATACACAACAAATATCACACGCTTATTGGGAACAAACTAGAACCACAAAAAGGGAATGACTTATGCCCCAAGAGCCTTTTTATATTGTGGCTCTTTAACTTTGTAGCCAGGCCCTCAAAATGGTCAAATTCAAACATTTTGGTGGGCCATGACATCATTAACGTCATGACGTCTGCGCCGCATCATAAAAGAGGCTGGACATTGGGAAAGGTCCCTCACCACATGCTGGACATCCCCAGGCTGTGACACAGCCTTGGCAACAACACAATGTACCCTGACAATGTGTGGGTAGCTTCTTTCAGTGTGTGTTTGTTTATGACGAGGCTGTGTTGTGTGTGTGATAGTTGACTGTATGAGTATGATGGTCCCAGTCTCTGATTGTGATGCCTGTGTAGGATGGTGACTGTGGGAGTATGAGTTTGACTGTGGTAGGGGGACTGGGACGGAGTGAGTGTGACAGGGTGACTGTGTGCGTGTGGGGTGATGTGACATTATGAGTTGGGGTGGGGTAGATTGTGTGAGGGGGAGGCTGTATTTCTCTATCCAGACTCTCCAAACACTAAGAGAGTGCATGACTGGGCAGCGAGAACTATAGATCTCCACACTGGCCCAAGAAGCTGGGGTGGTGGAGGGAGGGGAGCTGACCAGAGCCAGTGCTATAATGGTAGTGTCAATGCTGCTTTCTGTGTAGCCATTGCAAATGAAATTCTTTTGCAATTTGTATACATGATTGGCAGCTTTGTTTAATAAAATAGTACTTCAGGTACAATAACCACCATAGTTTATTGGCTTTGTTCTAAAAACCCTGAATAATTTTTATTCTTTGTTTGTGACTGGGTTCCTCACCTTTTCAACTGATGTTAAATAGAGAAGTCTAGGTACTCCACAAAAACACTCAAGTATTTGCATGGTGTGACCGTGTGAGCAAACTCAGGTTGTTCACTCTGTTAAAATCAGTCTCCTTGATTTGCAGCAGTTGTGCTGTGAGTGTAGACACGTAGGCTTCAATTATAATTTTTGGATACTTTTTTAAATTATGTAATATTTTTGCTTAAAGTTTGAATTTTTTTGCAAAATATTAAAATATAAAAAATATATCACATATACAAACACATCAATATATGAAAAAACATAAAAATATTTTTCAAAACATGAAATCATTTGCAAAGCGTATCCACAAATAGTAAATTGAGCCCATTTTACCCAATCCAGCTCAGAACACTTTGCTATGAGCAATTGTGCTTAGAACATAGCTCCTGCAAGTTGAGAAGATTTAAACTGCTGGCATTTTGGCTTAGCCTTACAGTGATGGCATGAGTGCAAAAATAGAGAGTATTTAAAGGAATACTCCAAGCACCATAACGACTACTGCAGACAGGGGCGGGCTGGGCCCGGTGGCAGGGAGGCAATTGCCCCCCAGGCCGCCCTAAATCCTTTTTAGACCGGCCGCTGCTGGGCTGGTTCTAATGCTGCAGCCGCCTGAGCGCTAAGAGCCTCTGGCGGCTGCAGCACAGCTTCTCACCTCCCCTTCCCTGTAGCGTGGCTGAGCTCCTCTCCGGTCCGCAGTGCCCGGCCGGAGTGATAGGAAGGTGCACACTGAGTGTGCACTTCCTATCAGTCCGGCCAGGTACAGGAAACTGAAACTCCGCACGGAACAGGAGGTGGGGGGGCGGGGAGGGAGATAGAGTAAAAAGATGGAGGAGAAAGACGGAGGAGGAGAAAAAGAAGAGGGGGGAGAGTAAGAAGAGGGGAGAGTAAGAAGAGGGGGGAGTAAGAAGGGAGGGGGTAAGAAGAAGAAGAGGGGGGGAGTAAGAAGAAGGGGAGATAAGAAAAGAGGGTAAGAAGAAGAAGGGGGAGGCAAAAAGAGGGAGGTAAGAGGGGGAGTAAGAAGAAGGGGGAGATAAGAAAAAGAGGGGGTAAGAAGAAGAAGGGGGGAGTAAGAAAAAGAGGGGGGTAAGAGGAAGGGGGAGCAGGGCCGTCTTTAAGGAGGGGCAAAAGGGGCAGCTGCCCCGGGCCCAGTTACTCCTGGGGGCCCTAAGGCAGCTGCCCCATGGGTGGGTGGAATATATAAGTAGACTTATGAGTGCGCCTTATGGGCATACTCACCGTCAGGCCCTGGGGCCCAGACCTTGAGCTGTGTAAGGGGCTCCCCAAAAAATGGAGCTGCTTCCAATTCTCCCAGAACATTGAATTTTGTGACCACAGTTGCAAACAACCTCCAGAGATCCTGTTCTACACCAGACCAGTGGAGCCAAACTGCAGCCCATCATCATCCTCATCTGGTTGTAAGTAGGCAATCTAGTATATTATTAGTGACACTAATCTATCATTTACCTCACATTAAAGGGACACTATAGCTTAATGAAGTGATTCTGGTGTCTATAGCCGGTCCCTGCAGGCTTTTTAATGTAAACACACACTGTGTGCAGTACTGGCGTTAGTTCATATGGCAGATCATGTGGGTGGGGCATTGTGATGTCACATGGGGGCGGCAAATTTTTCTTTTGTCTAGGGCGGCAAAAATCCTTGCACCGGCTCTGATCCTGGGCAGGTGCACCAGTCTACTGGTGACCCACAGGAGGGGAGTGCACTGATTGCACTGCACTCTCCTCCTGCCCAGACCTGTCTTTACCGCAGTGCAAGTGCCCTCTGCCCCTAATTCACAGTGGCTCACACTCACAACAAGCAGTGCCTGGAGCCCTTTGCAGAGACGGGAACAAAGAGGTTCTGCGGCAGCTGGCCGTCCTGCAAGCATTACATTAACCAGCTGTTCCCCATGCAGCCACCGGTGGCACTGTGCTGGGAGAATGTGATTACTCTTCACTTCCTCCCAGCCTACAGAGCAGCGCATGGGAGAGAGAGAGGAGGAGGCATGATTTAATCTTACAACAAATCCAGTAAGCAAATCTTTATACATTTGGGGGCATCAGCTCTGTTTCCACAGTTTATTGGTGTTTACTCTGATGTCTGTATTAATATTGAGGGATTTCTATGTAGTAACGTCAGTGTGTGTCAGCAGGGCCAGCCGTTGGGGTGTGCACGCTGTGCGGTCACACAGGGTGCCATGACAACAGAGGCGCCCGGCAGGCAACACAGCTCACAAGTTGGGAACATCAGCATATTCAATTTAAACGATTCGCTGGTGGTCCACTGGTGCGCACTAGCAGTAGGTGCAGTCAGATCATATCCTCTCCCTCGTGGTTCCGGTGCTCAGTTAGTGAGTCAGAGCACAGGATCAGAGATTCTCAGCCTGCGCTCTCACAACATTGAAAGTCAGAGCCGTGAAGGAGCGGGTATGGCAAAGAGCTACTGATTAGCATAACATCAATATCCGTTATAAAACCAGGAAAAGGTGGGCATGGATGGTGAACTGATTTGGTGGTGCAATGGGCCACTTGACTGGACCCTCCCCTGACTGCAGACCTACCATGAGCTAGCAGAAAAAAACCTGCTCCATGTATAATGGTTTTTGGCACACAAAGTGCGTCACATTCATCCAATGCTTCTGAAATATTTCTATCAACACACATTCCTTATAAAGTCGAGGATTTGGTAAAATAAGTGAAGCCTTGTATCGTAACAGGAGGTTTACAGCAGTGTATGATGAGTCAGTTGGCCATCTTCTAACAGGTGAAACCAGCTCTGCAGATTTCCAATTGACAACTATCTGTGACCCCTTGTAGCAAGTGTAGAATTCCCCAACCATTTCCCTCATGACCACCACTACCTTCAACCACTCTGATTCTGGTCCTATCAAAGTAGAGACTGGGCATACAATTTGACAAGACCCAATCCGATTTATTGAATGAAGGCAAACAATGTTTTGGCGCAAATAGAGCCCTTTCAGTCTTGATCCAAGTTAGAGACAGCGCTCCCAAACTTTGTTAAACCTGTCTGTAATGAAGCAGATGAATCTAGACAAGGTAAATCTTAATCACTGAGCAAACAAATTGGACTGCTAAATGATAATAAATAGAGACAATAAAAACAATAAAAATAATAAAAGCTGGGACTGGTAGGGTATAAGAAGAGAGTGGATCCCGATGATCTGAAAAGTGAAGCCAGGTAATCTCTGTAAAGAGCAGGGTGATCTGGAACACGGGGCTAGAATTGACTAGAATCAGTCATATGGCATGGGCTCTATTTTTAAAGATAGAATGCTCTGAGCAACTTTGAAAATTAGAATATACACAACAACCAACAAATCCAATTCCTAGTCCAGCCCTTAGTCCCTTCTACTAACCGCACCTCTGAGGGATTTCCACTGCTGAACTCAGTACAGACATCAACAGAGGGATATCACAGTTTACACAGTACAGAGCACTCTGCGAGACCTCTGGACATCCCCCTCTCATGCTGCAGCTCCTGAATCTGTGATCAATGCTGGGCAGCTGGCAAAGCATGCAGGGGCCCCGGGGGTCTTCCTCAACATGGAGGCTGACTCAGAATTAACGCAGTTGAGAGTGATTGCTTAGCAGCGGTATTTAAATGTATTTAAAGGGCACTCACTTTGATAGCCTGACAGAGGGTACCTCAAGTATCCAATGGTACCTGGGGTTCCTTGGTACTAGCGGGGATTTAACCCTGCTGGTACTTTTAGTGTATGGCGGTTTATGCTGTCAAAATGGGTTAAAGTCCTGCAGTGCATGACAGCATAGGCTGGCGTGCAGTCATTAAGGGGTTAATAAGGTGTACGCAACCTGGTACGCAAGTAGTCAAACTAGTAGGTAAACAATATGTAAGGAACAGGAACTAAGGCCAGGTTACTCGAGTATCAGTGATTTCCTGTGGCACATGACAAGGATTAGACTTCAAAAACAACAGGCCTAGAGCGAACATGGCAGAAGCCAAAATGCTGAAGCCAGATTTAGTCAGTAGGAGCTCAATGTTTTGGCAATTTGTGAAGGAACTGGGTGTGGTTTTAATAGCAGACTGAGAGGTTGACTTGAGCAATCTGTGTGACAGGTAACGTGGAACCTACTTTCAGTCTGCACAATAAATAGATTAATTCAAGTCTATATGGAAACAGCTATTTTCATTTTCTCAGGGTCTCCATAAATATAAAGGGTAATGCAGATACAGACCCCTTGCTTGCTGTGCCAAATTCATGGCTGCAGTATATCTGATACAAAGGGGATATCTTACCAGGTGTCATATTTATGGAATATGTGTGGAATTAGTGATACAACTTTACAAGATGCCAGGCACAAGAACAGAAATAAAAAATCATGTAAATAAAAAGCAGTTATTTTATTTCATCCAACTTGTGTATCACTATTTTTTTTTTTTTTACATAGAAATGTGTTTCGCACCAATAAGGCACTACCCAGAGACTGGTTGTGGAATTATTTCAATATATTGAATGTATAGGTTCTATGTGTAATGACATGCGCACTGCATTAAAATAACTAGTACATCAAAAAACAATGATATATACGTTAAATAGCATTTTTAACTGTAAGATGTTTTAAAGCCAGGTAATACATTTTAGTTTACTTTACAGCGAATGGTTTTCCACCTGGCATTCAAGTTAAATTCCAGCAGATATTAGCCAAATATTATTAGTGGCTGTGATCTATATGATAGAATGATGGACATAGGGGAGTATGACTGACAACTAGAAACCAAATGGATCTGTGGTGTGCCCTGAGCTTCATAAAGTCAAGCATTTATAGGGCCTTCCTTTGGAATATATAAGGAAATAGATAAGGTAAGTGAATGAAAATTGAAAAGAAACAGAAGGAAAGTTTTAATTAAAAAAGTACCAAAAAATGAAAAATAAAAGAGAAATTGCAGAATAAAGAGTTCAAAATGGAAAGTGGTTGGGTAACAGAATTTCAAATAATGAGTAAGGTAATAAGTGGTAGAGGTTAACACAGTGAAGGAGTTTAAGCATGTGTGGCATAGGCATAAGGCTATCCTAACTATAAGATAAGCCCAGGGACTAATGAAAGTATTTAGAAAATTGGGCAGACTAGATGGGCCGAATAGTTCTTATCTGCCGTCACATTCTATGTTTCTGTAAGGAGAGGGCCAATCACACCGACAAACACCTAGTATTTGCAGAAAACCAGATCTCTTCTCCCAGGGCAAATTCTGTTTCATAGAGGTGACTTTCCAATTATATAACAGATATATTATGGATTATTTATAAATGTATTCATTCACATTCTTATTTTATTTAATCAACCTTCTGATGTTTCAGGTATGAGTACCGTTATAAAGATCAGGACAGCACTGTGGTGTTATTTGTTGTCATGACATAGCAACCTTAACAGTTTGAGTGATAGCAGAGTGTGCAGTGTATTGAAGTGCTTGAATAGTTTACTCAAAGTACTCTTAATATTCATCTCATCATGTGTCATAGAAGCAACAGAATTCACCATTAGCTGTCATAATTCATCATCAACTATCATGATCATAGTAGCTTCGACATACTATGAAGTTCTGTACAGACAATAGCATCCCCTAGCTACCATAGTTAAACAGACGTTAACTTAAAAATGATAATACCACAAAGGGCAAGTAACACTTTATTATTGTAATAATAATACTATTATAATAAATAATAATAATATAATTCTATTGCATTTTCTACTAGCCTTGTTTTGTATCTGTAAAAAGTCACCTAACCCTGTATACACAACATATAAATAATGTATTTAATAGCACATGAGAAAATTCCTTGTAAAAAAATAAAATGAATGCAAAAAAACCCCAAACAATTTGTGCCATATTTGATTACAATGAACAACAACCTTTACCAACTGGGTGCCAGGGTAAAGACAATGGAATTCTTGACCACGCAAACAACAATTTAATTAAATTTGATTGAGTCCACATGGCCTTCCACCCCAGAGTCACACCCCAGGACAAGCCTATTGACATTATCTGTCGGTTACACCACTATATCTTGAAGGAAGATCACCTGAGAAAGGCTCAGCTCAAACAGGAGGTGACATGGGAGGATAAAGCTGTTTTAATACTCCAGCACCTGTCCTCTTCAACATTGCATGCCCAAAGAGTCCTTAAGTCGATTAAATCTGCTATCAATGAACGGGTTATCCAATTTCATTGGAAGTTTACTTTTGCCCTGTCTGTGACCGATCAAGGCAAAATCCTTATAATATCATTCTCCACTGACATTTCTGCGTTCCTAAAGGACTTACATTTACCGTCTGTGTAGAGAGGCTTGGGATAACACCATCAAAATTCTTAACATCAAATTTAGGGCCACTACAGCAAAGATCCCATAGGTCCTTTTCTTAATAGATGCTGAAAATGTATTTGACTAGTGGACTGGTCTATCTTTTTAACACCTTAGAGGTACTCAGGCTTGGAGCGAGATTCTAGCACTAGGTAATGGCTCTCTATGTGGGTCCATCAGCTAGTGTTGGCGTTAATGGCAAATACTCCCTTCCCTTTCTGATTAGCAATATCACAAAGTAAAAGTGCCCATTTTCTCCATTGCTTTTTGTGCTGGCCATTAAACCCCTTCTTCAGGCTTAATGGAAAACCCCCCACATAGAGGGATTCTAATATCCCAATGGTGAGGCTAAACTGTTAAAATTCGACGATTATATTTTGTTGTCCATTACACATCCTGCCCACTCATTACCACAAGTAACTACGGAACTGTGGAAGTTTAGCTCCATATTGAATTTCAAAGTGAACCACATAAAAGTGAGATCTTGGGCTTGAGCATCCCGCCAAACCTGTAAAACTTAATATCACAATCCTTCGGCTTTCAGTGAAAAGCAAATTTAACCCCCCTTCCCCAACCCAAGTGACTAGGGGTCCCCAAAAGAAAACATCAAATGGTAAGTTTATTTTTATTTTTACAGGTACTTAGTTAAAGGTCCCCCCCTCATCATTTTTAGGGTGAGGGGGGTAGGTAGGGCTTCATTTTTTTGGGGAGGGGTGTGACTAGGGGTTTGGGGACTCCTAGTCACCTGGGGGGGTTAAATTTATATTTAGGGCCCCCACCCTTCACTCAGGGGTGTATTTGTATTTAGGTCCCCCTCCTTATTCTAGTTTAGGGCCCCCACCCACCGATCAGGGGTGGGGGCCAGGAGGGAGGACATTAGGTCCCTCCCCTTATTCTAGTTTAGGGCCCCCACCCACCGCTCAGGGGTGGGGGCCAGGGGGGAGGACATTAGGACCCCCCAATTTTTATTTAGGGCCCCCACCTGCCACTCAGGAGTGGGGGCCGGTGGGCAGGACAATAGGTCCTCCCCTCTTTTTTTACTTTAGGGCCCTCACCCGCCACTCAGGGGTGGGGGTTGGGGGTGGGGCAATAGGTCTATTTTTTTGTATTTTTTTTTTTTAACAGTGAGCAGCCACAGGCTATACCGCGAGTAGGGGCAAAATTTACTAATACTAAGTAATTTTTAGGTAGATAACTCCCTAATACCGTGGGAATTAGGGAGTTATCTACCAAGCGGCTGCAAGAGAAGTCCCGAAATGCCGGAGTTCCGAGGTGCCAAAATTGCCGAAGTTCCGAAATGTGTCGAAGTGCCAAATTGCCGAAGTGCCGAATTGACAAAGTCCTGAATTTCGGAATGCTGAACCGAGCCGAATATTTTCCCCATGCACATGCCTACTAACAAGGTAGGTTCTCTCATACTTTTCCCTATTTGGACGCATAAACAAATTGAAAATTATGGTCCTATCAAAAATACTTTACCCTTTCCAAGCAGGGAAGTGTACAAATACTCTTTCATGCCTTGTAGACAGTTATCACTATACTTTTAACTCTATCCTTACTGATAATAATGTTGCTAAGATCACAGACATTGTAGGACCCAATAATCAAA
This sequence comes from Pelobates cultripes, assembly GCA_933207985.1. Taxonomy (NCBI): domain Eukaryota; kingdom Metazoa; phylum Chordata; class Amphibia; order Anura; family Pelobatidae; genus Pelobates; species Pelobates cultripes. The sequence continues at coordinate 334,750,948 of OW240912.1, read as the reverse complement.
CAACCCTACTAAACAAATTAAGCTTCTCACAGCTCTCCCACTTTCTTAATAGATCTGTTATGTCTCACTGGAAATCCAGAAAGTTAACCCCATTCAAGCAAATATGCTTCACCAAAAGATGACTAAATGCCCACTCTCAATACCCTTTGATTCAGAAGGTATCCATGGTCGAGGTCCAACCTCTATTTCAGTACTCCTGGACAGCAGCATTACACACACACACCTTATTCCTAGCGATTGGACAGATTTTTTCTGGAAGGTAATAAGAACACCGGCAAGCTTGACCAAGCTTGACCAACGCCTTGATTCCTGTATTTTGGAGGCAGCCCCACGTTCCAACAACTGAACAATGGGTGGCTAGAGTAGAGGCTAGGGGGTAAAAACATGGTTACTTGAGAATCTGGAAACATTTAATAAATTACTGGAAACAACATCTCAATGACACATTAGGGGTAGCCTGGACCTCAGTAGCCTCCATCCAACACTCAAGAGATTCCAATCCCCTAACAACTAACTGACGGGTACCGCTTGTCACTCGAAAACCTCACCTGACTAACGAGCATCAGCCATAAAGAGACCACACCTTTCCATAGTTTCACATAACTTATTTATAATCTTTAGTCCGTAACCGTGCTTCGACACGACTTATTAGACCTCATATTGTAACTTTTTAAATTTATGTTTACTTTTTTATTTTTTATTTTACCTTTGATTAAGTGCATTGAACTGATGTTGACTAACCCAATTCATGGCACTAACAACTCTACATGACTGTATAATGATGATGCCATAGCAACTCTACCAGGGCATGCTAAAAAGGTTTACTAGGAACATGTTGCCCTTAGTGTTTCCATGTATTTTACGACATGATCATGTAGCATATATACCTGGAGTTACTTTAGTATTAAGTGTCTCCTACTAATCTCTATGAGAGAATTTACAACGTAAGACAGCAACTGATTACTAGTGTTAAACTAAAGTGATTGTAGTAAACTGCAAAACTAGGGACGATAGAGCAGTAAATGACTGAGACAAGTATGGAGAACAGTTCATCAAGCCCAGAAAGCCATGATAATTTTAAGCCATCAGCCAGCAGACTCACACAAGGTTTTTACTAAAGTGAATTTCAAATTTGAGGCAAGAGTAGCCAAACTGAAAACAACGCTAACATAGAGAGTTTTGGCAATAATTCTCTAGCTATTTTAACCCTAAATTTGAAATTAACCTTGAATTTACCTTGAATTCTTTTTTTAGCAAATAACTCTGACAGTGTCAGCTCACCAGACAAAATCCGGTGAAAATGGTAAAATTCTGACTGGGATGGCATTTCTCGTATTTACAAGAGCCAAATCCGGTGGCAATTCGGTGGTTCCAACCATATCTGCAGTGCGATGTCCAGATTAAAATCAGTGCTTTTACATCTGAACCCTATACAAAGTATAGGATTTGGAAGATTCGTAAAGCATTGATTTTAACAAAGTTCGAGAACCAATGTTTCTGGTAGGATGCACATTCGCAAATTGCCAAGCACACAAACGATAATTTTAAGTACTATTTGCCCTCTGGGCCTTTTTTGGGCTGAAAAAAAGATTTAGAAGAAAGAAGAATTCTGATGGTGATCATTATTATTTTATTTTCTATGTATTTAATGGTCCCTGTCACTATTATTAAATTAATTTTAATGGAGCGTTCCCTTCTTGAATATTAATATTAAAGGAAATTAGGTCTCTAGGAAGAGGTATGAACTATAGTAGCAAACTTACAGTCACCACTCACCATCATGTATTAAGAAAGCCTCATTATACCGTAAGTCAGTTTCTATATATTTATCCCCCTCTGTATCCCTAATGATTGTAAACTGTAGCAAACAGGTCCCTTATTTCCTTGTTTCCTGCTTTCAACTATACATTGCCTTACCTACTGTATAATGTTGCTGAGATGAATTATACTTTAATAGACTTGTAGTAACCCCTTTATTAAACAGTCATACACACACCTAGAATTTGGTTACATGTATGTAAATGAGCAGATACATATGTTCAGACGTGCAAGCCATCATTGGCAGATGAACAAGTGAAGCTATATACTTGGACACACACACACACACATACACGTACATATAGTTTCTCTATCAGAGAATCTGCCAAAATTCCTGACAGTTTTGATCCTGCGTTCTTTGCCTGAACTCGCAGGGAGGCTGTTTGAGAATTCCCCCATGGCTCTGTACCTACAGGGGGTTAAATAAGTGTAACCACTTAAAGAATGCTCAGCTACTGTCAGTGGAGGATGGGCGAAGGCAAATCATTTGCAGAACTGACTCTGAATTACACGAACTTACAGAACCATTACAATCTCAGTATCATTATTATAAGATATTGATCGAAAAAACATCATAAATATGTACTCTCTTACCTGTAATGTCATGGATTGTAAGAAAAAGATTGAGTGCATTTGTTCAACAAGAATTTGCAAATTAACCATATCTCTGAGTGCTGCACTGTGATTGGGTGGATGAAACTCAAGCCAACCACATTGCAGGAAAATGACAATTCGATGATACGGGGACATATAGATTTCCTGTGCTTTAAGCTGACACATTCTCCTTACCATCACTGGATTGTTGGGAACCATATTTTTTTTTTTACGTATCACAAAAGCACATTAAAAAATACTTCACAAAATTGACTAGCTAGCATTTAAGATATATTCCACCACCAAAGGTATTCAATGATCTAGGTTACATTCGGTGGGTGAGAGTAACATATAGCAATACATGTTAATCCTGGCTTTTGTAGTTACAAAGTTAGTTATCGCTTGAGTTCATGATGTAACATAGTTTGCAGAAAAGTCAGGGTTTTATCTGTGCATATGTCTCCTATGGATAAAAGTTGGCCATCTTGTCTGAGAATATGGTGGGCTCTCAGAGAAGATTGTGTGGGCATCAGGAGCTCAGAAGCTGCATTGAAACCCTAGTGACAGGTTCAAAACATGGTTTTAAGATATACTAGTATGCCCAAACACGCAGAACTTAAGTATAAAATAAAGAAAACCCTAAGACGTATTACCGGGCCTTAGAGTGGCCGGATTTAATGTATAAAAGGAAAAACACAAGACAGGCTGAGGACAAGAATACAGAATGCACAAAACCATTAAACAAGTCAAAGGTCGAGGAATACAGAAGTCAGAATAGTCAAGAGCCGAGCCAAAGGTCACGGAATACAAAGATCGGATTATCAGTAGGATAGCCAAGGTCAAAATACACAAGAAACAGTACCAGAAACGCGCTCTTGGATAACCAGAATGGAAACCACGACAGGGCACAGAGACATGGACAAAAAAGGTTTATATAGTCTAAGGTGCTACCTGATTGGCTGCAGGGAAGTATGTGACAGTGAACGTGTGTGTGTGACATCACCCACACGTTCCAAATGGTTAGGCACTAGAAGGGTTAATAATAAACCTTAAAAGGTTCTAACTTGCAGCATTTTACAGACCCGGCCGCTGTGTAAGGGGAGGATTCTGCTGCATTCCCCTTGTGATGTGGGAATGCTGCCGCAACGATGTGCGCGTGCCGGGACCCATACTGCTCTCTGGCAGGAGTGGACCCGGCTGGCGGCATGACACATGGATTGTCCCAGAGGGGCAGCATTGGGCTGAGGACAAGGTCAGGAAATTCCTAATCCATGTAAAATTTCACACACCCATGGTTGCATCGCTAAGAGAGTGATATTTTGTGAGGCATCTGCCTTTTTGCTTGTACTGGTCTCTAACCATGGAGTTGATATTCAATTGTACCCACAATTTCTCGGAGTTTGTGGAGCACCAACGGAGCACCCTTTCTTAGTTTGTAGCCTGGCAGTATTTAAGTAGGTTAGGGAAGGCAAATATTTTTTGGTTGAGTTAGCATAGAGTGAGCTAATCTTGGTGGACTCCCCTCTACACAAATATTCCGATTGCTACCTTTAGAAGAACTCCACTTGGATCCTGATTGGAACTGTTTGGAAAAGGTACAGGACCCTGCAAAGTAATATCTTTTTTATAGTGTTAACTCTGCCAACCCATGGCAAGCATTGTGTGAGTGGCCCAGGAAAAGTAGTCTTAGATGTGAATGCATGGATTGCATAAGATATCGACAGCACACTTTCCAAATACAAATAGCTGTAGAATGTCTTGGCTTCTGCAAATAAAGCTGAAGGAACAACAGATCGTAGGGATTTTGATATTATTATCATTTTATTATTTATATAGTGCCATCACATTCCGTAGCGCTGTACAATGGGTGGACTAACAGACATGTAATTTTAACCAGACAATTGGATGTACAGCAACATAGAGGTGGAGGGCCCTGCTCTAAAAGTGATATTAAAAGTGCCAGTTACAAGATAATGTTTTATTTATGTTTTTATATATATATATATATATTTTTTTTTATATATATGTTTTTATATATATGTATATTTTTTTTAAGTTTTTCTAATTCATTATCTCTATAATACTTAAAATCTGAGAGTACATCAATCCTGAATTGTCTCTCAAATGATTATGGTATATCGTTTCTCTCTCTTCATAAAACAAATTGGAGGAAGAAGTGACAGGTAGAGGATATGTAATGTTTAAAGGAGGGTCTATTTGTTATTTAGTTATAGACACTGGGTACCCTAGGTCACTTTATGTAAATGTTAGGGCAAAGGAAACACATTACAATTACGTTCTTGGTAATACACTGGGGTTTCATTTAGTTTAATGGATATCATGGTTTTTGCTATTAAATGTTATTCTTAAGCAAACAATAGTGTCCATGCACAATACGGAAGGCTATTTATTATTTTACTCTCAAAGTACAACAGAGAACTTGTTGTATACTCTGAAAATAAATAAAAACTATTTAGATCAGTATCTTCATTAGTTAAAAAACAATTTTCTCTTTTTAATAAATGTACAGGAAATATATTGGAACGTCAACAGACTTGTCTTAAAAGACTTCTTCTCACGCATGGCAATACATGCCCATAGATGTGAATATAAACCAAGTGTTTATCACCAAATATAACTTATCTTGAGGAACAATCCTTCCCTCCTGAATCTTAAATAGTTATATTCTGCAAAATACAGTTAGAGCAGGTATTCTCCCAATAGAGAGAGCAGGTGATTACGGAGAGATTTTTCATAATGTAGTAATAAACCAATAACATAAATAAAATTAGACAAACACAATTAACAACAAGCAGCCATGTGCAACATGTTGGATTTGCCATTCTATTTAACTGTGTACTCACAATTTATATCGCTTTCATCTTTTCCATAATCATTTAAAATGTGAAGATACAAAGTTAACTAACAATCTTGTGCGAAAAATAAAATATTACAGAGCAATGATTTTAGCAGATGGGAACATGACATCCTAATAAGGATCCCATTGAGAATTGGAAAGAGGCCAATTCTATTTCTCAAATGAGCCATATGATTAAGTGAGCTATGAAGCACTTCTTTCGTGATTCTATGTCTTTACAATATCACCTTAATTAACACTATAAGCAAAAAAAATTAATAATAAATAAATGAATAAAAATCACCCAGACTCAATGTCCATCTCTAAGCTATGGCACAGATTGTACTCAAATAAAACTGAACTAAACCATTAGAATACTCTGATCTACTTAAATGTTTCCCTTTTTTTCCCTTTTTGAACCAACACTTTAAGTGTCTCAGAGTAAAGCAGTCCCTATTTGTGGAGGTATTATAGGGCTCAGTAAGAGAGTAAAGGCCTGCCCAGTTGTTCTTACTCCTTTCTGCCCCATGTGTAGCAAGATGGGGCAAATAAATAACCAAATATGGGACATGTTCCGTGCCATTACTCTTTGCTACATTATCTAGTATTTAGAATGGGAAGCAGTCTTAAAGATAATGGACAAATGACACCCAATCTGACCGAGTAATATCTTCTATTAAAAGAAGAATTGTCACATGAAACAGCATATTCTAATACTTAATAATAAAACCTTTATTAGCATAACCTGCCATCCCATGCAAATTCCAAAAGGGATTGTGCTTGTGAGATGAATGTCAATGTGTGTGCAGGGAATGACTGGAACTAAAAAAGATGGCACCTCTGCCCAGAAAGGTGACTTACTACGCAAGTTCTGAAAGAGAAATGTAGCGCAGAAGATCAGTCTATGTAAGTACACATCTTAATAGGTAACTAAAAGTTTAGAAATAATAATAAAATGGCAGATGGTTTCATACTGCAATAGGAAGGTAAATGTAGCAACACTATTCCAGCAAAATAGCTGATCGTATCAGTTCAATGGATAAACTGCCCAGCTATTTCTTAGCATGAGTAGACAGATGTGTACTTTTATTAGTATAGTACCTTCACTTGTTGTCATGGATTGTTTGGCTGTCTCTGACCAAGCTGACCGGGTCCTCATTGTACTGCAGGGAGTATTTACATCTTTGACAACTGTGGCTCACCACTCATTTGGTTCAAATTGTATCTCTTGGGTCATTTTGTCCCTCTGATACATTCACTCATCACTAGCACATGTTTAATGTTTTAATGTTAGGGGTTCTTTAGCATTATAGCTTTGGTAAGCTTAGGATTACAAAGTGTCTTTGATGGAGGGGCTTATGGTTAGGTTTAAGGCCATATACCCAAGTGAAGGAAAGGTTTTCGCTTTAAGCAATGCCTAAACTAAAGGAGGTATTGCTAGCCTTTCATACTTTACTTCAATAATAATAGCACTACTCCCAACATTACTGGGTGGGACTCGGGAGTGAACAGAACCCGAACAAGGTAAGTATGCCTGTAAATCTGTCATTTGTTCTCAAAATATTACCATGTGCTAATTCATGTACAATATATAGAATTGTAGAGATCTCAAACAGAAATAGGAGGGCTAGTTTTGGAATATAGCTTATGGCTATAGCAACATTAAGTGTGACCAAAATAAAGTCAAAGTATATAAAGTACTATGAGCCTGAAGGAATTAGATTTCTATAATTGAATACATATACTTGGATATGTTTATACAATCAGTCTGTATTCAAGAGATTATCTACATCTGAATACATCACTCAGGACACATTGTCTGCATACATAAATTACTAATGTAATGTTGCTGGGTCAAAGATGACAAAACGTCTCATTAATCTTGATAAGTGGGATCTGAAAACCTATCCAATAATTAATTGATCGAGAAAATTGTCTCATAGTGGAATTTACCTTAAGGTAAGTCTATCTCATTGTGTCATGTCTAGAATGAAACCTGTCCACATGTTCCATTAACTCATCTACACACGACGTCTTACTAGTTTACATGGTGTTGAGTGATCCTGCTTCATGTTAATCACTTTGAAAACAGAACATAATATTATTTAAAATAGAAATTCATGTATCTGTCCTCTTCACCAGGTTTTATGATATTGACAAGAAGAATGCTTGTTTGCTAATTTAATTCAGATTTAGATTTACATTTTGATAACGTTTAAAATCAAGGTATGTTGATCACTTAAAACAAATATATAGTATATAATAATTGAGCTCTATAACTTCGAAACTACCTAACTGCATATATTATAACACACAGTTTTTAAAGGCACAGTAATCTTCACAATATCCCCATAATACAGGTGATACTTGAAAAATTAGAATATCGTGCAAAAGTTCATTTATTTCAGTAATGCAACGTAAAAGGGGAAACTAATATATGAGACAGACGCATTACATGCAAAGCAAGATAGTTCAAGCCGTGATTTGTCATAAGTGCGATGATTATGGTTTACAGCTCATGAAAACCCCAAATCCACAATCTCAGTAAATTAGAATATTGTGAAAAGGTGCAATATTCTAGGCTCACAGTGTCCCACTCTAATCAGTTAAGTAAGCGATAACACCTGCAAAGGGTTTCTGAGCCTTTAAATGGTCTCTCAGTCTGGTTCAGTAGGAAACACAATCATGGGGAAGACTGCTGACCTGACAGTTGTGCAGAAAACCATCATTGACACCCTCCATAAGGAGGAAAAGCCTTAAAAGGTAATTGCGAAGGAAGTTGGATGTTCCCAAACTGCTGTATTAAAGCACATTAATAGAAAGTTATGTGGCAGGGAAAAGTGTGGAAGAAAAAGGTGCACAAGCAGCAGGGATGACCGCAGCCTGGAGAGAATTGTAAGGAAAAGGCCATTCAAAAGTGTTGAGGACTTTCACAAGGAGTGGACTGAGGCTGGAGTCAGTGCATCAAGAGCCACCACACACAGACGGATCCTGGACATGGGCTTCAGATGTCATATTTCTCTTGTCAATCCGCTCCTGAACAACAAATAATGTCAGAAGTGTCTTACCTGGGCGAAAGAAAAACAGACCTGGTCTGTTGCTCAGTGGTCCATAGTCCTATTTTCTGATGAGAGCAACTTTTGCATCTCATTGGGAAACCAAGGACCCAGAGTCTGGAGGAAGAATGGAGAGGCACACACTGCAAGATACTTGAAGTCCAGTGTGAAGTTTCCACAGTCTGTGTTGATTTGGGGAGCCATGTCATCTGCTGGTGTTGGTCCACTGTGCTTCAATAAGTCCAGGGTCAACCGGGAGATTTTGGAGCACTTCATGTTTCCTTCCACAGATGAGCTTTATGGGGATGCTGACTTCATTTTCCAGCAGGACTTGGCACCTGTCCACACTGCCAAAAGCACCAAAGCCTGGTTCAATGACCGTGGTATTACTGCGCTTGATTGGCTAGCAAGCTCGCCTGACCTGAACCCCATAGAGAATCTATGGGGCATTTCCAAGAGAAAGATGAGAGAGATGAGACGAACAATGCAGAAGAGCTGAAGGCCACTATTGAAGCATCCTGGTCTTCCATAACACCTCAGCAGTGCCACAGGCTGATAGCTTCCATGCCACGCAGCATTGAGGCAGTAATTGCTGCAAAAGTGGCCCAAACAAAGTACTGAGTCCATGTGCATGCTTATACTTTTCAGAGGTCCGATATTGTTCTATGTACACTCCTTGTTGATTGCATGTAATATTCCAATTTACTGAGATTGTGGATTTGGGGTTTTCATGAGCTGTAAGCCATAATCATCGCACTTATGACAAATCACGGCTTGAACTCTTGCTTTGGATGTAATGCGTCTATCTCATATATTAGTTTCCCCTTTTATGTTGCATTTTACGATGCATTACTGAAATAAATGAACTTTTGCACGATATTCTAATTTTTTAAGTATCACCTATACATTTAGTAATAAGATTAAAATATTTAATAAGAACAGGTAAGTGTAGTTCTTTACTACTTTATAAGTACAAGAAAATCATATGTGAGATGCTGAAAGTTGAGCCATATCCACTCACCAGCAACTTTGCCCTTACATAACCAGGCTTTTACACCATGTAACGAAACAATAACTAACACATATATACTAAACTTGTTTGTGTTGTTAAATTGTCTGAATGTGGCAGCTATCCCTAAAGGCTTTTATTCCCTAAATTATGATGTACGCACAGACGGGGTGATGCAATATACCATGTGTTTAAAGATGCGGATGGGAAGTGATCGTAAGTGGTATCTAGCATTGTGACAGATTCATCTGTAAGACTAATAATGCTGGTTCGTCTAGTTTGCCTTCCTTTCGTGGAATTTTTTGACTTTTTACAGAATGAACTTACCGAACGGACGGCCACCCAGAAGAGAAGTGTGCTGCTGATTAACCTCTTGATCCCAATTAGAACGTTGTGGTTAACCGCAGACACCTCTTAATTATAACTGAATGCAGGGTGGTCGTCGTTCGTATGCCGACCACGAGGCGGCGGCCATTTTAAACCATGCGAAAGACCAGCGGTGTTCGGCGCAGATTCTATGGAACTAAAAATGGACACTTTTTCTGCCGAACACCGCTGATACTACAGACCGCCCTTCTCATTCGTCCAGGCATACGGACACTGGTCCGTTCGGGAGTTTGGATTACACGAATGGACTTAACCCAGATAGCCATCCCATAGAATCAATCGCATACCGAAAGACTGTAAAAGACTTTGACTCCATGGCGATTGAACTGTACGTATGGGATCTGAGCGCTATTCGCTAAGAATATGCACTCAGATCCAGGCTATCTGGGGATACGTTGCACGAATGTAGTATGTTCGGTAGTTGTATAATTATTTATTTTCATGTATTTTTTATGCTTTTTTATGCGATTTGCCTCTGTCCTGGGAGATAATTGAATTACTTCTCAATTATCTCCAGGGCAGAGGGGAGGAAACCAGGATGCGTTATGGGAATATTTTGTGCCTGTATGTCTTAAAGTGCCATATGTCTGTCTGCAATTACAGTCTCCCATTTGGTCCCCTAGGGAAGTGTCCACCAAGTGGGAGACCTGCATAAATACGGGCGGGTAGCCCACAGTAAAGCCAGTTCTTGTTTTACCCTCAATGCTGAGCTTGGTCTCGTTATTGGGGGGATTTACTACACACGGTTAGCGACTGATTGATGGAAACGTAAGCCGCTTGGAGGATATATTTGTTCGGCTGTTAGCGCGATTCGTGGATTTATTGTTCGGGAGTTTGGAGCACCCGTACTGGTCCCGTTCGGGAGATTGGCGCTTTCCCCTGGTTGCAGTTCGTACGGTTGAAGTATACACGAATTGAGCCTGCATTATTGAGAAAGGGGAAGCTTAACTAAAGGGCGGTTTCACTCCTGTGTGCCAGGGGTGTCTTAACAAGCATCAACTGGAGTAAAAAAGGAATGCCACTAAAGATGAAGAGTATTAAAGTATACAGAACAGCAAAGCTGAAACAGCTGAGCAGAGGAAGTCTACGCCCATGGGTCCACCAATGAATGGACGCAATGGTGTTATTTAAACAGACGCATGGAAAGGAAGGGGTATTGTAGTTTTTGCACTAGAGGTCCCTGAGGAAGCCTATATTATCTAAACAAAACACGAAGGAGCAATATTGTTGTTTTATATATATATTTTAAAATGTATACTACTGCACCGATATATCCAGTGTTGGAGTGGAGTGACCTTTTGCTACACAAAAGGAGGAGAGAGGATATGTAGACATTATCTGCCCCCCATCTACATCGAGTTGAGGCACCGGTGGGCACTAGTGATCAATAATATCTTGTAGCTGCAGTTGTTATAATCCTGCATAACTTTCTTTAAACAGTATTATTCTATGTGCAACTTTTTTTTACACCCTGTACCATGTACATGGCCTTCCATACTTATTGACCACTCAATTTCAGGCTTTTTTAATCTTTGTAAATTTTTGTCAAACTGGTGCAGGAATCAGAAGTGTGCGGACTACTCCAAAATAGGAAATCTTGGTGACAACCACAATTAATATCAAGGGTGTTTTACACCGGTGCTAACTGGTGTTGTGTTATGCCTTACTGAGGAATAGAGATGAGTTTGTTGAATGTATCATTGTCATTAACACTTTCTTACCCACACTCTCCACATTGTTATATTCGGGAAATACCCGTTACCAGGAAAAACATGTAACCATAACAACTACTAAAAATAAAAACAAATAAAACCATCTTTCACAATTACAGGAAAAGGATTACTTACTTGTGAAGATATGTCCATGTTATATTTAATCTAATCAATTCATATACTTCTATTTGGTATTTTGTATGTTTTTGTATCAAATCGTGCCTTCTAAATATTCTTTAATTTCATATTTAACATATTTTCACCAGAACTAAAGCAATGCTCTATCCACAATGGAATCATTACTAACTTTTAATTTAGTGCTATAACCTCTTCATCAAAAAAGTAAATATGACCTTGAATTACCTTCATATGGATGTCATCTGTTTCCTGTCTAACACAACCAGAGTTCAACATCATCACAGGCCTGTCAAAGAGGTGTGCAACTCAAAGTAATGATATCTCTGTTATCCTGTGTATTTTACCAGATATAACGTGGTAGGATAAATATGCATTTTATTTTAATAAATAAAAGATAATTAAAAGAATATGAATGTTGTGAAGATGGCCATAATATTGCACAGGATTGATCTTTTATTTATTTTCTAGGTGCATTTTGATAAAAAAAAATAATAATACAATTTATTAATTCTACATATATTTGGATTCCTTGGGTTAAGTACACCACTCCTCTACTTACAGGCAGGGCCGGATTAACATATTGGTTAATGGAGTTGGAGCTCCAGGCCAATGCCTGTGGAAAGAAGAAAAATATACTATTATTTTACTACTCTTCGCATGCTCTTGCTTTATGCAAAGGGAATTCAGTATGGGAACTTGGAAGGGGTGCAGGGAAACAAACCTTGTGTGGATTGACGGACTATAAAATAGTTAACAAAAAAATGACTTTTTACACTTTGCAAATACTCTTGCTGCCTAGGTCTCTCTAGAGTGTGGCCTATCCCCTTTCTGCTACGCTCACTACATCCACCTTTTTCTCCATTCCAGACTGCTTACTAGGAGCTTCTGCCTGTTAGTAAGAATGGAAAGATATGAGTGGAAAAGTGAGTGCTAGGTAACACCAGGGAACTGTCCCCAGAAAGTGAAGAGCGAGTGCATCATTAGATGCGTTCATGCCAAAGTCAGGGCGCTGAAATGCTGCTGCTTGCATAGTCTGCCCTTAAGCCCATCATAATTGTCAGCACCAGGCCCAATAGGCTCTTAATCCAGTCATGATCACAGATGCCCCATAAAAAATGACCACAGGGAATTTTATATTTGAGAAGAGCCTCTTAAACAAGTTTAAAGGATCACTATAGAGTCAGGAACACAAACATGTATTCCAGAGCCTATAGTGTTAAAACCACCATCTAGCCCCCACCCCACCCCCCTGGGCCACTCATGCCTCTATAAATATAGCAAAATCGTATTGTATTCAAGCCTGAAGCTGCAGCTCTGCATGCTGTTTGTCTCAGAAAAACAGTTATTTCACAGGTCAAAGCAGATGTCAAGAGTGGGTAAAACAGGCCAAACGTTGTGGCTTGTAGTAAAAATGATGATTAACATGTTAGCACATGATTAACAAGATAACACATTAGGAGTGATGACCATGGTTGAGCAACGATCAAAACATCTAGTACCATTTTGTGGCAGGTGGTGGTAAAACAACAAATACAGCTAAAGAGGAACTGTCACCTCTTTCCCCCCACCCCCCGAAAAAATTGTATTTTATTAACTGAAATTTACTGAAATTTCAACCTAGTCAACCAAGACAAAGCTGACTTTGTGTCTGTATATTTCCTCTGCCTGTTATTTCTAGACACTGAGCAGAGGTACTAGAAGTCTAGAAGTGTCAATCCCCCCCCCCAGCTGTCTCGGGATCCTCCATAGATCTCAATGCAGTACTCTTGCTCATGCTGAAGTGCCAGCAGCTGAACAGGACCCACCAGAGAAAGAAGGTCACACCACGAGGGACAAGTTCAGGTAAGTAAATCTCACCTTTACCCCCCAGGCCACCGGTATCCCAGCAGCGATGTTACCATCGAGAGTTTATCGCGAATTCTGCAAAATCCCCAGATGGTGATGGTGATGCTTTAATATGAAGAAGCAGATACACTGAGAAATAGAAACGAAATAAGGTATTCATTTTAACTTTTACTTCTACTAGAATTCTATACAGACATATTGTTTACATTTTCATATTAAAAGTATTTATAGTCTAATATATTATTTTCTGGATACACCCTAACCAGCAATTTTTAAAGGAATGTTTTTTAGAGAACAGAATGTTATGGAGATAAACCTACTAGAGAAAACCTAGAACAGCCTTAAAAAAAAAAAGGTATTCCTTTTTGACATATGTGCTTTCACTCTCCCGGGCCTCTTTAAATCATTATGTCTAAGCTGACATTAACCTTGTCTGCCTGAGGAACTTTTGTCAAATATATCAACCTTAAAAAATATTTTGCACCTGACAGGCTTTTAGGGGACAAAATTTGACTCCAATGACAAGTGTTGAAGATCACGATCAAAGTACAGCAGGACTCAATAAAAAAAAGGTGCTAACGTTATATTTTTTTATTTTAGTTATTAGTAAATTCTGTTCCAGATTAAATAAAAAGTACATGAAAATGGATAATTTTATTTGACTGCTGAATACATTTAGCCATATTATAATCACTCCTTTCTTCGTAACCCAATAATATTCAACTATGTTTTAATCCTGGATAGCGTAACAAACACAGCTTTCAACTGTTCAAATATGCCACGTGAATTTCTGAATGCCACTGCCAGTTACCACAAGGGCCAGATTAAGAGCCCACTGGGCCTGGTGCTGACACTTATGATGAGCCCAATTACAGAATATTATCGACAAAAAACAGTAAAACAGTTAAACAGTAATACCTCCCCAGTGCCATGTATCTGATAGAGGTGGTACATCACAAGATGTATTTATAAGAATATGCAAAAAGAGAAAAAACTAACCGCACTCCAATCATGCAAAGACGCTGGTGCTGGAACCAAGTTCTAGCCCCATGGAGTACATATCAGTAGTAGAAAGATGATCCAGGTACTCCAAGTATCTTCAAATGTGTTTATTGAGAAAAGTGAGACACTGCAATGTTTCAACTATTTGACAAAGACCCTTTCAGGGGTCAAAATGTTGCGGTGTCTCACTTGTCTCAATAAACACATTTAAAGATACTTGGAGTGCCTAGGCCCTCGTTCTACTGATATTTAGAATAATACACATACTCCAACTTAATCTCTCACTTTCATTTCTCAACCAAATACCTACTCCCACCATTGGCCTCCTGTGGGAGGGATAAAAGGAGGTGGGTAAGTAATGCGATTGTAGCACTGCCCAAAGGGGCAGACCCACCTGGAAAAGGGGCAATTCTGCCCAAAGAATTGAAAGGTGAGTCTGGGGTGAATGTGTGCCAGGTCGCCTGCCAATCACACAGGAAAGCCAACTAAGGGAGTTCTCTGCAAACAGCATTGTTTCTTCGCTCTAAGCATACTGAGAATGCATCTAATTATGTGCTTGCTCTATGCTTTCTGGGAACAGTTCCCTGTTATCCTCAAGTACCCCTTCATTGTCCAGTCCTCTCCTTCCCTTGTTACTAGCAAGCAATAGTTCCCTCAGCAGTGGAACTACCAGGGCCAACACGCTGCGGGGGCTCATTGGGTGATCAATACATTTAGTGACACCCAACAGGCATGTATCTTTAGGGGTCTGGTCATGAACTGCAGTCCTGTCATCGTCTTGCAGGATTCTCCATAGACCTCAATGTTGTACCCTCGCATGTGCGCGAGAATACAGCAGTGACATCAGCCCTGAAGAAAACTCGCTGGTTCAAGCTGGCGGCACTCACGAGGGACAGATTCAGGTAAGTAAATCCTACCTTTACATGCCCCCGTGGCCACCGGATTCCTTCTAGCGGTGTCACACTCGTGGGACTTTGTAAATTCGGCAAAGTTCCCAACAAGTGACAGTGCAACTTTAATGGAGCAGTTTGGGTGTATAGATCATGCCTATGCTGCCCTAGCCACACCTTCCCTGGCTGTGACTCACACAGCCTGCATGAATAAAATGGTTTCATGTCCAATCACATGTTAACTTGCTTTAGAAGTTTTTTTTATTTTATTTTTTTTAAATCTCATACTCTGTAAATTGAACTTCAATCACACACAGGAGGCTCCTCCAGGGTCTAGGGGGAAATTAACAGAACAGGAGATAAGAAATTCTAAATGAAATAAAATGTGCAATAAAGGAAGTTTTAACATTAGATATCTTATCAGGAAGTCTGTAGGTCACATGCAGGAAGGTGTGTCAAGGGCTGTATAAAGAAAGTGATTTAACTAAATGGCAGGGAATTGAGTAGTAATGAAACAGGGACATCTATACAAGAATGTTTTTTTTCTTTAAGCTAAATTTGTTTTTGTTCCTACAGGGAGTGCAGAATTATTAGGCAAATGAGTATTTTGACCACATCATCCTCTTTATGCATGTTGTCTTACTCCAAGCTATATAGGCTCGAAAGCCTACTACCAATTAAGCATATTAGGTGATGTGCATCTCTGTAATGAGAAGGGGTGTGGTCTAATGACATCAACACCCTATATCAGGTGTGCATAATTATTAGGCAACTTCCTTTCCTTTGGCAAAATGGGTCAAAAGAAGGACTTGACAGGCTCAGAAAAGTCAAAAATAGTGAGATATCTTGCAGAGGGATGCAGCACTCTTAAAATTGCAAAGCTTCTGAAGCGTGATCATCGAACAATCAAGCGTTTCATTCAAAATAGTCAACAGGGTCGCAAGAAGCGTGTGGAAAAACCAAGGCGCAAAATAACTGCCCATGAACTGAGAAAAGTCAAGCGTGCAGCTGCCACGATGCCACTTGCCACCAGTTTGGCCATATTTCAGAGCTGCAACATCACTGGAGTGCCCAAAAGCACAAGGTGTGCAATACTCAGAGACATGGCCAAGGTAAGAAAGGCTGAAAGACGACCACCACTGAACAAGACACACAAGCTGAAACGTCAAGACTGGGCCAAGAAATATCTCAAGACTGATTTTTCTAAGGTTTTATGGACTGATGAAATGAGAGTGAGTCTTGATGGGCCAGATGGATGGGCCCGTGGCTGGATTGGTAAAGGGCAGAGAGCTCCAGTCCGACTCAGACGCCAGCAAGGTGGAGGTGGAGTACTGGTTTGGGCTGGTATCATCAAAGATGAGCTTGTGGGGCCTTTTCGGGTTGAGGATGGAGTCAAGCTCAACTCCCAGTCCTACTGCCAGTTCCTGGAAGACACCTTCTTCAAGCAGTGGTACAGGAAGAAGTCTGCATCCTTCAAGAAAAACATGATTTTCATGCAGGACAATGCTCCATCACACGCGTCCAAGTACTCCACAGCGTGGCTGGCAAGAAAGGGTATAAAAGAAGAAAATCTAATGACATGGCCTCCTTGTTCACCTGATCTGAACCCCATTGAGAACCTGTGGTCCATCATCAAATGTGAGATTTACAAGGAGGGAAAACAGTACACCTCTCTGAACAGTGTCTGGGAGGCTGTGGTTGCTGCTGCACGCAATGTTGATGGTGAACAGATCAAAACACTGACAGAATCCATGGATGGCAGGCTTTTGAGTGTCCTTGCAAAGAAAGGTGGCTATATTGGTCACTGATTTGTTTTTGTTTTGTTTTTGAATGTCAGAAATGTATATTTGTGAATGTTGAGATGTTATATTGGTTTCACTGGTAATAATAAATAATTGAAATGGGTATATATTTGTTTTTTGTTAAGTTGCCTAATAATTATGCACAGTAATAGTCACCTGCACACACAGATATCCCCCTAACATAGCTATAACTAAAAAAAACTAAAAACTACTTCCAAAAATATTCAGCTTTGATATTAATGAGTTTTTTGGGTTCATTGAGAACATGGTTGTTGTTCAATAATAAAATTAATCCTCAAAAATACAACTTGCCTAATAATTCTGCACTCCCTGTATAGTGCCCCTTTACGATTAATGAAATATAATGAAATTTTTTTTTTTTAAATGAGCAGTGAAAATTGATGACAGTTTTCCTTTAAGCTGGACATTTTTAGGGTTCAGTAAAAAAGTTATACTAAAAGCACTGATAGTGGTTGGTAAACTTGTCTTGTTAGCAGTGGTGTCAGTGTTTATTGAACATCAGACTAACCCTATGTCCTATGTAGTAAAAATATGAGTCATTATGACCGCTGAATGTTTCAGCTGAATGTTTCAATAGCATTATTTTCATGGACATCTTCCAAAGTCATAATACCTCAATCCACAGACTGGAGGAGCTCTGTGATCAGAAATATGTTTACTCTGTCGGAAATATGCAATGCTTCCGAGAGAGTAAAACATCAGTTAATCACAGTTTTACATTATTACATGTTAGAAATATAACAATAAAGTAAAATGCAAACACAATGGGGATTTATTCACTAAATATAATTTGTAGAAAATTGAAATACGAAGGACAGAATTTAGTTTGAAATAGTCAAGCTGTGACTATAGGTATTTTTGCATAAATATTGCCATTCGTTAAAAGAGTTGTTCTATCCTAGAAAATGTCATCACATTTAAAAGATAAATACTAATCCTGCAGTGACACTGCGAAGGCTATTGTGTGTGTCTTAAAATATAGATTTAAAAAGTGGTCAGCGCGGCAGCTATATTTATACAATGCATTCAACAATTCAACAACAACAATTAGAAATAGAATAATAGACATACAGTCAGATAGATGGAAACAGGCATTATTAAATACATTGTAGTACTTTATGTTATGTTTCTTCAAAAACTGAGTTAAAGGACCACCATAGTGCCAGGAAACTATATACACTAGAAACTATATACACTAGAAGCTAGCAACAAATTAAGCAAACATGACTGGATCAACATATCTTCCAATTTTTCCTACAACCAGGGCTGGACTGGGGATTCAAAGCAGCCCTGGAAAAAAATCTATGCCAGCCCCATAAGTCATTGTGCCATGTATTTCCACATGTAATATGTAAGGTTATATATAACTTATGTGTCTATATATGACTCAATATTCTGGGGTGGCAAGACAAAGCCTTACATATTATTGGTTAATAAATGTATATAAAATATTGGCCCTTTCAAAGTAAAACATTTAATTATACATTCAGACACAGACAGACAATCTCACTGACACATACAAGCTCATTGATACACAGCCTTATAGACAAACAATCTCACTGATATACATAAGCTCATTGACATAAAAACACAAGCTCACGGATGCACACAAATAGGCTCACTGACAGACAATCTCACTGAAACACACAGACAAGCTTACCGGTATACACACACAAACGTAGTACATACAAACTCTGAAACGCACAAGCTTACTACAGACAAGCTCACTGTCACACACACACAAACACATGCTCACTGACACACACATGCCCACTAAAGACAAGCTCACACACACATGCTCTCTACAGAAAAGCTCACTGACACAAACATGCTCAATACAGACAAGCTCACTGACACACACACACATACATGCAGGGCCGTCTCTCATATTGATTGGATCCTGAACTTACTTGGGCCCCCTGGATGCAGCCCTTCCACTCCCTAACATGCAATCATGTCCTCCACCCCAACACACACATACACAAAAACAATGCACAAACCTTGTGGACCAGTAAACATAAACATTGCTCCATAGCAATACAACTAACAGTAATGTGCAGCAAATCAGTGTATCACATGGCTCCACAGCAATACAACACACAGTAATGTGCAGCTTATCAGTGTATCGTAGGGCTCCACAGCAATACAACACACAGTAATGTGCAGCTTATCAGTGTATCGCATAGCTCCACAGCAATACAACACACAGTAATGTGCAGCATATTGGTGCATCACACAGCTTCACAGCAATACAACTCATAGTAATGTGCTGCATATCAGTGCATCGCATAGCTCCACAGCAATACCACTCACAGTAATGTGCAGCATATCAGTGTATAGCATGGCTCCACAGCAATACAACACACAGTAATGTGCAGCTTATCAGTGTATCGTATAGCTCCACAGCAATACCACTCACAGTAATGTGCAGCATATCAGTGTGTCGCATGGCTCCACAGCAATACAACACACAGTAATGTGCAGCTTATCAGTGTATGGCATGGCTCCACAGCAATACAACTCACAGTATTGTGCAGCTTATCAGTGTATCACACAGCTCCACAGCAATACAACACATAGTAATGTGCAGCTTATCAGTGTATCGCATAGCTCCACAGCAATACAACACACAGTAATGTGCAGCATATCAGTGTATCGCATAGTTCCACAGCAATACAACTCACAGTAATGTGCAAAGGCAGTGTTTACTTTAATAAGCCTACAGGGACATATTATAGACACCAGAACCACTATGTTAAGCTGTAGTTCTGGTGACTATAGTGTCCCTTGCATATTCCTGTGTATATAAAAATTAAACAGTAGATTTTATTAGCAGGGATCAATATTTCTAAATCTACATGGCTCACTTCTTAAGTTAAAAAAAAAAAAAAAAAGCTGCTAAGCAATTTACTTGTGAGAAAATCCTTAAAATGATGGTGCTTTGAGATAAAAAAAAAAATCAGCACAAATGTTTGAAATAAAATAGCTGTATCATTATTGTAGAAATTAAAAAAAGCACATTCCTAGCTTGATTTTTAGCACAACTTCTGACACAAAACTTTTGTATACTGCAAATTACTTTTTATATATATTTTTTATAAATACACAGATTGTACTGTACTAACCCCTCAACCCCCTCCAACCAGCATAGAAATGAGCACAAATGTATTGAATAAAATGGCTGTATCATTATTCTAAAAAACAAAACATAATAATAATAATAATCCTAGCTTGATTTTTATCACTTCTGACACAAATATTTTGTATTTTTCAGATTACTTTTTTTTTAATGAACAGATTGTACTGTACTAACCCCCACCCCTCCTCTCCAACCACCTCTTTCTCCCCCCCTTTCCAACCACCCATCCCCGTATCCCCCTCAAACAAGTAATAGCTCCCCTTATTCCATTTAATATGAATTACTTCCAGATGTGAAGATACCAGCAGTTCGCTCTGCCATTCTGGGAGGAGATTAATGCCATTGTGCTATGACCCGGGCCTCACCTAGCATTGCCGTGACTCCGCCTCCGTGTGACATCACAGGGCGCATGTACCCTATAGGGCAGGGGAGGTCAGGAGGAGGAGCAAGTCCGTCCTACACTATGCGGCCATGCCGCTTGCATAGTGAAAGATCAGATCGGGAGGCAAAATATTTCGCAAATTGTTGTAGTCAAAGGCGGCGGGGCTCAAGAGGCAGCTGCCTTGGGCCCCCCAGGAGCAACTGAGCCCAGGGCAGCTGTCCCTTTTACCCTGCGTTAAAGACCACCCTTCATACATGCTCACCACAGACAAGTTAACTGACACACACATGCTTCCTACAGAAAAGCTCACTGAAACACATGCCCAATACAGACAAGCTCACTGATGCACACATGCTCCCTACAGACAAACTCACTGATGCACCCATGTTTCCTACAGACAAGCTCACTGACAAACGCTCACTACAGACAAGCTCACTGATGCACACACGCTCACTACAGACAAGCCCACTGACACACACATGCTCACTACACACAAGCACACTGACAGGCACACATGCTGTCTACTGATAAGCTCACTGACACACACATGCTCACTACACACAAGCACGCTGACACATACACATGCTCTCTACAGACAAGCTCACTAACACACACATGCTCCCTACAAACAGGCTCACTGTCACACACATGCTCATCACAGACAAGCTCATTGACACACACATGCTTCCAACAGACAAGTTCCCTGACACACACACACATGCTCACTAAGGACAAGTTCACTGACACACACACATGCTCACTACAGACAAGCTCACTGACATACACGCTCACTCACTAGCAGGCACATACACAGACACACACACACAAGCTCAGTCACTAGCAGACAAACATACACACAATCACTGTCATGGCTGAAGCTTACCTGGCACTGGTAGGTGAAGTTGCCATTTTGTGGCCCTTCCTTCTAGCGAGGTCAGCAAAAAGTGCGTGGGGGCAGGGCTTGTGTGCGGGAGGTGGAGCTATGTCCAGCAGGCGGGGCTAACATGCAGAGGCGGGGCATGCAGCCGGAATTGATATTCATTTTGAAGGGAGACTGACAGGTTTCCCTCCAGCCGCTAACAGCCTAATTGCGGCCACAACAGCTCCTAGATTCCTCCCTCTTTAAAATACTTAAATTACAGGAGCCTGATGATTAGGGCAGTCTGCCCAGCCCCAAGTGCTGTGCCCATGATGACTTGTGTATCCACTACAAAAAGCGTCTTCAATGGGGTCAGAACTGGAGCAATGGAAGAAGGTAGCCCGGTGGGCCAGTCCGGCCCTGCCTACACCATTATTTCTTAAAAATGCAACTGACTTAGAACATTTTACAGGTATTTATGAAAAACAACATACGTAATTGTTGTAAATAAATTGTAGTGCTTAAATGTACTTATACATATATTTAGCGTTTACAGGGCTGGCGCTACCATAAGGCAGCACAGGCAGCGGGTTCCGGATTCGGCTGACCAACAGGAGGAGAGCGCACTGCGGTCTCTTCAAGCCAGTCACTGTGTGTAGGGTTGGATCGTTAGATCTTAGAAGAGGAGTTTGTTTCCCTCTCCCCGGAAGAGGAAGTGCTCACTGAGAGCGCTGAACTGCTTCCTATCAGACTGGGGAGAGATGGAAACAAACTTCTCTCCCACGGTCCGTGATCCCCCATGCTACACAGGAGGTGGAAGGTGAGCTGGCATGGGGGGGCAAGACATAAGGAGGAGGGAGGTGAGCATACACATGAGGGCAGCAGGCTAGACACATGGAGGAAGGAGAGGTAATGACACAGATGGGTGGCTGGGAGAATGAAAAACATTGGGGGGGCTGAGGGATTGAGACACCTGGATCATGGGCGTCCAAGGTACATTGATGCCCATGGGGAGTGAAGGTCTGGTCCGATCACACAGAAAAGCTACTGTTGCTCAGATTGCTGAAAAACCTAATGCTGGCCATGACAGAAAGGTGTCAGAACACACAGTGCATCCCAGTTTGCTGCATATTGGGGCTGCAAAGCCACAGACTGGTCAGAGTGCCCATGATGACTTCTGTGTATCCACTACAAAAAGCGTCTTCAATGGGGTCAGAACTGGACCTTGGAGCAATGGAAGAAGGTAGCCTGTTGTGATGAACCACGTTTTCTTTTCGATCAGGTGGATGGTCGGGCACATGTGCATCATATTTCTGGAGGAGAGATGGCGGCAGGATGTAATGGGAAGTAGGCAGGCTGGTGGAAGCAGTGTTGTGCTCTGGACAATGTTCGGCTGGGAAACCTTGGGTCCTGACATTCATGTTGATATTACTTTAACACATACCACTTACCTAGAGATTGTTGCAGACCATGAACACCCCTTCATGGTAATGTTGTTCCCTGATGGCAGTGGACTCTCTCAGCAGGTTAATTCACCCTGCCACACTGAAAAAATTGTTCAGGAATGCTTTGAGGAACATGACAGAGTTCAAGATGTTGCCTTGACCTTCAAATTCCCCAGATCTCAAACCGATTGAGCATCTGTGGGATGTGCTGGAACAACAAATCTGATCCATAAAGGCCCCATCTTGCAACTTGCAGGAATTAAAGGATCTGCTGCTAATGTATTGGTGCCAGATACCACAGGACACCTTCAGATGTCCTGCAGAGTCCATGCCTCACGCACAGTGGCGTACACACAAACCATGGGGCCCCGGTGCAAAAATAATCTGTGCCCCCCCCCGACAGACACACACACACACACACACATAGACACATACACACAGACACATACATACAAACAGACTGGCACACATATATACATACAGACAGACACACACAGACATACATACAGACCGACACACACACATACAGACAGGCACACATACATACAAAAACACATATATAAAAAAACAGACAGGCACACATACACATAGGCAGACACATACAGACACATATACAGACAGACACACACACACACGATGCACATACATACAAACAGACAAGCACACACACATGCAGGCAGACACACACACAAGACACATACAAAAACACATGCATAAAAAACAGACAGGCACACATACACACAGGCAGACACAGACAGACACACACACACACAAGACGCACATACATACATACATACAAACAGACAAGCACACACACACAGACAGACACACATACATACATACACAGACAGGCACACACACATACATACAAACAGGCAGACAAACACAGACAGACACACATACAGACAGACAGACAGGCACGCACATACATACATACAGACACACACACAAAATGTTCAAGTCACCCTCCTGTTTCCTACCTTTAAGGTGCAGGAGGGTGACTTTCCCTGGGGTCCAGTGGTGGCTCAGGTGGATGGGAGTCAGAGTTCCCACTCTGACTCCCTCTGCATCCTCCCGCGTGGCTCTGTGTTAGCTGTGAGGAGTGACATGCGGTCACTTCCTCCCAGCTTGTGATGTCCCACAGGGGGCCCGGTCGCACTGTCAAAGCGCCCAGCACTGACCAGGCCCCCTGACAATCCACATCCATTGGGTGGCCCTGGCAGCATGGGCCACCCGATGGACCTCTTGGATGGCAGCATCGGCGGGGGCTGCAGAAGATGATGGCGGTGGATACCTGGTCACAGGGGTCCGCAGGGCGGCCAGGCCCCCTGGAGTGGCGGGCCCGATCGCAGCTGTGAACCGCGCTATGTACGCCGCTCACGCATCAGAGCTGTTTCTGCGGCATGAGGGGGACCTTGATGATATTAGGTTTAAATCTTGTGACTGATCAGTGTATATTGATTATTTGAGAATATTTCACATGTTTTATTTGACTGACTGGGTCAGATTCTACTGTTATATGACATGCTTCTGTCCAATCTAATTCTTCCTGCCTGTTTCTCATAGAGCACTCACAGCTGAAGACAACTTAGGCTGAGTAGTAGTTGGTAAGATAAAAAAAAAATCAATACATATCATTAAAACGAAATAACAACGTTTCATTAAATGTAATAAATGTTTGTTTTTTTTAAATGAAAAATTTGTAGACTGTTGTAAGCTCTCAATCCATAAATACATTTAAAAACAAAAGTTTATCCATAACAATTGTGTATGTTGTACAACAATTTATTAATGCCTGTTTATCCATCTGTCTGTCCATTATTCTATTTCTAATTGTTGAATACATTATATCAATCTAACTGCCGCTCCGACCACATATTTATCTATATCTCAAGACTCACACAATAGCCTTAGCTGTGTCATTGCAGGATTAGTATTTATCTTTTCCTTTTCCCTCTCACCCTTACTCCCCTTCCTTACGTCTCTTGTATTCCCACCTCACTATTGCCCCTCAGCACAATAGTAGGGCCATCACCTCCCTGACCTCACAGGGACTCAACTGTTTTTTAATTTAATGTGTAAACCACTGGCTTGAGATTCCAAATGGAGTTTAAGAGGAAAAAGAGTTGAAAGTCGATTTGTGTAGAATGGAAGCAGTTAAAGGGATTGTACTTAATCCGTTTCCAGCAGCAATGAATGTGTGAGGGATCCTTCACCTAAAGCTGCTAGATTTGGGGATTAGAGGGGAAATAAAGCAGCCTGAAAAGAGTCACTAATATATAAAACAAAGAGTATCCCATAGACTGAGGTTTTCTCTAAATCGCTAATCTTCTGCAGATTTCATAGTGACTGCTCATTCTATGCACTGCTATAGAGACCCAGCTTAAAGCTTGGTGTAAGAGCACTCTCCCAGGAACATACTATCTGTCACACTAACCAGTCCACTCTATCTCTGCTCATCCCATGACATCATAGAATCATATACAATAGAGAAACGGCACTCACAGAAAACTGTCCAAATGTTTTACTTTGTAAAATGGCGCACCAATACAAGTTTCATCCCAAAACTGAGGCTTTTACCAGTTGTGTTTGCATAGGAAAGTACTTGAACCAATTACTCCATAATCACAGAATATAAAATGTATTTCTTTATTTAGAGGCCTGTGCTAATGAGGAAACATTGACTTAGAATCCCTAATAAACCTTCCTGTTTCCCTGACTGTGGTGTTGTTAAAATGACCTTGTTGGATGTAACCAGGAGTCAGATGAATTATTTAATTACAGCCCTTCCTTTGAGTTCCCTTCTATGATTTTTTTTTCATTCTTATTCACATAGAGTTTGTACTACATTCACCATGCTTTCCTGTAGAATGCAGAATTCAAAGTTTGCAAGATGGAAATCTATTAATTACGTATTGAGGAATCCTGCAAAATGTGAATTCTTTATACTGCAATGCAGCTGCTGCCCTTCAAAATCAAGATGCAAAAAGAATACCATTCTGGAAACCCTATCTATATAAAAAATAAATATATTTTAAATAGCAGTTGTAATTGTGTTGCAGTTTACAGCAATACAAAATATGTTTAAACATTCTATTTTGTCTGGTTTTGTATTGTTGGAATCACAGTCTAATGCCATGTTTTAACTAGCAATGTACTACATTTACACACTAATCTAAAAATGCAATCCCTGCTTCTACTGAAAGAAAAGTAAAAGGTTTATGGTATGAATTAGCTTCATAAAAAATATTGCTATTCAGTTGGAAAAAGTTTGGTGGTTTCTGAGACTTCCACCAACTAAATCCATTAAACGTCTCAGTCATAGAAATGTAGTCGTGTCATGGGTTTAGGAGAATGTTTTTGGTGCCCTTCCATGTGAATAAAGCTGTAATATGTGGATGATGTAGTATCCTGCAGCCCATAGGATCCCTTTAATGAGGCATTGTCCTAGAAAAGGGGTAAGCAACATTTGGCACTTCAGGTTTTGTTGGCCACATCTCCCAAAATGCTCTTACAAACATAATCCTGACAAAGCATCATGGGAGATGTAGACCATAACATATGGAATGCTGAATATTGCCTACCCCTGACCTATTAGCCTCCAACTGCAGCATCTATATCATAGGTGTGTACAAGGGATGTGCCTAATGCATGCACAAATGTGTCTGAGCACATAATTTAAGCCCCTACCCACAGTGTATGGTTATTTGGCTTAGTGGGTTAGCTCATGACAAAGTGGAAAACATCATGCAAATTGATTATTCATGCATATTGTCATTGCTAAAGCAAATATAAAAAAAAATCAAAATGTTATCCAGCATGAAATGCAAACAACACAAGCAACAGTGAAAACGACTGTGCTGTCAAATTGGATGTCCAAGAGCTAAAAAAAAAAGTTATTAAATGGGAGAAGGCTCCTCATATCTATTTTTGTTTTGCAATACGTAGCATGAAAAACAACCAGCAAACAGATTTACATATACAGGTAACTGTAACATATTCATCCTCACCTTGCAGTGTTTGCGCTCAGCGGCCATGCGTCAGTGTACTTAACTCCTGCAACATGTTGGTGGATGCAGGCCGCTGTGGATCGCCAAATTATAGCCCCTTGTCTGTCCACGGTGATGACGACTTCTGCGTGCGTGAGACACGTTCTGGGGTCAAAGGCTGATTTTGGCCAATCAGATTTGTAAAAGGTTTATTTAAACATATTTTTACTTCTCCTAATTGCCCTGTCGTGGTTTTCCTAAGAGGTTGTCCGAGAGTGTGTTCCTGAGCGTTTTTTTCTGGTTATTGACTTTGGCTTTGTTTGACTTCCCTGTATTCTGGTATCCCTGACATTTGGCTTTCCCTCATCGTTGTGTCTCATTCTGTGTCCCCGACCTCGGCAAGTATTCTGACTATTCTCTGGTTGTTCAAGTCTGGCCATTCTAAGGCCCGGTAAGACGTTACCTTTTAGTCCTAGGTGTGATACAGTTCTACGTGCTGGATCAACAAGTAATCCTGACAATAACAGGATTGCTACATGAAAAGCACAGAAGGCTAATAGTCCAAATATTTATCTATTATTGAACCAATGGTGATGTGCCCATTTTTTTTGCTAGTTTTGGGCCATAGTAGATGTCTTAATTATTTGTGTCCATCTCCACCATTTCTACAGTATGCTGGATAGTTTCTTCATCCAAGTATCTATTGATTAGAATGCATTGAGTCCTTCTTCTCATCAGCTTGTTTTTAGATTAATAGTCATGGGAGTTGCAAAAAGAACACGGGGTACAGCCCAAGGGTACATGTTATACCCCTACCTGCATATATCAACTTCATGGGATACTGCACTGCCCACATAAAAAAATTAAGAATAACATTTTAAAAATGACTGTATAGAAGATATAAACCAAATAAAAACATGCATATACTTCATTAGGCATTTTTTTCCACTGTGGGTATATTTATAAAAAACTTGAAAACACTCCAGATTTCTTGTCTGAAGCCTTTGCAAGCCCTCCCCTTCAAACTCCACACAGATTTTTCATGGCTGTCCAAACACAGACTTCACAATGCAGCTCAAGGAGAAGTCTTTGCAAGGCATCTTCTCTGGGCAATGTTCTGCCTCTTAAATTAAAGGGCACACAGGCCACTTCAGCTCATTGAAGTGGTCTGGATGCAGTGTCACTGTCCCCTTAACCCTGCAATGGTAATTATTGCAGTTTCTATTGAAATCTGCACATTTTGTGAAATGAAAAAAAGAGGACACATTTTTCACATTTAAAGCATTTCAGTGTTTTAGGATTCAGAGTGTCAAAATCATGCCCAATATCCAATCTTAAACCCTGTTGTGTTCTATAAATCACATTGTGACACCAAAATATTTGATTGAATTCAGAATCTTACATGACCCTAACCACACCTACTGCATTAACACCAATCCATGCTTTAGCAACCCTATATCCAATGCATTAAAACCCAGCACCCACATTCATAACCCCACACTGTGCTGTCTAACTCCAAATATGGTGCATTAAAGTGACACAAATAATATAACAATGTTTTATTGGTTTCTCAGTATTACAGGGGACTTGGGACTAACATGAAATAGTGCCAAACTAAACCTAGGGCTTTGCAGGACCCAATTTGGTGCCTTCCACAGCAATGCTCCAGTAAATAATAGGCAGTCATTTACAGAAAATACATTTAATCCTGCTCACATTTATAGAAATCAATGTATTACTTTTTGTCACAATAAACTACACCTGTTCTGAAAGTTATATTGTTGCCTACATGCCAGCTCTTACTAGACTTGTGCAAAAATTATTTTTTGACAGTTTATCCATATTAGATTCCTTCTAATCCATGCCTACACAAATTGATTGACCGGAGGCGGAGTCAAGCTGCTGAGGCTGCTTGACTCCGCTGCACTAACTGAGAGCTCCAAGATAACAAGTCTATTTTACATTTATTTTTGGCACTATAACCCAATTTGGGTTGTTATTGTTGCACACTTGGGTCTGTGGAAGCAATATGGGTCTGAAGACCAAAAAACAAGAGTGAAAAGCAACAAACATTGGAGACCTCCTGAAGCAAGCGCATGGTGCGACTGGGCCCAAGATGGTCTAGGTAGCGAACTACTCTGAATTATCTGATGACCTGTCCCTTGAGTCTGAAGAAGATGACAAACCTGCCATACAGTCTCCAATACCAGAACCTTCAGGTCTAGACACGTCCTCGGTGACAACAGCTGATCTCAATGAACTTTTGAAAGGAACTCCAAAAAACTATTTTAACCAATGTGGTGATACTTTGCACAGATTTGCAAGGTTTGACAGGCCAACTCTAATGTTTGGAAACTACCTCCCATGACTGTACTCACCAACTCACCTCACTTCAACAGGTAGTACAGGGTCTACAGCAGCAACTCAAAATGTATGATGCCCTGGAAGATAACTTATAGAAATAACTTTAGAATATGGGGCATTTCAGAGAATATTCCAGCGGCAGAACTATCAAATCTATTACGACACCTCCTAGTCACCCAGTTACCTTCAAGGCAGACTAAAGCTCTAGGGCTGGATTGAGTTTTTCCACTCTCTAAATTACCCAGGGTTCTGGCTGCTTTCCATAACAGCAGAGATAAAGCTGCAGTCTTAGCAGCCATCAAGGTGCAAATGTCCTATAACTTTGAATCAATGTTATTTACCTTATATGTAGACCTCTCTGGAGGTACACTAGCATGGCAAAGAACTTCTACAGTTCACATCCCTCGGACTTCCTCAGGACTCCCATAGCCATAAAGGGCCCATGCTGCCAATTCTGTACCCCACGAATTGGATTTGGCAAATGTTGCCACGTTCACTCCAAGGCAGTCCACATCAGACCCATATGCTGCAGTTACAACGTAAATCTTTCAATGTTACACAATGTCCTAGCTTAATAAGTTAGATTCAAAAGCAACAGATGATTCATGCATTCAAGGTTCAAATAAGCAGCTTTATTGGCAAAATGTATAGCAGCAACATTTCGACCCAAAGAGTATTTATCAAGCTTGAAGAAGACCCTTTAGGTCAAAACATTGCTATTGAACATTCTGCTAAAGCTGCTGATTTAAACCTCAAGTGTCTAAACCATCATTTGCTTTTGAAACTCTTGTTTAAGGTTTGGCCTACCTCTGGTCCTGAAGTACCCTGGTCTACATCGGAGTGCAGGGTCCCTCCACTTTATCTACTTAATAAGTTAGAAACATAGACATAGAATGTGACGGCAGGTAGGAACCATTCGGCTCATCTAGTCTGCCCAATTGTCTAAATACTTTCATTAGAAAGAATGAAATCTAGGATAGCCTTATGCCTATCCCACACATGATTAAACTCCTTCACTGTGTTAACCTCTACTACTTCAGCTAGAAAGCTATTCCATGCATCCACTACCCTCTCAGTAAAGTAATACTTCCTGATATTATTTTTAAACATTTGCCCCTCTAATTTAAGACTATGTCCTCTTGTTGTGATAGTTTTTATTATTTTATATATACACTTCTCCTTTACTGTGTTAATTCCCTTTGTATGTATGTATGTTTATCTTTTGTTCCAACGTTTTATACTTTATTTGTTATACTGTTCCAATTCATCCTTAGCTCTCAGATTAATTGTTTTAAATACAAAATGTTTACCCCCCACCTCAAAATATTACAAATAGCTAGTTTTATAGATTATTGCTATAGCAAGGCCTAAAATGTATGTGCTCCTCAAAACATTCTCTATCATCAAGTGTTTAACATTATAGAGCTCTTTTCATGACAATACGACCAAAGCTTTTTTTGTGGTATTACATTATTTTAGAGTTTTTCTAGATGTATATTATACCATTCAAGTTCACTCATAATATGACTAAAACTTTAATTCATTGATTGACATGCATAATGCACATTCATATACTTTGTTTGCTTATACAATATTATATACAGTTTGTACATTGTTTATACGTCCTTGCGCAACCTGTTTGAGGATTGAACCAAAAATAAAAATTTAAATTGTTTGTCTGGGATTTATCTGTGAATTCCTATTTAATTAAGTCTAGCCATTACCATACCATGGACACACATCAATGTGTTCTGATAGGGCTGCATCGAGATAGAGGTTGTATTTACTAAGGCAGCATCAGAGTACATTACTAAAAGTTGAAAAATTAAGAAGAAAATACTAACTGCACCACTTTTCTAAATAAGCATCTACATGTACCAAACTTTTTAATTTTAAAAAAGGTAGACAAGTAAAAAAAAAATAGCCCATTAAGAATTGATTTAAAAAGATCTATAGTAAAAAGAAAATATATTAAACGTTCTTGATTTGCTCAGGATTTTTATATGGGAGTCTTCAGGCGCTGGATGAGTTAATACATTCGTTTTTACAGCAGGTTAAAGATTAGTCTGTGTTTTCCATAAGAACGCCACTACATCAGGGAAGACTTGCATCAACACTGTAGACTGTTTCAGTGCTGTAGGGGGTGTGCGTGGGTTTAATTCTCGCAGTGTCTTTGCTTTGAACAAAGTGATGGATCATATTGTGCAGAGATGCCTTTACAGGAGCCACCCACCTACAGTGTGAAAATGTATTCAGTGACACCAATAGCTGGACAACACTCCTAATGGCCCTTGTACGAACTGTAAGCAAGTTTTGAATTGTTCCCTTGGGGACAGATTTACCACTAAACATATAGGCAAAGGCAATATACCATTTGATTACTAGATGTAGGAATAAATGGTAGTTCTGAATAAATAGCAATCATTGGTCAAAGTGGGGCAGTCCCCATGGAAACCATTGAATATTGCACTTGATTGCTTCTTTCATTTATGATATGCAGTTATTTACACAAGTGTTTGGACAAGGCATGTCACTTGTTTTTTTATTTTGATATCACAATGATAGGTTATTAAATGATATATGTTGTATAAAGGGACACTCCAGACCACTAGAGCACTAACCCTTTTTATATTCATTGAATAATATACATAAAAGAGGTGACTATATAACCCACATCAAGACTGGAATAAATCAGTTGGAATGCAGTGAAATTTAACTTTAGAAATTTTGGAAACAAGCTTAAACATATATGCAAATTATGATACATGCGCTCTGTAGGGATAGTTATAATGCACTACAAGTAATCCAATCCAGCAGGAGGGAGGACTTAAAGTGAACCTGTAATGGGAAAAAAATGACTTACCATAAATTGTTCCACATACATTAAATGCACTGTATATCATGGTGTATTCAATGTAAAATATAAAGATTTATTCACTTTTTCTCCATTCCAGCTCTGCTTCGTGGGTGTTACTCCTTGTGTAACACCCACTTCCTGGCCGTCCTCCACTACGCTTGTGCTCCACCTCTGTTCTTCTTTGATTTGCCCACCTTAGGAGTCATACCCAAACAGGGCAAATCTCGTCAGTGACATCAGAACACTGGCTTTGTTGCCATCGTGCCAGTGTTGGAACGGAGTGAGGTCACATCACTCCACTACTATACTCCCCAGTTGGTAGAGCAACCACAGCGCATGCAGTTGGTTGCTACAGGAGGAGACAGAATGGACTCCCTTGTCGGTCAATGTCTTGTCAAGCCGGGGCATTGACTGACATTTAGGAGAAAAAGCTATTTCTAAATGGGTTTTTCTTCTAATCTATACATTTGCCAGAAAAAATGCAAGCACAATGTATAGGTAGAATTTTATGCTCAATCTAATGAGCATAAATTGTTTGGGGCATAAAAGGTTTAATGATCTCCACTGAGCTAACCAAACCAGGAAGTAGCAGGACCAGCTCTCTGATTGACAGCCAGGGAGTGTTATAAGGTTAATTTATAAAAGTGGCACTTTCTATTGAAATCTGCACTTTTGTACATTAACAAAAGAGAACAGACTTCACACATAAAGCACTTCAGCGAGCAAAAGCACTTTAGGTGTGTAGAGTGTCCCTTTAAGTAACTAACATTTGGCAAATTTAGCTGGCACATATGTTTTCATGCAGGACTTGTCCTTAAAGACTGACCCGTCAAAAGAACACATACTGCGGGGGCGTGGCAGACCGTCGAGCAAGATGGCCGCATAAGAATCTACTCCGGCACATGGGCTCCACATTTATCTCTAATTCCAAGCAGAAACCATAACACAGAACACCGAACATTATGGCACAAACTAAAGCAAAGAAATCCACCACGAAGACGGACAAAATGACCTTTTTTGGCCAAAAATCAGCGTTTACTGAGGCCACGCAGACCGCGCTCCAAGATGGCGCCGAGGACCAGGACACAGACCTCACCTGCACAAACACAGACGGATCTCGTATGCCAGACTGCCTCACGAGAAGCCACTTCGAGAAGGCCATGGAGAGCATGTTGGCAAACCTAATTAATAACTGGAAGACAACGGCGGATCAGATCCGACAGGAGATGAGAGACCTATCCAGCAGGACCTCCCGGGTGGAACAGCACTGAAAAAACTTGGCCTCCATACAGGCCGACACAACAGGAAACATACAAACCTTACAGCACCAAATGGAGAGCATGGAAGCTCGAATGGCAGACTATGAGGTTAGAGCACGCCGGAACAACCTGCGGCTGCGGGGAGTTCCGGAATCCATCCTTCAAGATGAACTGCCAATTTTTGTAAGAGGCCTTCTACATGCTTACGCACCCGATATCCCGGCAGACATGCTCCTAGTTGACAGGGTGCACAGAGTCCCGAAACCCAGTTACTTACCTGACTCCACGCCCCGCGATGTCCTCATTAGGGCACACTTCTACCATATTAAGGAACTTATTCTCAAGACGCATCGTAGTAAACCAAACCCCCACGAGGAATACCCCACGGTGCGCATTCTGGCAGACCTCTCCGCAGCAACCCTTAGGAAAAGAAGAGAATACCAGCAAGTCACGACGGAACTGAGAAACCGAGGGCTCAGGTACAGATGGGGATTTCCCACTAAATTAATCGTCACACGGAATGGCGACACGAAAATCCTATCCAACCCTGAGGAGGGCATAAAGACGCAAGCGGAGTGGGGCCCACTCTGCTCCATACCTAAAGACACTCAACGTTCCCTTGGACAAGGCCGCAGGTCACAGGCGGACTAAATACTAAGTACCAAGAACTGCCAACCATGAGACACCGCAAGTGTACTGCATTTAGCTCATGACTAGTAGCTACCTTCTAACAATTATTATCTCATGTTTTGCTATTGTTTTTGTTTAACCCTTAAGCTGACAAAAGTCCTCATATATACCACAGCACTCACCTATTGGCCAGCAATGCAGGATAAACTGCATAGGCATGCTACACAGTGGCAAGATCTCGATCAGGCCCCCACACCCAGGGCAATCTGAACTTGAGGTCCCATAACGAGGGCAGGGAAACCCCCACCAAGTATGCTCCTATACCTAAAATGCGCATTTTGAAAAAGCGTAAAATACAACCACAGTTTATTTTGTATTATTTGTTATTAGTATAATTGAAACTTACAGCAAGGTTCCTTTAAGTAGACAGGAATGATGGCGCTGGCCCTCCAACACAGAGGTGGAGGGCACCCACCTTCAGAGGGGGACACTCCATCTCTTATGAGGCGACACAAGCCTCACAGAACCCAGGAAGCTAACATATCTCTCCAAGGAGATTAAGCCCTGAGGCGGCAACCCATACCCACTCTCTTCACGCACAAACCAGAGGCCCTTCTCGCAGGAGCTGCCTACCCAAGGTGGGGACCTGCCGATAACCTCAAAGCAACTACCCCCGAAACAATCCTGCACCCAGCCGCGCTCAAACCTCACATTTATCCCACCTACTCGTTACGTAATAACTCGGTAGTCAGCACTCAACTTTAATTCCACGAGGCACTGGATACTATAAATGTTAAATGTTTGATGTTCATAATTTTGCTCTGATATTGCACTGTTTATGTTATGAATGTTTCTGCATACCTCAAAAATCCATAATGGAGCCCAGACAGCCACCCGACTGGAAGTCTAGACTCCCACTCCCACAACAAAAAAACTCATACTGGTCCATAGCATGGGAAACCTGGGACAAACACAAGCCTATTCAAAGCGACACTTAAGCAAGCATTATGGACACGTACCGATGACCTCCTGACTGGAGGCAACAATACCTATACAGAATCAAGCCCAAAACTCAGCCACAATGACATCTGCCTTTCCACTGAAATTCTCTGTTCCCCCCCCTTCCTGCCTTCCCACCTTTCCCAGACCAACTAAGGACACTCACACAAACCACCGCACACGAGCCAAAATCCCAAGAGCACCCCATCAAGTGAATTACGCAGCAAGGTGACATTAGGCGTCTTGCTACAGAAAACCAAATGCTACCTTCAAAACACAAAGCTAAACTAAAAGTAAACGACTCACTGGGAAAATATGACTGTCCAAGACGTTATGTAAACTGACAATGCTGCTACCAAAATGCCGACCCAAAACAGGGTTCCCCCTTCCCCCTTGTATTATTCTGTACCCCACCCTACTCGCAAATGCATTAAAGATGTAAGAACTGCAAACTTTACCCACCCCCTTCTCTTCTGTATCCCATTGGTTTATGTTTTATGTTTAAAAATGACAAAATAAATAAAAATTGTCAAATTAAAAAAAAAAAAAAGAACACGTACTGCAAAGCACAAAAGACTGAGAATCAGTATATAATGGGACCCTGACCAAGGCATTCTTGATGGCAGCTACCAATTTTAAATGAATTCCTCACACATCTGCATTGAGATGGTTAAATCTTATTTAGAACCTTATGCTGTTGGCTCCCTGATGGGTGCTCCACCCTATCTAATTGAAAATGCTTAATAATACTATGCACTCTCACTCTTCACTTACACCGACAGGTTTACAAAGGACGCACAATGAGGAATGTTACCCTGTTCTACATGTAGTTGTGTTCATTCTCCTCTCCACTATGTACTTTGTATCTGCAAGCCAGTGATACTTCATGATACAAAACTGTCATTGTAATGATTAATATGCCTCGTGTACGGTAGAAAATGTAGAATATTAACAATGTGCTTGTTTAGATATACACTTCTTAAAGGTATTTTGTTATCCCCATTTCCAAAATGGCTTGTGAAACATGTGTTTTTTTATGAACGGGGAGCTACTAATTGTCATAGAGGGTCAGCTGACTGCCCTAAGCTAATCAGCTCACCCCTGCCTGCGGTTGTCTGCTTTGAAGATTTTTAGAAAGTGGATGTTGGAGGGGCAGAGCAAAACAGCATGGGAGAGGAGATTTTGCATTTAAATTCCTCATGAATGGCCAGGAATCTCCTGGCACCATAACAACTATATGTCAATGAAGTTGTTATGGTGCCTTGAGGGTCCTTTTAAAATAAATATTTATATTACATGAAAATGTGGTTCAAAATTCACTAAGCAAACTGTGCTTTTAGTTTGACCACTCTGGCCTAACATTTGAAATGCATTTTGAATTCTAAGTTTAGTAAATAACCCTGTATGTATGTTTGTTTTTGACAGAATTACGCATTATTTTTGTCACAATAATCCGTGCACATACAGTGCTAAAAATATGTGGAATTTTGAAGACTATTATGGAAAAAAAGGTTAATTGAAAACTGAGTTGTAACATTTTGGCCTGATGCTCAGCATACAGTAGTTTGGCTATTTGTGCCAATATTTAGCAATCTGATTTTCAATTCATTGCAGTTTAGTTTTAATTACTAAATCCCACTTTTTTGAGAGTTATAAACCCAACACACCTTACTGAGATACAGTGGTCTCTGTAGGTTGTACATGATCCAATAAAGTGATAAATCTATTGAAGAGTATAAGAGTTTAAGGCACTTCATTTTCTGCTTGAAAAACACTGACATGTCTCCCCTGGGGTTAATCCTCAGTGCCTGGCCACCCTTTAAGATAGTTACTGATTGCCAAAAGGAGTTTTCTTTTACGGACTTAAATATGTAAATTCTTGCAGCTTATCAGAAAACCTTTCACTGTCATTCAAATGCAGTTCGATGTAGGCCTTGGAAAAAAGTGATGAGTAAGATCAGTGATTTAGTCTGGTCCTTAATGTGTTCTTTTTAACTTCTTCAGGATAACAAACTCAACACATACCATTATATCATGTCACTTCTGGCATCTCATCATAAAACAGTTAATGGCAGTTAATTCCAGGCACTGAAAATGCAACCGTCTATCTGAAAATCCATAATGCACATTATCACCCAGACTTTCAGGATGATGAACTCTTTGTACAATTTAGCTCTCCTCCTATGTCTCACCTCCTCAGAAAGTGTACAGCAGGGGTGCCCAAAAGGTAGAGATCCCCAGATGTTGTAGAATTACAACTCCCATGATGCTTTGCATGCCTTTAGAATGCTTTAAGCGTAACAAAGCACCATAGAAACTGTAGTTTTAAGACATCTGGGGATCTACCTGGGGCACCCCTGGTGTAAAGAGAATTAACCCCTTAAGGACACATGATGGAAATATTCCGTCATGATTCCCTTTTATTCCAGAAGTTGTGTCATTAAGGGGTTAAATGGTAACTCCATACAGTGGTTATGCCATACCTCCCATACAGTGGGACAACTACAGCAGTTGAGAATTGGGATGCCAGTGGGAGGGAGGCATAGGGGACAGGCCAGTGACACAATCATTGTCACTAACTCCACCCACAAATGGGCTGACCCACCCACCGAGGTAATGGCAGGTCAGTATGGTGTGGTCCTGCCCACTGAGGGCAGGACATCCAGTGAGCACTGTTTCAATGCTTCCCGCAGGGTCTAAGTGCCCTGAACATAGCATTAGTGTGTCTAAATTGGGGTGGTTGCGAGGCATGCATTATACAGTCAGGAGTGCATTGGCACCCTCCCTTTGTAAGTAGTCAAATCATTTTAGAAAAGTTTGACTTCTCACTTAGGTTATATTACATCCAACAGAGAACGGGACGCTTTATAGCTCAGCTAAACCCAGTGGTAAAGGGCTTTGCTCATTGGCTGAAATTGATCTGCTGAGCATTCGGCTCTCTGTTGGATGTAGAGCTGGCAAGAAGCAGAGTCTGGCGAACCCCAGGTAAGAAGTCTAAACATTCTAAAAAACAGTTGTTCTTACTTAAAATTGGGGGTATCAGTGCACTATTGGTACCAGTGGGCTGTAGTGGTTATGGCACAGGAAGTAAACCTTTAAATCGGACCTTCATGGGGGCAGAGCCTGACTGTATAGCTGGTCAGACGTGCTTTGACTGAGCTCCGGGAACAAACTACTAAATCTGCCTAATTCACAGAAAACTCGCTGTCTCCCTCTTGACAGTCACACTCTATTAACTTCTACGAGCTCCTGTGACAACGCTCCTGGGGCAGATTTACAAGTAATCAGTGCCTATATGTCCAGGTACAGTTGCGGCCTACGTGAGATGGGAGTGGGGAGAGACAGTCACTCTCCTCGTTCCCAGGTCAGCAAAGTGGACCCACCGTGCTTCTACCCCACCGCCTTTGGACTGAAGGGGGTTATCCTGGTCCCCGCTGGTGTTCTGACCCACTCACCTCTGCTAATTTCCGCAACTCTCGTGGAGCTGTCTCCCGCACATGATGTGCTAAGATGGCCACCGATGGGAAGCCCCCAGCCCTTTCAACTTTTAATCTATGGGCCGCACAGGAGGAGAGGCTCAATCAAGCTTTTGCAAGAATATCGGAGCTATTTTGGCACAGAATGCAGCATCATGCGAAGAGATTCGGCACTGTTCCTCATCTCCAGTCTGATCCTCCAAACAAAGGCCTCGTGCTGTGACTTGCTGGGAAAAGCCCAAAATCAGTACTAGTAGTGAAGAAGCAGAGGCGGGCACCTCGGAAGGCGCATAAGCGTCAAAGACTTGATCCCGCTATGGATCCCTATCTTCCTGGGCTATGGTCCAAATTGGGAAAGCTCCCTGCGCACATCTCACACCCTCGGAAGGCCACAGCACTGCGTATAGGAAAGCAGTCAGTTCAAGGGCCTCGAGACCAAGCCCTGGTCATATTCCTCGACAGGACCTGTGAGTCTGATGCCGTGGACTATGCAAAGGCCTGGGGCTGATGGGATACAGCAATGTGGGACTTGAGTCATCAACATTACCGGAGCAGTGCCCATAACATGCTGGGTAGCGACAAACTCTCTTTGCTCCTATAGATACAGCTCTCTGCCTTCTTGCTGAGGAGTTTTTAGATTCCTCTTCTCCATTTGTTTTGTAATATCTTTTACCGTTTTACCATACAGCACCCAGTGGTATTACTGCCATCTAAGCTAGGCACCATGCCTCTGCTATGCTAGTTTTCTCCTCTCTGGCTTAGGCAGTTAGATTACTTCTAAAATTCAGAATTTATTATTATGTTTTCTTTTTTGTTTTTATTTTAATTTCTCATCATCAATAACTGTCAGGTAGAAAGGCATACAAAATGCTTTTCTGTTTACCCCCTATTGACATGACTGACACCTTGTCGTATGTGCTAACCACCAATCTGTACAGTCACCCACATGCCATATTCTACGGTCATTTATATGCCAATCCTTAAGCATGTATAATCATAACTTATCACTGACAGTATGTATTGCACAATTTCAGACCCAGTATATGTACCTTGTCAGACATGCGAGACTAGCCTGCAAAAGCTTGTAAGTTACTCGTAGTTTACACACTATGTTAGCCTAGCTTGTGTCACTCACTATTTTATATTTCTTACTCACTGGCTTATCGCCTATAAACATGTCTATTATAACTAAAAATGTGCAGTCCAGTCGTATGCCATGATATTGTGTTGATTTAACATGCTTGCAAAGGCTTGTATTTGCTGCTGTGGCATTCCAGGTCAGTTTGTACTTCTATGCACACAAACAAACATAAATAATTTAAAGAAATAAAAATGGAAATTCACTTTGAATTCTCTCTTTAGTAAATAACTCTGTGTATCTTTTGACGTAATTAAGCATTATTTTTTGCAGAAATAATCCATGACCATACAGTGATAGACATGCACAGGATTTTGAAAAACACTGTTAAAAAAAACCCCAAAAAACCCCAAGGTATTGAAAACTGTATTAAATAGTGGAGGTGATGAGCAGTGCCTTTCAATGGGGGGAATTCAAGGGCACTCGACACCAAAACAACTACATTGTGCTGTAGTGGTTATGGTGCATGGGGTGCAGTTCACTTGAATTTTAATTTCAATTGTGATAACTAAATAACATCCAACAACACACATGTGGATGCCAGTTTTTTAAGCTTTAAATCAAGTCTGGTTCTACCTCCCCACTCTCTCTTTTCGAGTAATACATACCGATTCGTCCGCTATTTATGATATTTCTACTCAGATACATGGGGCTACATTTAGACATATCCAGGTCCACTCAATTAAATATTACACTAAAAGATAACTTGAAAAAAATTCCTACCTTTGCAAGTGGAGGGGAGTTTGTAGGTGTACTGTGTACCTGAGCAGTGTGCATGGGGTAATTGATGTGGGGAAAAGAGAGAAAATAAATAAAAATTGATCAATGAATAGAATCACAAATAAAAATCTAGATTAACAATTTCATGGTTTCAACATTTTACATGCTATTAAATGTCTAGTTGCATGAAAAACATGTTTGCATGCCTCCCCACTGACTCAATGGGCAGTTTCCTATCATACTAATTGTGTGTTTCGAACAGCACTAGCACATCATTAGACACACTTGTGTTGTGCTGAGGGCCAGAGGAGGCTCTAGAATGTGTGGGGCCTTATGCCAAGCTTGAATAACAGGTCCTGTTT
The DNA here is from genome assembly GCA_933207985.1 of Pelobates cultripes. Taxonomy (NCBI): domain Eukaryota; kingdom Metazoa; phylum Chordata; class Amphibia; order Anura; family Pelobatidae; genus Pelobates; species Pelobates cultripes. The sequence goes on along the minus strand of OW240912.1, from coordinate 334,710,198 downwards.
GAATGCGCTCACAGTGACCGCAAGAGCGAGGCCTTAGGCAGTTGCCTAACTGTGCAAATTATAGAGTCACCTCTCCTGAAGGTACCATGCAGAAAATGCTTCTTTGCATGCTCTGCCTTGAATGAGGCTGGCCAGAGGGGTGGGCTGTCAGTGTGCATTCGTGCAGGCTGATATGTCATTTTTATGGGTAGGCCCGTCTCTTTTCTAGCTGGCTTGGACATTTTTTGGCATCATCAGTGATGCAAGTTGTGTCACTAGCACACTCACCCAAGGACCGCTAACCCATGCCTAGTTGTAAACAATCCAAAGTTGGTAGATATGTAAATTTGTATTTTAAAGCACCACTAAATAAAAAAATTACAATTCATAATGAATATATATATATATATATACATATAACATATGCATTTTAAAATTCTAAGACTCAATCACTAAAGTGTGGATTGTTGGGACTTCAAGTGAATTTCAAATGTTAGGCCAAAACAGGTAAACTGGATAAATTCTCCAAACCAGCTATATTTCTATCTCAGCTAGATAATTCATCTGCAAAGGACCAAATTGTCTTAAAAAGACAGTACAATATCAATATTAAAGGCAAAGACTGTGCACACAAGGGTTATAGCAGAATGTTAAATAAATGTGAAAGTATGAAACATCTTTTTTACATTTTGCTTTTCTGTCTGTGACTATGTAATACAAATGAGTGTCAAAGCATCATGGGAGTTGCAGTTTTTTAATAGCTGATGGGTTAACTGTTGGCTGAACCCGAGATAAGAGCCTGCTTTACACAGTGTGATCTGACACTGCCTATGTGCCCTGTGCTTTTCATTCAGTCCCTCATTGCCCTCAGCCTACATAAACAGGGCTGCATATTTTACGTTTTGTCCATGGAAAAATGAGTAGTTACTTTAGGAAGCCTACATTTCTACTGATCTAAAACAACAGTGCAGTGGTTGAAGAGGTGGGAATGATGATAGTATTTAAAACAATTGAAAACGGTGTTCATTTCAATGGCACTGACATTCTGAATAAGGGGAGTCGACAGAGGTTTGTGTGGGAAGACTCCATCAAACTGGCAACTTGATGGACAGAAAGACAACAACCTACAAAAGTGCAGGACAGTGATAATAATGGTTTTAAAGATGTACCTCACAAATTGGTGTTACTCACTAAATTATGATTTCTAGATAAAAAAAAAAAATCTTTATATCTGATCTCTAAAATGATCCGAACTGCCCTTGGAGAAAAACTCAAGTTGTGGAAAGCTCCTGAAATAATCAGGAATAAAGTCGGGAGAAATTCCTGAATAAATCCAGAGTGTAACAAAAAAAGTTAAGCCACACAGCGAGGAATTGATTAAAATTATTTAATCAATAGGTAGATTAAATAGAACTGGGATTCCTTTCACCATCTTTAGACCGGGAGCCTGTTAAAATATATTCCCTTACACATTGCTCAGCAGTGTGAGGGTTAATGAAAAAGTTTCCTTCAGACCTGCTAGTTACTCAATTAACTTTTACATTGCTGCCCATCATATAATCGCAATGATTCACATTTTATATTAAATATTTTAACATATTGTCTGCTGGCAAGTAGATATCTAATTTGCCTCTGAATGCCCAAATTGGTGTTTGCTAAATGTTTAGATATCAATATTTGTTTTAATAGAATTTGGAGATTTTGTTTGGTGCATATTATTTAACAGATACCAAACTGGCCTAAAATGTAATTGGTACTCTGTGTACCATAACTACTATAACTCATTGTAGTGGTTATGGTACAATGCATCTGTTGGCGCTGTCCCTAGTTTTCTGTCAATAGGTCTAATGCTCCCCCAGCCTATTTATGCCATCCAAGATTTGACAGATTTGCACTTCGAAATACAAAAGTGTAATTTCTGCCTTTGTGTACTAGGGGAGAGCCCTGCTCCAAACCGTTGTGCCACAAAATGAAAGGATTGCATCCATAGTAGCTCCCAACATAGTCTGTAATCATTACAATAAGCTGCAGTGGTTATAGTGCTTTACATGTTCCTATCACTATAGCACTATAGCACCACTATAGCACCTACAGGTTAAAGTGTATCCATCCACTAAACAGTGAGTTGCAGTGGACTGATAATTGAGTTGCAAAATTAAGATAGATATTAGCACAATATCAGATAAGATTACAAGTTCTTGCATATAATAGCACAGAATCTCCCAAGCTGGGTGAAGAGTGGACACAGCATAAAAAAAGAGCATTAAACCAAGATGACGTTTATAGACTCAGCTGCCAAAAAGTAAAAGTAAAAAAAAAAAAATGAATGGAAAAAAAAAAGCCACTAGAGAAACCTCAGAGATGCTGAGCTCCCAAAGTAGCCTCTCTGGATAGCAGCCTCTAATGCCAGTGTGATAGCATATTCCAGGAAGGGGAGAGGCAAAAGAAGACTGTGTGGGATCTGGACAAGTAAGACCTGCATACTGCAAACAGAGGGGACAGAACCTGAGGTCTGTCATAAAACATGCATCAATGACATTGATCTGCCAAGCCTTTAACAAATAATTCTTCACTGCATAACCCAATGTCCGTTACCTTCTGCAAGCCGAGTTATTTTATTCTGTAGTCTTTAGAAAAAAAGAAAAAGAAAGAAAAGAAAAATATACAGTAGATGAGTTGAGTTATAGAAGGAACAAAAAGCTCCCCCAGCTTTGATTTTTTTTTTCAGTAAAATCTGAAGATGTGGGGGTGGGAGGATTGTCCCCTCTGCGTTGGATTTAGTGGCTGTCATGCAGAGAAGGATTGGGGAGGAATTGTACAATGACTGAGCTGGGCTGTATGGACATTAAGGGTATTAATCTCTCTCCCCACCTTCTTTTACTCTGGCCTTCTCTGATGGAAAGACAGCTCCTGACCGCTGTGTCACCTACTCAGTAGGGACAGAACATGTCCCCTGGTCTTCATTGTTAGGATAAGCCGATGTCTGCTTATTTAGTGCTTACTGGGATCTTCTTCATAACTCCCTAATTTGGATCTTCATCCCATCTGGTCCTGAAGTCAGGGATCCCTCTCCTCTCACTACTAAAACTCCTTCCTCTTGGTTTGTACCAAGGATACGAGAAAAAAGAATTCCATCAGGGATATATTTATCAAGAAAGAACTATTTCACTTTGAGTTGCCCGATTCCCGGTGTCTCCAGTTTTGTAGATCACGTTCCTTCTCAGGTGAGATGAACAGGTCTCAGTGGTGAACAGAGCAGAACCATCTCCACCAAGGATCCCCGAGCTCCTGACACCTGCTGTACCCACCTGCAGTTATCACCATCATGAGGATCCTCACATTTTTAGCTGGCCTCAACACTCTGTGGGTTTTAGCCTTTTCTTCTCTGTCCAATACACTGGCTGTAAATAACAGCGGGAAATGGTGGTGAGTTATTTATATGAAATAATAATACATGCTCTATAAATATCATAATAATAATAATAATAATAATAATATATGATATACAATAATACTGTGAACCTGATATGACTGAGATACGCTGCCTGAGACTCTAAGTTGCAGTCACAGTTACTGTGCATGTTAACTGCAGCTTACATTATTCACCGACATGTACCGATATCTTGATTGAACAGTAATTGTCCCTATAGCCTCTTTTAGCAATAACTCGATCCAAACTGCTTCTTCAGTCAGCATCTCCTACATTCACTGCTTTTCCACTGCACACACTGGCATTTGCTATTCTGCACCCACATTGATGAAATGTTACCTTAACCACATTTAATTGCATCTACCTGCATTGTAAATCACAAAGGTGCTCTCCCGGGGTACCAGACACTGGGCTTTGAACCTGCGGCACATGTTGAATAATATTTACCTTTGATCTGCCATAAAGATTACAGACATATAAACTCCCCTAATATTACCTGCTTATTACCTGCAAAACTTACATTCATCTAACCTTATCCAAATGTAGTGTGCAGGGACATTTCCTTCACCTGCAATAAAATTACCTGAAATACTATTATGTGATAACAACTGCACCTGCCTAATATTACTTTATCATACTGGACTTACATTACCAATTGGCATATAATATGCCGCAACCTTACTAACAAGAAATCGCACTCACATTAGGATGCCTAAAAGGTAAATTTCAGATGTTGTAGAACTAAAACTTCCATGATGCTTTGCATGCATTTAGAATGACTTTAGAATGACAATGTATCATGGAAGTTGTAGTTTTAAAACTTCTAGGGATCTACCTTTGACCACCCCTGCATTACCCCTATCTGAATGGCACTGACATAATGCTTGAATTTAAAGTGTTTTATACCTTCTTCTGCACTCACACTTTTTCATTTGCCTACCTATAAATTATATTATGTTAACTATTAAAAATAAAAAATATCACTGATTGCTCTATATGCCATTTACATCCAGAACTGACTATATAGGAAACGTGATCATAAGGACACATACGTAACAGCATAATTCATACTTTTTCTCTTTTTTTCCATGAAACAACCTTCATGTTTAATGTTAAAAGTATAATCTGAAAGAAATGTTAAGAATTGATGAATTACATCTGTTATATGAAAAATTAAGAAATCATGTATAACTGCTATCCTGCATCCTGCATGGGGTTTATTCACTAAATGGGGATTTGACAATTTATATGTAAAATATTGAAGTTGTAATTTTTTGCTTTTCTTCAATTTGGCTATTTTGCAACATCAATTGTCAACTCATCACAGCACATTGTTTAGTAGTGGGAGAAAAAAAAACCTGGTTTATATGCGTTATAGTTTTGTTTATATAATTATTTTGTAGGCACAGAGTTAGTAAATTTGATTTGTATATAAATGGTATCCAAGACGTACAATCACTACTAATCTAAGCTGCAATAGTGCTGACAGCCTAAGTTAAAGTCATTACACATTAACAGTTATATTAACTTGTACCCACAACGCACCCCTGCTATGAATCATTCAAAATGCATTTCCTTCACTTCACTCCATCAATCACAAAGCACACATCCAGCCAAAACCACATAACAAAACTCAACCCTACTCATCCTTAGCCATAGACGTAAACGCTACCACACAATGTAAACACCACAGAAACAAGCCCAAGACGAACACTGAGCAAAAAAAACAGCAGCACTGCATTTAAGTGTACACCTGCAAGTAAAGCTGTAATATACTAACAGGGCGGCTAATTTGTAGTTGTCAAAACCAGTCCCTGTCATTTTTAGTTGTATGCACTATAGATTGACTACAACAGTAGGGACAGTAGGAACGTATATTCCGTGGCCTTATTTTGAGATACAGGTTGTATCTTCACACTTCATTGAATAAACCCCTGTGAGAGGTGGCAGTGGAATTATAAACTTCAGATAAAAATAGCTACACTGGAAAAACATCTGATTAGGAAATATTTGGATATAGTGGCCTGACATTTGCAAAATCCTTTGTCAATACTACACAATACCCAATTTGGTTAATTAAACCTCTTTATATATGCGTTGTGGTCCTTTAACACTGAATTCTTTATGTTAGTGGACTTACGTTTCGTATCTCAACTGTTTGTGCCCTACAGGGGTATAATAAATGTGGCCTCCACTGGCAATGTCCTTCCTGGATCGGACAACGCCCCAGTTCCTTTGGTGCTGGATCCAAGTCTGCAGCTTTTAAGTAGGAAGCAAAGACGTCTAATCCGCCAGAACCCTGGAATCCTGCAGAGTATCACCCGTGGGCTGCTTAGTGCTATACGAGAGTGCAAGTGGCAGTTCAGAAATCGGCGCTGGAATTGCCCCACTGGGCCTGGCAACCAGGTGTTTGGAAAAATTATTAACAGAGGTTAGTGCCAGGTGTGAATATTCACAACACAGCAAGACAACTGATTAAATCAATTCTGAGCAGGATAAAAGAGATAATAGATTTTTATATTCTGTGGATCTACAGAGTCTACAGAAATGTTCAACTCAGAAATAAATTATTATTTATCATTATTATTATTATTGGCATTTATGTAGCATCAACATATTCTGCAGATCTTTCCAATTATAGAAATGGTAAATAATGAGGGCATTTCTCAATGACCTACAAACTATGAGACTTGGTTTCTGTTGTTGTGAGTACATTCTAGTAGAATGTGAATTTTTTTTATTGTGGTGGCATTACAAGCATTAACAACCATCTAGCATATGGGTACTATATAGACTACCTCTGAAATTCGACCAGTGTAGATATATGGATTGATGACCCAATTGCCATGGTTGCTAATCTGCAGGGGGCACTGTGTGAGCCAAAACAAGACTCCTACAAAGGATCCTAACAATATGTGAGTATTGTGTGTTTTGAATTGGTAGGGTTAGTCTTCCCCTATTTACTGTCACTAGACAATGATTGTTGCGCTGTAATTGTTGATATTATTTTGTTATAATAGAAAAATATATGGCGTATACGCGCCTCAAAAATCATACATACATAAACCTTTAGGAAATACATAGAAACATAGAAACATAGAATGTGACGGCAGATAAGAACCATCTGGTCTGCCCAATTTTCTAAATACTTTAATTAGTCCCTGGCCTTATCTTATAGTTAGGATAGCCTTATGCCTATCCCATGCATGCTTAAACTCCCTTACTGTGTTAACCTCTACCACTTCAGCTGGAAGGCTATTCTATGCATCCACTACCCTCTCAGTAAAGTAATACTTCCTGATATTATTTTTAAACCTTTGTCCCTCTAATTTAAGACTATGTCCTCTTGTTGTGATAGTTTTTCTTCTTTTAAATATAGTCTCCTCCTTTACTGTGTTGATTCCCTTTATGTATTTAAATGTTTCTATCATATCCCCCCTGTCTCGTCTTTCCTCCAAGCAAACCTGTTGCAAACCTCAGGATAAAGAAAACAGACAATAATAGTGCAGTACAATATGGTACAGTGCAAATAATGTTGGTAGTAGCTATAAAAAAAACACTCACTTATAATAACCAATAAACCAAGAATAATTATCCTACAGAATTCTTTCTACTGGGCACTGCATCTACTGTACAATTGAAATTGTGGTCAACAGCATCCAAAGTGCCTTATTTAATTAACAATTTGTTCCCCCAAATCTGTAAGGTTTACTTACTCTTCCAAATTATTTTTACTTTTTGCATCATTGTATAACTATAATGTGTTGATTTGGTTTTTCACCACCTTCTTCACAATAATAAAATATGTTGTTAATACACTACCGTGGAATTCTGGAGATCTGTACATTTTAGGCCAAATGAGGCATAAGAGAAAATATCTGCATCTCAGTTAGTTTTTAAAGCAGTTATTTTATCCAAAATATGCTCTTTGCTTGTCAATATTCCACAGTTCTTCTGGTTTGGTGAAAATAAACCTCAGGGTGTCTGTGCGCATTTAAACATGTTCTTTGCCAACACAATCATCAAACTGTGACTTAAACATACCCTGTGAAACCTACCCTGGGACACCCACCAGTTTATTCTTAAATAGGGCCAATCTGTTTTTCTTTCTTACAAATCCTTGTTGATTGTGATGTCCAAAATAGAAAAGTGCTCTAAAATTAAAGCACTAGAAACACAAACATCGAAAATTAAAAATAGTTACTACCAAAGAACAAGTGTGCTAAAAACAAGAAAATATACATCAAAATATGGGAACAAGACAAGACAAAACGTCATGAATAAATTACAAAAGTTAATATTGAACATATAACTTGCATCTGTTGGATCCCGACCAGCCAAACCTCTTATATTTTACTATGGTTAACCACTTCTGACAGGTTCAATACCGACTTTGAAACCAAAATAATGTGTAAAGAAATATAAAAGATTAAGACATTTAACTGCCAAACAAATATAAATGACATTACAGTAACCCGTCTTTGCATCTGTCACAGGTTGCAGAGAGACAGCATTTGTATATGCCATTACCAGTGCTGGAGTGACTCATTCGGTGGCCCGTTCCTGTTCTGAAGGTTCTGTTGAGTCCTGCTCTTGTGATTATCGGCGTAGAGGGCCAGGGGGACCCGACTGGCACTGGGGAGGCTGTAGTGACAACATTGAATTTGGCGGTTTAATTGGAAAAGAATTTGTAGACTCCAGTGAAAGAGGAAGAGACCTAAAATATATGGTGAATCTGCACAATAACCAGGCTGGAAGAATGGTGAGTGAGAGAGAATTAGCATACAAGCCTTTCATTTTTAGTAAAATAAAGAGAATAATTTAAAGCAGAACAAACTGTTCCATGGGGATTTTTGTGGTTGTTCTAGATTGTCATTTTACAAAATAACAATGTATATGAAATACAATTTTTTCGTGCCAACCTCTCTACATGAGAGGTTGTAAGTGAGGTATCCCAGGTGCAAAAGATATTTTGACGAATCCTGCAACATGTGTGCATATGAAAGATCACAGGACTGCATACTACTTCCATGATCTATAGCATGCCTCAGGGGCAGATTAAGTGAAAAACAAATGGAGGTCCAACAAAATAGTTGATGTCTAATTGATGACATATAGGCATGGCATGGGAGGATGGAATTATATTATTTTAATCACTATTATTAGTCTTATTCTAAAAAAAACCACAGCACACAACTAGGTAGTTTTGCAGTAAATATTATTTTATATATAATCACATTAAAGGTTTATTGATAGACAGGTTTCATACAGAGAAGCACGGTGGTGTCACGAGAAGAAAAAGTGAATTAATTTTAAACCATTTTAAAAAATCTGTATATTTTCTTGTAGTTCTGCCAGTTCAATGTACAGCAAGTTAAACTCTTCAATTGGCAAATTCCCAAAAATATTATTTTAGTCTTTTTGTACCCTGGAGATTTTTACAACACATTGAAATGTTCAAAATATAACTGTTATTAAACTAGTGTATTATACCTTTACTTAGTCCAGGCATAAACCTTTATAATGTCCTATCTGACTATTAAAGAACACCATTGTTTGTTTTGTAATCTTAAAAAAAGGTTTAGAGTGGTCCACTTTCTTAAAAGAACACACCAGATCAATAAAGCACATTAGCTTGATGTCCTCTTTTTTTCATTTTGGAAATAGTGCAGATTTCAATAAAAATTGACACTTTTATAAATTATGCTGGTTACACCCCCTGGCTTTTCACGCAGATAACAGGTCCTGTTACTTCCTTGTTTGGTTAGCTTACTAGCACTGAACTTGCAAAGACTTTTCATTGAACTGCATTGGGAAGTCTGTGATTGGACATCCACAGAACATCTGGGTGGGGTTAAAAGAGGAGGGCTTGCAAAGGCAGCAGACAAGAGATCTGCAGATTTTGTAAGCAGTTTTTAGATATAACTCCAATGAAAAAATGCTTAATTAAATGCATGCAAGTTTTAATTTTGGGTATATCTACTAAACAGTGATTTTTTTTAACTTTGCATTTGGGCAGTGGAGTGTCCCTTTAAATCTGAAGAGTCTCCTTTCCTGTATGTCTACAACACTAAATTGCAGGTCCCCCATCACTGGTTCCAACTGCCTTATATCAATTTTGTCCGTATTGTGTGCATTGTATACACACGCAGAACTCAGGCTGACCTCTCTCTTCTTAGCAACTGAACAATGAACTGGGAAATTGACAGTAGCTGCAGTATGGCCGCTCTGAATTTACACAGCAGCTTTATGCATACTGTGGTGAGTGAAACTGCAACTAGGGGATAAGCTACTCATCCTGTAAACCTCTGCTAGACAGATATATGGGATAAGAATAGACCCTGCAGCCCAGAATGAGACTTTCCTGATTGGAGCGTATCTTCTGAGTGAGGAAAGGGTCTTCCTAAAGTTGCAGGCAGAAACATTAAAAGCTGCATATGTAGGGAACTTTTATGATATGCAGCATTTAATGTTTTATATCTGTTTATGTGTAGTTTAAAAAAATATATATATATTTATGTGTGCTTATTTTTTAATACAGTTTTTTTGGCCAATGTCATTGAAAAATAACTGCTCCACTAGTTCCTCTCATAAACATTCTATGGTGGTAGTATGTCATAAAATGCACGCTGATTATGTTTATTCTTGTGTTTTGCAGAATGTGCTTGCAGAGATGCGCCAGGAGTGTAAATGTCATGGCATGTCTGGTTCCTGTTCTCTCCGTACATGTTGGATGCGACTTCCTCCATTCCGTTCTGTGGGTGATGCTCTGAAAGACCGTTTTGATGGTGCCTCCAGAGTCACCTACAGCAATAATGGTAGCAATCGGGGGAACTCTCGTAGTGACCCACCACACTTAGAACCAGAGAACCCTACCCATGCCATGCCCTCCTCAAGGGACCTGGTCTACTTTGAGAAGTCTCCTAACTTCTGCAGCTATAATGAAAAAGCAGGAACACCTGGAACCGTTGGTCGTATATGTAATAGCACATCTTTAGGGCTTGATGGATGTGAGCTCCTGTGCTGTGGCCGGGGCTACCGAAGCAGAGCTGAGAAGGTCACTGAACGGTGCCATTGTACCTTCCACTGGTGCTGCCATGTGACCTGCTTGAACTGCACCAGCACACAGATGGTTCATGAGTGTTTGTGACGTCTGCACTGATGCATACACTCAATACCGAGCACTCCTCTCTCCACAAATTGGAATTTAGCAGCACTAACTTTGTTTTTTTCTAAAAGTGACTACAATGGTGAAGATCTTCCAGAAGAAAAAGATTGAGGATTACTGGAAAAAAACTTTCAATGTAAACCAATGTATTCAGTAGTTAGAAAAGAACACTTTACAAGGTGCAGAGACCTTTTTGTTTGCGTTGTCTTCCAAAGTTTCAAATTTTATATTCTCAGTCTGAGACAACACCTCACAAAACTGTATAGAATGCATAAACAAAATGACTGTATTTGTAGGGTTAAAGCACTGATAGTCTTGCACTGACAGATAGTAATCCCCTGTACTAGCCATATGGTTTGGGCCAAACCATGTTAATTATAATACCTCACAACACAATCATAGGCAATATGGAATAAGATGACATTGCTTATTTTTCTGCAAAATACACATTTTGACAAAGCACAGCAATTTTTTTTACACAAACAGATAGGAAAGCATGGCATATGGACGATATTGTATTGAGAATATATGCCTCAAAAGCTTTTGCAACCATACCAGTAATTGTTGTCACAGAAGGCAGTTTAGAGCAAACCATCATTAATATAGCAACAGAAAGTCAATAATTAAAATACATAACTAAATTGCAATTTCAGCTTAGAATTGGGCATTTAGGGGAGACAAATTCTAAAGGTATATAATACAGTAATATGTCATACCTAAAAGTGCAGTTTGCTACTTCAAGCAGTTTTTCAGATATTTTTAAAAATTCAGTCTTCTTCATGTGGACAGCCATTTTCAATTTTCAGCAAATTTCACTGCTTCTACCATCACTAAGAGTAAAATCAATATCTGCTTTTCAAGACAGGAAGGAGATAAAATATTAAGAGAGGTTCATGGAAGAGGAATTTCCGCAACTGGAGTGCCACCAGTTAGCAAACCCCTGGTGAGGAGACATTGTTCCAATGTATCTTTTCTATACAGACCCTCGGTGCAACACGCCAAATAATTAGCATCTCATTTACAAATATAGCAAAATAACAAAATATTTGATTTAAACAAAAAGCACTTTGCAATGACAGTGATCTCTGAATGCAATCTGTTGAAGATTATAACTTTAAATGGTTGTTTGGATATGTAGTGATCTGTAAGGGCATGAAGTTGAATATAGTCTATCTACAAGGCTTGTGGGTTTTATTCACTTAATTGTGAGTTCTGTTGCGCTAATAACTGACTTGCAGAATATTGGTCATGCTGTATCCGTCCTACATTTTGCCAGTATATTGTTAGTTCACCACAACACAGTGCTTAGTAAGTAGCACTCAATGATGTAAAGAATCTCAACATTCCAAATACCCAAAGTGCCTTTGATTGCTGAAATGCTTTGTTTGGGAATAGTGTTTCCTCTTTTTTCTTTTTACAAAAAGTGCAGATTTCAATAGAAATTGTCACATTTTTAAATTCATCTTGTTACATTGCCTAGCTGTTAGATAACAGGTTCTGTTACTTACTAGTTGTTTACCTCAGTGGAGCTAAACTCAAGAGGCAGCAATTGCCAAGAGGACCTGCCTTGCAAAGACTTCTCATTGAGCTGCATTGGGAAGTCTGTGATTGGACAGTCACGGAAAGTCTGTAATAGGGAAGAAGGGGAGGGCTTGCAAAGACTGTAGACAAGAGATCTGCAGCTTTTGCAAGTTGTTTTTAGATATACCTTTATTGAAACCTATTGATACCTAAATACATGCATGTTTTCATTGGGGGTATATCTACTAAATTTAGATTTTGTGTATTTATTCCTTTTTTTTAATTTGGGCAGTGGAGTGTCCCTGTTGACCTCATATTTATAATCCCATTTATTCATGTGCTTAATTTCGTTTGGTATTGCACCATAATGCAAAACATAATTTGGCCCATTAGGTTCACCATAAGTTCCACTAAGCTCCAGTATTGCAGCTCATCTAGTGGAAGAACTAATATATCTACCAGAGCTTTATTCAGACTCTCATGCAGAGATATAGTAAACATAAGTAAATATGCTTATATTTTAATAATAAATTACATTTTTTTTAAATGCAAACATAAGGGCTACTGCAAAAAGATATTACAGTATACATAATTCACAGTGTCCACCTACTCACCTGCATTTTACAGTTTGAGTAGAGTCACGCAATGATTCAATTATTTAAAGTGGTGATTGTGAAGTAAACCGAAAGAAATTTAGATTCATGTACCCATCGTTCTGCATCTCAAAAGACCTGAATATGTGTGTGCCAATAACACTAGATTAAAATGTCCCACTGGGAAAAATATTAGAATGGTCTTACACCAACAAAGGGCCTTTTTCTGCTCTCCCCACATGGACATTGGTGGGAACCAGACTTTTTAAACAAAAACAAAAATGCATTCTTTACACATTGTATGTTGCATATTCAGGATATTAGACCCTAATCTCATATAATAGGCAGAACTGGGGCAAAGTCAGTACCAAACCAAGCGTCAAGCAAATTATAACAAAGCTATGACATCATATTATTTTTCAACATATAAAGTAAACTTTACATTATTTAATCATGCACTTCATTTAACCGCACAGGATCCAGTTATTAATGCTTTTTTAGTGTTACCAGATCTTCATTTGAATTTGTGATGTTTATAAAAAAAATAAAAATACATACTCCAGCCCTATAGTTTATCCAATACAGCCCCGGAGTTTGTATTTTTCATACACATTCCTTATACAGATAAAAATATAACTTAATAAAGTTAATAATAAAAATGTTATTGTTATTCCACTAAATCACTGGCTAATCTCTGCACAAAGCTGGTTATAAATGAACCCAAACTACAGAAGTCTTGCAAGTTTTAAAAATGTAGTAAATGTGTGACTTTATGTATGAGAATTATATAGTCACTTACTTTTGTAAGCATTTTATGTATTTAACACTGGTGTTCTGGCTGTTTTTTATTAAGCACAGTGAGCTTGAACCATGAACCAAGTATGCAGATCATTACAAACTGTAAAGTGTTGTGATTTTGTCTTTCCCAGGGCAAATAGATGTGGCATGTCTTAATGTGTATACATTGAAACAGATACAAAGGTATACTGCTACTTAATTCTTCAGGTTCCTTATACATGAAAAAAAGTTTTTGTCAATAATTTGCATTTCTCTTCAAACTTCCCAGATTAATGAATAATTGTTATTCAAATTATTTCACGACACACAAAACGCTGTTTAGTAAATACACCCAAGTGACTCCTTGTAGTTTTTGTAACACAAAATAGTGCAGCATAGAGCTAACAAACAGCACCGACGTAAAAATTGAACGTGTAAAAATCTATAAGGAGGATGTTTCAAATTTGAATGAATTTTATCACATACATACTCTGAGATCGTATCTGCTATAGGTCAGGACACCTGATCACAAACTAATATTCTATTTTATACCAAATTCATCAATATTAAAAAGAGGCCTTATAGAATATTGCTTATTCTCTTTGTAACTCTTAAACCTACGTAGAACTAGATGGTAAGTAAAATATTTAATTTGGTCATTAAAAAAAAAAAAATGTAAATAGACCCTAATGAGAATATTTTTTGAACAGTGTGAGATGAGAACTGACTTGCAAACTTTAGACTGAAATGGCAATGTAAAAGCATTGTGGTTTATTCTCTAACCATCAAACTGTAGCGAAACAAAAAAATAATTGTAAAATGTAGGCTAGATTCTGAGCTACATTCCTTATTACATATTATTATAGGTATTATTGCCTAGACTTTTCAAAGTCACTACAACTTGATGTTTAATAAACAAAGCCATTATATTGGCCTCATTTTTTGATAGTCATTTCTCAGTTTGCCAGAATTGGTGGTCTAGTGATTACTTTTAATATTTCCACTAATATAAGAGACAAGAAGAATTAAGATTATGATTCATGCATGATTCATAATTCATAATCAAGCAAAATGCATGATTCCTGGCTCCCCTCTCTACCCCCATCCTAAAGCAGTTAGTTAGATTATTCCGCCTATTCTATGTCCATTTTTTTGGATGGTTTATATCTATGATATCACTGTTACTTTGTTATAATAATCTGGCTAAATCAGTCTGCACTGCACAGGTTTACAATACTGCCAAATACATGCCTTATGTTGTTGTTTGTACACAACTATCCTAGAAAGATAACGTGAGAGTTGTATTTTTTAGTCTATACCAATATTATCTGTAAATAGTTCTGCAGCTCTTTTTTTTGTAAATAAAGTATTTATTGTAACTTTTTAATATCTGAGACTTTATTCCTGATTCTTGTTTAATGTTCAGTTTGTGTTCTAGGGATTGTGATTCACAATATAACTCTGGTACTATGGGATGAGACCCTTTCACCCATGTCATTCCAACTCAGCAAACAGCTGGCTTAAGGTGCTGGGAGTTGCAGTTCACAAATATAATATATACAGCAGGTTGTACTTTCATGTTACTGCGTTTGAAAAACGTTATTTACAGAACAGTAATGGCTAATCCATACCTCATCTATATTTGGCTACAAACCCTTTAATAACCAGACACACATTTGGCTGTGTGAGTATTATGGGAGCAACCATTGCTCAACTGCAAAGAAATATGAACCTAAAAGGGGAAGCTCAATAGTTTTGTTAGATTTTAGGGCAGCTTTGTCTTGTATCTTCCCTGCATTTATGTGTGTGGTCACTCAAGCCATGATCATTATGAGTAAAGACATTTCTGTGAGTACAGATCTTCTGACGTGTGGTGTGTCTGCATCTCTGACCATGGGAGGGCACAGCCCATGGAAGGCTGAGATCAGAGAGCTCCAGCTGAGCTGTCCATGGCTATGGTGCTGAACAGCAGCTGGGGCGCATGCGACAGGTGGTGGGGGAGGGGTGTACAGAATGCAGAGAGACAGTGGGGGATCTTTAAGGTTCTTAAATAGAATGTTGGTGCTGTGTTACCCCGGGTGGAGGTTTCTTTAAGAGGAAGAGATCCTCAGTCACTCCCTGTTCATACCATGTACTTTATTAGTTCAGATCAGACCCCAGGCTGGTCACACGTGGTCCTTCCAGGTCTCCTCACCGTCACGTCCCTACACATGGCTGAGGTCTATTTCAGGCTAGCTGCGGTCTCTCAGCACTGAAGAGGGAGAACATTAGAAGGGATGACGGAGAAATCCCAGGCTGAAAATCAAAGCTGTAGAATTCAGCAATTTATCACCTGCTTCCAATTAGGTCCAGACTGGGTGTAGCCTGGTCCCTCTGTACCTTCTCTCCACCACAGATGGACACACTATGCTTTCTGAAATAGGCTGCGGTTCTTGGGAACATCCCAGCGTTCCACAAACACATTTCACATGAGACACACACAGAAAGTGGTTCATTTTTCCCATACTTTGCTTTTCATTTCCAGGGATTGGCTGTGTTTAGGTGGGGTGTGTGATTGTTGGGGGGAAGGGGGCATGTACCAGTCTGAAACCCAATATACACTGCCCACCTCAGCCAGCTGACCTTAATCTGAGGTCAGGGACCAGAACTAAGAAAAATATGACACTCGGCTAGTAACATCAGACTATATGGCACAAAAACAAAAAACACAAAATAGGAATGACCATGTGATGTCAAATGTGGTATATATTGCACTATATCTATCAATTAGCTAAAAACAAACCAATATAAAATAATTGTAGACTAAGAGAGACTGTCAAAACAAAATAAGTGCATTGGATAATAATGTAGGAATATGTTATGTACTTATGCAGTATGCTGGCAAATATGAGGAATAAATGTTATTCTTACGTAATATTTTGAGGATCCACATGATAAAAAAAATATAAAATAAAAGAGATGAGTACTTACTTCTCTAAGAATGTCATATATCTTCTTACCTGTACATGTCTATGCTTTGTGGGGAGGACAAAATGTCCCCTACATGTCAGAATGAATGAACATATACACAATATAAAAAACGGCTATGATAAACATAGCGTTTCATATCACTTTAAATCTATACATAATAGCGACCCACAATTTTTAAAATGTAATGTTATAAAAAAAGTAAAAGTGAGCTGGAGAGGAGAAGGCATAATAAAAAAAGTTAGGAAAATGTGAGATGAGATGAATTTTTTTTTTTAAATCTGTTTTTATTAAGGTCGATATAACAAGCAGTTTTCCCACGCAGGGGAGATAGCGTAAATAATGCATTTGTTATGGAAAAACTTGAATAAGTAGATATCTGAAACTTAAGTCATCACTGTAAAGTCGGGTACTATGCACTTAAAGATTCCTTGCAAAATTATAGCATTAATAGAACGGTCAGGCTATAAGGACCTAACGGAGTCTAAAACGTGTAACCAGAAATAAATCACAGATATTTAATATGTTGTTAATATATGTAGCACTAACTTACAGGCCGTGATATGGTATAATTGTTTTTGTGTCCAGTATGTGAGCTCCAATACTGCGCACTGTTCATGTGCGGCAGGAAATGTTTCGTGAAGTTTCTGGTTATCAATGTAAGGACTACCAACTTTTGTAATAAGTGTTAGTATTGTGAGTAGAGCGCTGTGTATTTAATAAGTGGGCACGATTTAGTACTAGTCTGCTATTAAGTAAGCACCGAACTTTACGTAGCTCAAAGGGCGTTGTGTTTTCTAAGTGTAGTGTGGGCCTGGTAGTATACCGCCTATTATGATGCGGTCAGCCATTACGCCCCCGTTATTCCGTTTATAATTATTACAGTATTATTAAGAGCGACACGTGGCCCGTGCGTAAATAATTACTTGGTTCAAGTTATTAATGTATATCTTTAAACAGTGAGCGGGTATAGTATTAACGCCTGACTTCAGCGGGATAATGTATTAAAAACATAAAGGGCGAGTCCTCCCCATGTTGTATCCTACTGCAGATTAATTTATACTAGCGATTTGGTTCATAAAAATAACATGTCATTAAGTGCTTGCGTCCCATGTCTTAACGGGCGCTAACATATACGGGACATAAAACAACATAAACATCATATATGGAGGTAAGAAAGCACATCTTGATGAGGTAACTTTTATGCCTTGCTGAATCATCATGTCGGCCTGCATGGCCGTCTGTGAGGAGTCTCTCACTGCGTCTTCATCATATTGTCCCTGGGTCGCCAGGCCTCCTTTCGTCCTCCCCCAGCCGGCCCCCGCCCGCCAGCTGGGCCCTCTGCTGCACTGTGGGCACTCAGGAGCATGAACCGTCCTTTGGACCCAACCACAAAATCCGCGGGTCGTCTGCTCCCTGCACCTCCCCAGCTACACGTGAGTCCACTTCGAGCGCGCACTCTGCTGTCTCACCCGGTGCCGGCCACATATTTGGAGCTGGTGGCTATCCCCCCGACCACCGGTCCGTCGGGAGGGCAGCGTTGGTCCTGCCCCACCGGGCTCGCGGCATCAGGGACAAAAGCTCTCCGGGGACCCCACAGACCCAGAGGCTCAGATGCCCGCTCCACTAGTGGTCGGGAGCTCAGCGTGGGGGGTCTGTCCGGTGCCCGGCACCGCCAGGGCCTGTACGAGGTGCCTCAGTCAGTCTCCCTTGTTTAGTCCTCTGTGTTCCGTCTCCTTTGGACCGATCTGGGTGCCTCCTCGGGTGAGTGTTTCAGCCCCTCCGCGGGTACCTCCAATGTTGCTGGCTGGCTGAGTGTCTTGCAGCCGGTGCCAGTGCAGGCGGTCGGCATCCGGACCGCACGGGGACTCCCGCTGCGACCCGTGCCTCCACCTGGAAGCCGGGATATCCCCCGCCGGCCAAAAAAAGGGGGGGGGGCAGGGCCGTGCCCCGGGCCGCGTATCTCCCCCTGTCTAGGTGTCTATAGCGGGATGCCTCTGTTCTCTGCTCCGCAGCGCCGTGCTGCCTGTAATGGCCGCCGGTATTCTGGCGCTCTGCCTCGTGTAGGCCAGTCCCGGCCCTCTCTGCTTGCCTGGCTTGCGGTGGGCATCGTGCAGGTATCGGGGGTAAGCTGGTGCCATTCTCTGTTTGAATCTGGCAGAGTATAGCATAGTTAGGCAGTCTGGGGTGAGTGTTTTAGTGCCTTTTTTATCCGCTTAGTGCAGGAGCTCATGTTAATGGCGTCCACTCGGCCCGGCGGCCCGGCCCCGCCCCCGAGATGAATTTTTAACCTTAGCACTCTGAGCCCTTTGGGTCTAAATGAGGATTTTGAGTTATGTCATTTTGGAAATTCGGGTAAAAAAACTGGTCTGCTTCGGCAATTCCGACCAATGGCATTTAGTTCAGTTCAGCACAGCACTTCAGGACTTTGGCAATTAGGCAATTTGAACCCTAACCCTACTGCTAACCCTAACCTCTTACCCTAACCCAATTCGGAACTTTGGCAATTCAGGACTTCAGCAATTCGGTTCGGTTCAGCACTTCGGAAATGTAGCACTTTGTAATTTTGGCTATTAGAATTTCAGACATTCATAAGCATTCGAATTGCAGACATTCGAAATTCATCCGAATGTACATTCAGAACTAAACAAATTGCACATGCCTAATGCTCACATCAAGTGAGGAAGCCCTATCGCGAAATGCGTCTTGGATGAGAGTTGGACGAGATACAAGGATGAGATTCTTCAGACTTTTGAATTATTTGTTTTTATATCAATTCACACTAGTTGTTTTTAAATATATATTGAAATAAATCCCCTTTTTACTGAATTAACTTTCCTACTACATTCCTGAAATCATATATTTTTCCTGGTTCTCATAAGGGGGTGTCCCCCTGAAATGTGACACCAAGCTGTAACTTTGGAGCCCATTATATAATAGGCTCCAAAAAAGGCGAGCAATTCTATATACCAGTTGGGATACAGATCTACCAATTATAAATTGATTACACCCAGATTGCTGTTTTTATTTATTTCATACATACACCTTTTATGAAGAAAATATCCTAACCAGTTGGTTTCAGAAGAAGGTAGATGTTGCCACCTATTTAAGGCACAGAGGTCGTTTTGTTTAGAGCCTATACAATCAAAAGGCTCTAACAAATGTGAGTTGGATGCACATCTACTTTATTGGATTTTATTTTTACTTTCTGAGACTTTGTATACAATATCACACTATTTTGTATCATTTGTTTTCATTCTATGTAAATGAAAAAAAAAACTGAAACTTTGAGGGGTAAGTCATTATACAACCATTTAAGTGCTGCACTCACAGTTGTTTAGGAGGTGGGTGGTATATCACCTAAACAACACGTTTTAGTTTTGTTTTTTTGTCCATTTTCTTGTTGATTTTTTGGGATATCCAGTTTTATACAGCTACTTTCGGCTATATTTATTTTTTATCTTTTATTCACTAAGCGCCTTATTGTGCACACTAAGTTTGTAATTGTTGAATTTGCTAATAAGGAAGTATTTGCCTGAACAGTAATGGGCAGCTGTGATTGGCTGAGTGTCAGCTGACTGCTTGCAGCCTATCAGAGATCCCAATGCTGGTATGAGTACAAGGAAGTATGTTAAATGCCACAGCCCCACCTCCAGTAGGGGGCCGGGCTGTGAGTGACCAGGATCCTTAAACTGCTCGAAAATGGTTTAATAGAGAATGGAGTTACTATAGTGCCAAATTAACACACTGTCACCCTCCAAGATAAATACAATTGCAGTATCTTTTTCCTTTATTTTAAAAATACGTAAGCTATATTTCAACAGGAGGGGAGGGACCACACGCCGGGACACCTAGACACAGTCGTATGCATCTTCTGCATTTAGTACTTCATCTGAGACCCTGGTCCCTGGTTTCCAGGTGTGGTGGTCACCCCTTTATCTGTATTTTTAAAATTAAAAAAATAATGGTACTGCAATTTTATTTATCCTGAAGGGTGATGCTGTGTTTATTTGGCATTCCCTGTGTGGGGTCTGCCCAACATGTACATTTTAATGTTTAAACTTTAAGTAGAGGTGGAACCTCATACCATCAGCTCCCCTGTAAAATTAGACCGTGGTGTTTATATATATATATATATATTTTTATATTTGGGCTGTTTCTATGTTAACTACAGACTCGGTTATCCAGCTTAATCCTGCTTGTGTTAAAGATATAGTATAACAGTTAACTTCTTACAGAAGAAATATATTCAACTCCCAGTAACTCCTGCTGTGCTTGCAGTGATTAGGATTATGGCCAGCATTGCTATTGGTACTGATTGTAGCCTCCAGATTTACTAAGAAGATACTAAGAATTTGCTGAAAATTCAGATACTAGATCAGAATAGAGATCACAATGGAACAATTTAAACAGGAAATTGTATTGTGGGCAACCAACATCTATTGATTCAAACCAATTCACCCTTTTACTATCCACAGTGACAGTGTTTGATATATTCTGATTAATTTTCTTCCATACTTTGTTTTTGTTTTTAATAAAACAAACAAAAGAGTGTGAGCTATGTGGAGTGGCAGTGATGTGCAAATAAATTACAAATTAATGCAAGCAGAAACAAGAGATGAAAGGGATGTGAGTGACTTTAGTCAATATCATATTAATACCACGTCACTCTCACCTTTATCAAACCAGAATGGCAAATCTGGTCACACATTAAATAGTTCAAACTAAATAAATAAAAAGCCTATGGGGGTCAATAAGACCCAAATATCACTATAAGGGAGGTTTGAAACCATCCTATGCCACAGCTCCCATGTGGCACAAGGTGGTATATTTAATAAATTGTTAAAACTAGCAACTGAAAGGCCCCATGACATGCGGATGAGGCCTGTTAAAAAAGGGCATAGTCTCTCCCAAGTCCCCATCCATTGGAATCAGATGGGTTTAAAATAAATAATGGGGGGTATACAAATCACTGTGCACGTCACTGCCCTCATCCGTGGGCAGTGAATGGGGGCTATTTAATAAAAGAAAAGGGGAGATACCCTTATGTTCTCCTCTAATCCCAACCATGGTCAGCAGTTGTGGCCAGCTGGCACCTAATTAACAATCATACGCAGCAGGTTTTAACTATCTGCCTCCTGGCAAGCAAGTGAGAGATAATTTATAAATGTGCATCCTCTGGATGCATTCGGTTCAGAATTTCTGTAAAACCAGATCTTCAGAATTCTATGTTTTGAAAAGGATTCAGATGCAAAAACTCTGATTCTAATCAGGACTCCAAAAGTCAACAACTACTGACAGAGGCAAAAGTGGCAGTGGTTGAGTGAGAGACAGGAGAGTGTCAGGTATTTTGTCATTGATCCTAGTGTGGTTTTATTTCTGTGTTCATTCAAGCATTTGCTGTGCAAGTATATGTGCACTGTACCACTGTAACCCATTTTGTAACACAAACACCTATTTTGTCTAAATAAAGTTGTGTTACTTTACACAATATACAATCATTCATATATCTTATCTAATTTATTGTAATAAGAAAAATAAACATACAATCATCAATGCCAAGTACTAATCCTAGGCCAAAAATGAGGGAGGATAGGGGAATGGGTCCAGCTTCACAGTCCAACATAAGCAGCCATGGCTTGTCAGAGTTGGAACACCTGTTCCTCAGCTATGAGGGTCACTGACACCTCTGCCAGGATTGTCTCCACCATCGCCACCGCTATTAGTTGTTTTCAATAGTTAGATTAGCAGCATGTCTATTGTGTCTGATTCAATACCTAGGAGCAGGGTCGGACTGACCACTCGGATAGAACGGTCATTGATCAAAGGCTGAAGGCAGCCAGGTGCCCTGCTGCACAGCGATACTCTGGCTGAGGGGATCAGAGATCATAGATCTCCTCAGCCAGAAAAACATAATTCCTCAAATATTACAGCTACAAGTTGTGGGGCCACTGCAACATATTGCACTGTAAGAGACCCCTCCCCCCCCCTCATTCTCAGTGAGAACAGGTCTCCTCCCGCTGTGCGATGCTCTCCTTGAGGAGGAGGAGGTGGGGCCCAGGAGTTGAGAAATGGCATCACTTCGCCCTCTCCTGCAGACTACTTTGAAGATAAGGAGCAGCAACCTGGCCCAACCCTCCCTGCACCCACCTCAGCCTTCATATGCCCCTATACCCATCTTAGCCTCCCTGCACCCACGTCAACACCCATGTCTCCCTGTACCCACCACAGCCTCTATGCACCCACTATAGCTTTCATGTCTCCCTTCACCCGCCTCAGCCCCCCTGCCCCCAACATAGCCACCCTGCATCCACCAATACTCCCATCCCTCCCTCTACCAACCACATCTCCCATTCCTCCCTGCACCCTCCTCAGCCTCCATCCCTCCCTGTGCCCACCACAGTCCCTATCCCTCTCTGCATCCACTACAGTCCCTATGATCCCCTGTGCCCATTACAGCCCCTATGCCCCCCTGCATCCACCACAGCCCCATCACTTCCTGAACCCACCACAGCCACATTCCTCACCTACAACCTTTCCAGCCTCTATCACTCCCTGTATCCAGCTCAGCCCCTCAGCACCAACCACAGTCCCTAAGCCTCCCTGCACTTACCACTTCCCACTTGCGCCCACTACAGTCCCTCTGCTCCCTTTATCCACTACAGCCCCTATGCCCCCCTGCACCTACTACAGCCCCTATCCCCCACACACACTACAACCACTATCCTACACAACTGCGTCCCTCACACACACTGCACCGCCTCATTTTGATGCAGCTACCCCACACACACTGCAACACAACTAGCCCTCTCCACTCACATACTGCAGTGCAAACAGCCCCATCCACACATGCAAACCCATATGGTGCCTCACTGTTTACACACAATCCGACAAGCAGAATCCCCACCCATATAAAACCACATGCAGCCTCCCTAAGCATTCACATCACAAGCAGCGTCCCACCAATACTGCATATATATAGCCCTGGATGTTGGGCTAAGGTAACATCCCCAGGACGTACTTGAAACCAGAGTAATCTGAATGTACCTTTCCTGGTTAAATACTCTGTTATTATTATTATAGCACCAACATAATCTGCAACACTGTATAATATGTAAACCAAGACAATTGCTTAATGTTAACACAGCGCGTTGACATTTAGGAATACAATATCACTAGCGGCATCCCACACATGCAACCCCTTAAGTAGCCTCCAAACACGTGTGTTTGGAGGTTACTTGTATGATTGCACATGTGGGCAGTGGTGTATCCTGGTTTTGTGCTGCCCTAGGCAGGACAAAACGCAGGCACTCCCCCCTCCCCCCGCGCCAACCCCCCCTGCACCAACCCCCCCGCCTTCCAAATACACACACACACACATTCACTGACAGATACGCATACACTCGCTAACAGAAACACACACACTAACAGACACACTCACACTCACTAACAGACACACACTCACTAACACACACACTCACAGGCAAACACACTCACACAGTCAGACACACACACACTCACTGACACACTAACAGACAAACATAGTCAGACACACACACTAACAGACACACTCACTCACTAGCAGACACACACACACACTAACAAACACACACACATTAACAGACACACTCACTGACACACAGGCAAACACACACTCACTGACACACAGTCAGACACACACACATACACACTAACAGACACAGTCAGACACACACACACTAACAAAACACACACACATTAACAGACACACACTCACTCACTCACATTAACACATTTTTTTATTTATTTTTATTTAGCCCCCCCCACTTACCTTTGGGAGTGTTGGGGGGGAGGGGTTCATTACCTCCCTGGTGGTCCAGTGGATGCCGGCTGGGCTAGGCAGGCGGCTGGCGAGGGAGCTCTTCCCCTGAGCGGTCTGCTCAGCTCCCTCGCGCGCCGCAAAGTGAGGCTGGGAGCCGGAAGATGACGTCATCTTCCGGTTCCCAGCCTCACTCTGCGGCGCGCGAGGGAGCTGAGCGGACCGCTCAGGGGAAGAGCTCCCTCGCCAGCCGCCTGCCCAGCGCCGCCCGCCAGCCCAGCCGGTCAGTTAGCCACGAGGCTAACAAAGCATTTGCCTGGGCATTTGGGGGGTGGCGTTTTTTGCCGCCCCCTGAAAAATGCCGCCCAAGGCAAATGCCTTGTTTGCCTCGCGGCTAAAACGCCCCTGCATGTGGGGACCACTTCTTGTGATGTCATCAGCAAACACAGTGGAAGCATGCAATTAAATTAGCTTTATTTACTTATTTTAATGGGGCAGGCGGGGTGCCAGCAAGGGTTACTACACCCAGAAACATAGTTTTATTAAAAACACTGTTTTTGGTTGGAATAACCCCTTAAGTATATTTGGCCCTGTTTGGGGCTCTGTGGGTGTGGTAGTCATGATTGTGTGGCTCTCACACAGCCATTCTGAAAGCTGGGTAGTGCACACATAATATCTATGTGAGAGCCACACAAAGAAGGGAGAGAAGAGTAGTAGTGACCAGAAAACCTTGCACCAGGATGAGGCCCCTGATCTCTCATTACTGAGCCAGCAGGACAGTATTTTCGCCTGCAGCTAGTGAGCACTCACCTTCTGCACAGTACTACACACAGTGTGTGGCTGTAGTTTACAGCAAAAGTAAATTCTGCCTACACAGGTCTTTTTTAAGTCTTTGTAGATAAACCAAGTATTCTTAAATGTGTGGTTCTCGTTATGCTGTTGGTCATCTACTTGTTCACCCACCTTGAAAAATAGTAATAATAGTTCAATTACTCCTGCCACTGCTGCTGCTTCCCCTATTTTTAAATGCATTTCATTGTGGTTTTGCCCTGCCTGACTGAGATAACATTAACAGCATCAGGATCACGACAGGCCTCACAACCCACTGGTCACCAGGGAGAGGGCCCACTTGAGCCATTATAGCGAAAGGTAGGGAGTCTGTGTGGACCGTTTAATAAATAAAATGATGTGTTTGTATGAATGTGTATGATTGTGTGTGTATGTCTATGGTTATGTGTGTTTGTCAGTGATATTGTGTTTCTGCATGTCTCTGATTGTGTGTGTAGATCTGTGATTGTGTATGTGTCTGTGATTATGTGTATGTCTGTGGTTGTGTGTGTATGTCTGTGATTATGTGTTTGTGTCTGTGATTGTGTGTGTGTTTGTGATTATGTGTGTATTCCTTTGATTATATTTGTGTATGTCTGGGATTATATGTGTGTCTGTGGTAATCAGTGTATGTATATCTGTGGTTTTGTTTGTGTGTGTGTACTTATGTTATTGTGTGTGTATATATCAGTGATTATGTGTGTGTTTTTGTGCATGAAATATGTATGTGTTTAGTAGATAGCTCTTTAAGTTGGTGTACTTTAATATGTCAATCCCACATCAGGATAACAAATAAGGTAGTTATCCTCCAAACAATTGAAAGATCAAAATTAAGAAAAGGGCTTTTCTTAATCATGATATTTCAGCTGTTTAGTAGATAACTCCCTAAAACTTACCCTTACATGTGATTTATCTATTTAAGGATACCAAATTAGGGGACTGTTTAGCAGATAGCTCCCATATTTGGGGCACTTAAATATGGCAATTCCACATTTAGATAGCAAATAGGGGAGTTATCAAGTTTGGTGTTTAACGCGGGAAACACAACTTGCTGGCATGCACCAGACTGCCAATGGCGGCACATTACCCCCCTCCCTCATACTCCCAGTGAAAATTATTAGTGCTTCCCCAATTTTTACTGTGGTATCCTATGTCCCCCCCCTATATATTGCTTCTAGAGTCACCTCTGGATCTAAATATACTCAGAAGAGGATGCATATGTACTAATACCCATACCTTTTGCCAGACCTTTTGTTTCTTGCTGTTGTTTTTTTTTTACATTAGTTTTTTCTTTGCATAAATTACATAACTCGAATAAAATACAGTACAGTGCCGGAGAGTTTGTGTTAAACTTCATTACATCAACAGTGGTTGCTGTTTGTGTTGAGATTATATATTTTTTATGTTTTAAAAGGAACCATTTTTTTTTTTTTTTAAAGAATAACTTGTCACCTCAAAACTATTTTTATTATTATAATTATTTAATTAAGTATTGATTTTTTTTTTAAATGAGGTATATGTAAAAATATTAGATTAACTCTACGTGACAAGATCCTTCAGCCATACACATGCACCTTGAATCAGTCTTTGAAAACCGACAGATAAAACTCTATAGTCTTCCCTGCTAAACGATTTATATAAAATATAAATGTTAATATGGCATTTTTCTCTGAATCATAGCTAGGTGGAGAGAAAATATTAAACTCGTGTCTTTGGTCTATTTGTTCTACTTTATATTGGCATTGTTAAAAAAAATCTCACAGTGTTATGTTTCTAATTTTCTTTGTTATCATGCTGTGGCATAAACACATTTGATAAGATGCTAGGAATGTAAAATGATATGCAATGTTTGTGCTTTTGTTAACTAACTGAGTTATATTTTTATTTGATAAGTCACAGACCATGGCGTTTCTGTATTTTCCACCCCATACTGGAAACCACAAACTCTATTAGTTTTAGGCCTTTGGTTTCCCGTGTTTTTTAAATTGCTCATGTTTATAATTACATACACAGCATGTGCACTGCTCTGTGTCTGCCTTTGTCCATCATTCCTCATCTATTTAGAGAGGAGGTTTATGGAAGAATATATTGTTCATTGTTGTGGGTGGGTGGGTGGACTTGGCACAAGTTTGTGAGGGGTGAGAGGGACAGTATCATCTCAAATTCTAGAATGTTTCTGCAAATACCCATTGGAGCAAGTGATGGGTGGAATAAATTGGATCTTAAAATACATAATCCCTCTTGTGGTGACAAAAAAAAACAAGACAGCGTAGTCAAACATGTCATTTCGTCCAAAAATAATCACAGGTCAGTGTCATAATATTCTGGGAGATTCCCTGTAAATTCTGCAAAATAAGTGCAATAAATAACTAATCTTTGTCGAGGTGATGAGTAAAGAGGTAAATTAAGAGTATCGGAGAAATGTTACTCATTGCTTCCAGAAAAGACACACCTAAGCTTGAAATAGGGGAATTACATCCAAAGTGTGTGGTTATGAACAAAGGGTAAAATGTGAACAATGCATGGAAAAGTATAAATGAAAAGGTGGGAAGGCACAGCTTAGATGAAACCAATAATGGTCCCTGCTTTTTAGAAGGCAGTTTGGGGTTTTTGGGGGTTTTGGTTTTTTTTGCTACACACTCAAGATCTCCTGATAAACAGGCAGTCCCTTGGGTGCTCACTGTCTGGAGCAAACTGTTTCTTGTCCTATGGACTATTGATTGGAGTAACTGTCTTGTTGCTGCAATAACCTCATTGCTAAGCAGAAATTATACTCAACCGTAACTTTAATAGGTGTCATTCACACCACCTGAATCCACTCTAAAACAACTGCAAAACCTATGGGAGTGAATAAACAAATCAACGCAAACATTTCCACCAGCGTATAGCAATAATCTATTTTTATTGTCTTTCGCCTGTCTGCCATATAAAGTTTAAATAAGGCTCTATAATGATATACTTTAATTGCCATTATGGTGGTACATAATGTGTTCATTACCCTGCTTGTTGCTTCCATGGAAGGAGAGAACAGGCAGGGCAGCTATCAACTGTAAGGGTCCCGGGAATGCTGATATGTACCAGATTATATATTGCGGATGTGTGTAGGCTCAGGCCCCTTACAAGTACAGCCTCTCACCAGTCATCTTCAGCATGGCCACACTGGGAGGAAGTGATGTCCATTCACTTTCTCCTAGAGCTCAAAGGAAGCCTTACAGGAAAGTAGGAACAACCCAGCAGGTTAAAATCTGTTACATTTGTGTGTGTTTATCTCAGTGAGTATGTGTGTCTGTTGGTGTGTGTCTAACAGTGAGTGTGTATGTTTGCCTGTGCATGGCTGTCAGCATGTGTGTGTATGTTTTTCAGTGTGTGCATGTTATTGGTATCTGTGTATGGATCTGGCATGGAGTATCCCTATGTGTATGTTTGGGCGTATCTGGCAATGTGTGTGCGAGAGTGTTATCTGTGATCGGGTGCATGTCTGTGAGTATGCGTGCATGGATGGTTGGGTTGGAGCCCAGCCCTTGGATTTGTAAGTGACATCAAGTGTTCTGATGCAAGCCTTAAGAGGGAGGGGACCACATTGGCTCCAACTTGCTTTAAAGGAGGTGTTAAATGACACTGGTTGGGCGTAGGATTGCACATGCTGCAGACATCACTTTAGATATTTCCTATAATTCTGACAGTGGTAGTTGCAAATGAATCAGAAAGTACATGACAGTGAGAGCTATCTAAGCTTGAATTCTTAGTTTTATGAGAGACATCATTTTCTGCTATGAAGTATCTATATGACTTGGGCACCCAAGGCATCATGCTTCCTAATGAGCTTCTAAGTGGGGAAATTGTTTATTCCTAGGAAATTTACAGAATTATTTACAAATGTCCAAATGCCTCCTGTACAGATGAGCAAAAATAACCTGGATCTCTGGGGACATTTGGACTAAAAAAAATCCAAACATTGTTCACAATATTTAACAATGTCTGGATTTTAAAGTATGTCAGCCTGTCCATATGCTACCGAATGGCTGAAATCTGGATCTGGATGCTTAAAATCCAAACTCGTATTTTCAATAATCAATTTATTTGCCCACTGGAAGCACTTGCAGCCAGTGGGCAATTACTTAAAAACAAAATCTCTATTTGCTGCGCCTGGATAGCACTTGCTACTCAACAGCCACAAAAAAAAAGTAAAACATTAAAACCAGTATAAATAAAAACCTGATGGATTTAATATAAGTCTGATGTAACTATCAAGATGATAAAATCCACCCATATGCTCACTCCACTTGACGTGCAGCATGTGGGCGCATGCCCACTAAACAGTAAGCAGGCAGCAGCTGTCCAATCTTTAATAACCTACCCCATAGGCCAGGGGTAGGCAACTTTCTGCACTCAAGATGTTGTGGACAACATCTCCCATAATGTTTTTACAGCCATAATATTGGCAAAGCATCAAGGATATGTAGTCCAAAACATCTAGAGTGCCAAAGGTTGCCTACTCCTGCCATAGGCAGTGGGATAGGGTACTAGAATAAGGAGGGACTAGACTTTAGTGCCCACTTATTTCCCACCATTGACCAACAGTTATTTGAGGGTCCTAGTAACCCCTATTATGCCATTTATTTAACTTGTTAAAGCTGCTGGCTTGCAAGAGCTGGCCAGGCAACACAGTTAATCCTCGCACTGCTGGGTGTTTGTAACGATTTGCCTGCTGGCTACGAGTAGAACAGGAACAGCTGCCCAATCCCTAGTATTTTAGAAGTTAATTTAGTTAAATGATTTGTTTGTCTCTGGACAAGATTCAGTTTACAATCATTTGAGTTCAGCCATCCAGACAAAATTTGTTGTTTAGTAAATAGTCCTGCCTGTGTATAGGCAAGAGCTTTGTTAGTTTTCAAACAGGCTTCTTAATACTATACTGCAGGAAGCAAGTCAAGATAAATGAACATTAACTAAAACTTCTAAATTGGAAGGGTTCACGGCAAGCAGTGGTAGAGATTTTTACAGTACTATACAATAGATAGATATTGAAATATCTTTGTGTGTCATCAGCACCCCAGCTGTTTAATGGCTGGAATCTGCTGAGTTTTAAAACAAGTATATTAAAGAGGACATTTCAAAGAGACCCTCATCCCAGGCTATTTTGTAAGGATAGCCTGCTGAGATATACAAGGGGGTATCATGGGACTTCAAGAAAAACCACAGGAAAAGCCCTCGGTGTCAATAAATATAGAGTGTTGAAACACTGTACAGTCCATTACAGCTTCATCTGTCATCATCAACCTCCCCACTGGTGGTTTATTTATCTGAGGGGACTGTACGAGGACTGTGGGATTTGCAAAACTATTGCTTTATGATAGAGATAGATAAGATAGATAGATAGATAGATAGATAGATAGATAGATAGATAGATTAGATTAGATAGATAGATAGATAGATAGATAGATAGATAGATAGATAGATAGATAGATAGATAGTATTGTTTACTATGGTTATGTTTTTATTGCGATTCAAGACACTTGTTGATAGTGATTTAGAATTATTTAAATTACTAAATAAATTATTTAGGGGTGTAATGTTGAGCCAACAATAATAAAAACATTTCTAAATAACACTTTAGAGTTTATGCACAAAATTTGGAATTGCAAATGGTAGGCCAAAATATCCATGCTGGAAAAGAAAAAAATTAGGAGATTTTTACCAGCTTGGCTAGTAAAATTGCAATCAACTTGTTATTTCATAATTCCCATACACATTCACATGTTAAAGTATTAAGAAAATAGAAATGCTATTATTTAGCACACATCTCAACTATATAATGGTTTAATACCTCAGAAGTTACATTAAACGCCTCAATATGTCTCTTTTTTTCTTTAGCACTTTCAATGTTTAGCAAAAATATCAGTAAAAAAAACAAAATAGCATTTTGTCTGTGTCTGAATGATGGATGGTTTACAATTTGGGAACTGAAACATCTTAAAATGAAGTTTTGGATGGAGGGCATTGGCTGATTTTGCAAACATTAATCTGCTGCCTTAAAAAATGCTCTGTCTGATCACACAAACGGCTTCTCAGCTCATACAACCCAACGATTTGGGTAGAAATGTTCCTGAAAACCTTGGTTGTTGGGATTAAATTCACTATTTAATGACACTATTTGATAATAATGTATCCACCTATCAGACAATAAGGACAACCATGCTATCAGTAAAAGACCACATACCAAAGAGAAAGTTCAACACATCATCTTGGTGTTTAAAGGGAGACATTACCAATATCATAATTTACTTATTAATAATATTAGTGGTCTCTTACAATAGTGTATGGAAGTTGTTGAATTTGTGCTATTTCACAACATAGATAAACCTAAAATCTCATTAAGCCAGTTAATGATGGCAGAAACACTCAAAGCAATAGGGATAGCAGTGTGTAATAATAACAGTGAGTAGGTACATTGGGAATTTAGTCTCACAGAGGGTGTTTGAATGTTCAAATGAATGGGAATGTTTAAAAACAATTGTGAGGGGAGGGAAATCCGAGGGGGTCATCTCCTAATGTAATGAGTCTGAATGGTCTGGGCCTAATCCCTTGGTGCAATAGACCTTATCACAGTAGATTGGAATTTTATTACTGGTCCTTTTTATTTTCCTAACCCCTGATTTAATCAATTCTTCCTGGTTTTGTGGGGTTAACATATACCCATCTAGTTCTCCATGTCACTCCCTCCCTTCTTTTCCCTCCTAATCACCTCTGGACGCATTCCTACTCATTACAGCAGCAAATCCAAGACAACATCCACCACCAGCCCCAACACCTCCCTCTAATCCCTGACACTGCCAAAGCAAGCCAAAGGATCTCAGCCTCATTGGTGAGGGAGTTCGGACTAGTGACTGCAGCAGACAAAGCTGCCTTCTGGGGGGCTAATGTGGAGCGTCACGGCGCGACTGTGTGTCGCTCAGGCAAAGTAATGAATTGTCCATCATGCTTTTCAGGTGCGCCCGTCCATCCTGCATTAATCTTGAATGTCAGAGCGGGATGGAAGTCACTAAGCCGGTATTTATTACACTCCTATTGTGACTAATTGAGCTAATTATCTAAGGCTCCAGCCCCAGAGACAATGCAAGTTTCACACGCACAATGCTGAGAATGGTAGGCATTGACCGCGGAGGGTGAAGGGAGCACTTAGTACTGTCACCTCCCCTGAAATTACAAGGACATTTCACAATTTGCACACTTAGTGCAAACCTTGTACCTTCTTGTAACACTAGAACAACATATATTTCATTATCCACAGATAAAATTATATTGTAGAATATTATGTAATGAATTCAAAAGTACATTAAGAAAGCCCTAATTGTATATAGTCAACAATGCATGTAATTAAAGCTGTTAAGTCATGCAATATAAGGATCACAGGGTTATGCATGATGTATTAGTCAATACTGGGTCAACTCATTATCTGTTACAGTATGGTTGGTGTTGTCACACTCTTAACATACCGGTATTGGGCCTGCACTGCATCACTTTCATCTAGGTGGCACCCTTATAGATGGGAATGTTGTGCATCAGTTTCACCCCAAATGGGGGGCACATTTGATTTGATATTTTAGGAATTCTTACAATCTTTGCTGTTGGGCCCTAATCTAGTTCTTTGCTTTGTTTACTACTTGTACCAATCTTCTGCCAATTCCTGTTTATTCAACATACTGCCTGCACTGGCCTCTGGACTGTTTAACTACACGTCTTAACCATAACATCAGCTGTATTGCTGCTCTGTTATTGGTTAATGTGTGATGTGCAACGTGCTCAGTGGATTATCAATACCACTGTTCAAACCCAGCTGCTCATAGCAAGGTCTACCAGATGTAAGGTAAGGAACTCCACCAGGCGTATATTCTGAGAACCGCTGTATGAAAGTGACACTGTCACGCTGAACTTACGTTTCTCCTATTGTTTCCTCTTCTCTTTCTCTCTCAGTACCTGTTCTTCTTTTCTTTATATCTGATCGAGTTTTCTTTAAACCACAAGAAAAAGTTGGGACTACTTTGTCTTATTTATTTTTCCTATGCCTTATTTTCTCTGACAAAAGAAGGAGCTTAAGTCAGCTCCATTTCCTGTGTGAAGGAAAAGGGTCAGTATTGTGGGAAAACTTTCTTTGACACAGAAATAAAAGAAAGAAGAACAGATTCTGAGAGAGGAAGAGAAGAGAAAACACTAGGAAGAAGGTACGTTCGGCGTGACAGTCCCGCTTTAAGCAGCACAGTTGACCCCCCCAGAGTATAGCCAATAGCTCTCTGCTTGTAAAGCTACGATTCAGAGCATTGGATCAACGGATGGACCAGTTTGCTCATGCACTGCAGACAATACTGATGATACAGTTGCACATTAGTACAAGTACACGTGCTTAAAGAACATGCTATACTATCTCAGTTATGAGAGCCTATCAGTACAGTAAGGGACAAACTGTAACTACTAGGGGGAAAGAATGATGCTGGCAAATTGTTCTGCATAACAGAGCACCGGATTGCTCCACCATTGAAATTAAATCCAGGCATGTTTCACATTGTTTTGCAATAGGTGCAGTAAAATATTGTGGGACCTCTGATACCAACCATTATGGAATATTGTGGTGCTTTGTGGGGGTTGAGAGGCCACAATGTAATTCATACAAAAACAATGGGATTACATGATACAGGCTAGGGTGTTCCGTGGTGAGTCATAAAGAGAATCTTTTGACTTTGTGACTCAACGCAGTTTTGATGGTGAGAGCTAACAATACAATTACTATTTGAGAGGTAATTATGTTTAAAGAGTTTTTGTGAGCGAATGAAAGAGCTGACCAATAAGTTGCATGGCACTTAAAGGGAAACTAACACCTAACTGCAAGATGTAAACAGAACATATCTGAATTTCTGAATTTAATACCATTAATGTGTTCGATGTTCATGAAATTGCCATACTATGAATGTTTAGAAAAATAAGGGCCACATGTTCAAACAGCTAAAATGAAAGAAAATCAGCAAGTCCAATACCTTCAATTGGTCCTGGCCCAGGCGGTGCACTTTTAATGGCTCTAAAACTATGATAGTTAATAATTACCCAAAAGTGAAGTTATCTTTATCGCCACAGCACCTTGGAATTTTCAGTTAGTGCAATACCGCTTTCCATTCAACAGAATTCCACATCTAATACGTAGTAAAAAAATGAAGAATAAAATATTTATAAAAATTACAAACACAAAAAAAAACCCTCTACATAACAAACAGCAGAGTAAGAAGCCAACAACCCCTAGAATTATGTTGAATTGAAAGTAGTGTTCCACTTGGTGGATATGGTGGAGGTGCTGCGAAGATGCGGATCACTTCACCTTTGTGTGATTGCTGGCTAAATAAAGGCCCCAGGTTTCCTGTATTGATTATGAAGTTTGGTGCTAATTTGCATTAAATAATTAGAGTTCTTCTAATGGTTCACAAGTTTGGATATACTGTATAATGACCATGTTCGACTCCAACTCTGCTATAGCCCAAAAATATCTGTGTTAGCCTAAATTTTGCCATTCATATTTTAATTTGCATCAGTTTGGAGTTTAGTGAATGAACCCCTTTGAGTTTCTACCATTTCACACTTGAGTGAATAATCGAGTGAGTGTGCTGTAGCCTGAGCACAGAACACACAGGACATGGTGAGGACGAGCTGTGTGACATACAGACTTGCTCACTGAGCTTTGCATTTAGAATGCTGTGGTTCTTTGCTTCCCACATGGAGCAGCTGTGCAGCATGTGTGAGGTGCAGAAATGAGACTGATAGCTCTCGGAGGTTATAGGCACGCAGGCCACACGGAGTTAACCTTTGGCTCTGACTCACTCTGGGGTGGACACTCCTGCGGTTGGTGGTTTGGCTTCTGGATGACCCTCTGATTGTCTCACCACAGAAATGACACCTCATCCCACGGCGGGAACTAGCCAGAGAGGAGCCAGGATGACAGAGGGACTGAATACCCACAGAAAAAGCAAGGATGAAAAATATTAAGGCTGACAGTTGGATGCTTCTCTGCAGAGAATCCACATCCAATTCTGTTTATTAGTGTTCTTTTCTAGACTAACAATGAGTGTAATGGCATCAAATCCACTTGTCAAGTTATTAAGTCATACCGAGGTTTCAGTCATATTATTACTGATGTACACCAGTACTAGCAATAAAATTACAGACCCCTAATCAAAAACATTCGTACCATGCTGAGCAATACGATTTATTGCAATATGAATTAAAGATGCACCCTACATAGGAGAATATTTATGGAATATATATATATATAGGTATATGAAACCAACAGGTCGCACTCACCTGAACATGCATACATTATATATATATATATATATATTATTAGGAGGGTGCTGCTGGGGCCAATTCACATATCGTACAAGATCGTACAAAATCACATATCGTACAAGATCGTACAAGATCCAGCGCACTCATTCATTGACTAAACAGCAGTTTCAAAGCTCTCAGAATATCATTATTATTATTTTTTAAACATCTAACCTTTTGGTGGTTTAAAAAACTATTACATTCTGTGAGCTTTGAAATTGTTTTTTAGTGAGAGTGCTGGATCTTGTATCATGATATATATATTTATTTGTATTTGCTTTTTTCCCCCTTATATAATTGATGTCATTGTGTCACGTCAATTCATCATTATATCATTGCTTAATGTTAGAGTAATCTCATCATGATCTAAAAGGTTTATCTTAGCTTTTCTTTCTCTTTTGTTGAAATAATTAATGAATGGGAAACTATTTCCATCAATGGGGGTCCTATTATACCATTTTAAAGTCTAAGTATATTAAGACTGTTCTTTTTAATCTGATTTTCTCCCAAACACAATGTTGTATGGGTTATACAGGATATCCATTGTGACTGAAGGCCTATGGGTTACATTCCTTTGACAGATATAAATTAACAACTGGCTTTCTTTTATAGTGAGTTTTCACTTTGAGAATTTGCAATTTGATGTTTATGCCGTCCAGTGAGGTTCATTGTATAAATGAAAAGCTAGCAAATAATTAGGTGCTCACTATTACTATAGGTGAGGCAGCAGTAATTCTTACAAGGATTCCCCAACCAGCAACACAAATAATAGAAGGCGTCTAAAAAGTATTTAGCCCTTAAGTGTAGCTACGTAAAAAAAGCATTTACATACATATATTAGAGAGAGCCTTCAGTAGTATAATGCTAAATATCTGAAAAACAGATAAACACTATCATATGTAATATACACATTAAAAAGAATATGTGCAAACTGGTGCTAAAAAATTAAAGAAGTGCAGCTGTGTACACTGTGAAACTAATTACTCCAATTTCACCATATAAATACACACAAAAATAGAAAAAGTGAACAGCGCAAAATACCATAAAACACACACACTTAGAAGACACTTAAAGGGACGCTACAGCCACCAGAAAAACTACAGTTTATTGCATTTGTTCTGGTGAGTAGAATCTTTCCCTTCAGGCTTTTTACAGTAAACACTGTTATTTCAGAGAAAATGCAGAGTTTACATTACAGCCTAGTGATAACTTCACTGGCCACTACTCAGATGGCTACTAGAAGTGCTTTCTGGGGGCAGTCCTGCCTAGTGTGCAGCACGGACATTCAGTGTCTCCACCCTCTGCATGCAGACATGAACTTTCCTCATAGAGATGCATTGATTCAATTCATCTCTATGAGGAGATGCTGATTGACCAAGGCTGTGTTTGGCTTGTGCTGGCTCTGCCCCTGATCTGCCACCTTGACACTCTCAGCCAATACTATGGGGATGCAATGTGATTGGTTTAGACCAGCACTTCTGATGATTTTAGAGGTCAGAGGCAGACAGGGGCAGAGCTAGCAGCTGGAGACTTAAATACATGTAAGATTTTACTATATTTAGGGAGGCAAGAGGGGGCCAACGGGCTAGATGGTGGTTTTAACACTATAGGGTCAGGAATATATATTTGTGTTCCTGAACCTGTCGTGTTCCTTTAAATATCAGTCACATACACCATGTGTATATAGTGAGAGAATAATGGATATAAATATATCCTGATGGGGGAGCATATGTTTCTGTAGGTATATAGAAAAAGGAGAACTCTCATAGGGTAGTACAGCAAGGTCTTACTACAAACAGGTAAGTATAAATAATAGTTGCTATCACACTCACATTTTATTGAATACAAAAGAGAGGAGTTGGCGCACACAATGGATAACTTTGCAACAATCTGGTAATAAATATAACAGAACATTCATAGGGCAACATATATAAGAAAATATATGGTGGATATGTGATATGTCCCCACTGATAGCCATAGGGAACTGACCTCTTCATAATGGCCGCACGAACAGGACGCCGGTAGCAATCACGTGACTTCCGTCATTACAACGGAACGTCACTTCCGGTTTGCGTCATAACATCACTTCCGGTTAGCGGTCATTCGGGAAAGGGAAGGGGCGGTACACCCTCACCATAGTTAGTTTCAATCAGGAGATCGTAGTTAATATGTCCTAATTGGTCCAAAAAGTTCATAATCCGCCATATTTGTAATGGGAAAAAACAAGACAAGAGAGGGCAAGGAGATGAATAGAATTAATGCGATGTTAGAAAAGACAAAAACAGAGCAAATTGCAATCTAATCATAAAAAAATATAAAAATCAAAGAATACAGCATATATAAATACTAATATATATAATAATATATATTAATACAATTTAAAAGATAGACAACATTATTTGAATCACAAGAAATAAAAGTGGCACCGTAAAAAACTTATTTTTGACTACAGACATAAAATTCTCTTTTTTCCTCTTATTAATAGTAGTGTTTTTGCAAGCATAGCAATTCCCACAATGAAAAAATTGCGAAATTGCTCAAAACAAATTGATTTCCATAACCAATCGTCCCTCCTGAAAAAACAATTTATACAAAAGGGTTATAAAGAAGAAATGTTTAATGATAGTATTAAAAACGTTGATCATATTAACAGATCAGAATTACTTAGATATAAAGTTAAAAAGGAGACAGACAAAACCAATCAAATTCCCTTTATTTATACATTTTGTAATAATATAGGCACCTTGAAAAAAGTTATAAATAAAAAATGGCATATTCTTCAACAAGAACACGATATTAAAGATTGTATAGGCCATAAACCTAAAATTATTTTTAGAGGTGCTAGAAACTTGAAACAAATTTTAACATCAAGTTTTGTAGATGGTGAAAAGGAACAGACATTTCTAGACGATTGGTCTAAAAAACAAAAAGGATTTTTTCATTGTGGGAATTGCAATGCTTGCAAAAACACTACTATTAATAAGAGGAAAAAAGAGAATTTTATGTCTGTAGTCACAAATAAGTTTTTTACAGTGCCCGGTTTTATTTCTTGTGATTTGAATAATGTTGTCTATCTTTTAAATTGTAAATGTGGGTTACAATATGTGGGCAAAACCTCCAGACCCCTTAAAATCCGTATTGGAGAGCACATCAAGAACATAAAAAAAGGTTTTTTAAACCATAGTATCTCCAAACATTTTTTAGAAAAACATCACTCTAACCCTAAAGATTTAGAATGCATGGCAATAGAGAGAATTTCCACCCATTGGAGGTGTGGAAATAAGGCATTAAATCTTAGTAAAAAAGAGAGTTCCTGGATTTTTGATTTACAAACGTTATTTCCAAAAGGATTAAATATTGATTTTGATATTGGACCAATTTTATAAATATTTTTAATATTTTATAATACATTTTGTATATAGTATCTTTGCAGTTCCTCATTATATATTTTTTATATATATTTTTTATTATTGATTATATTTAATAGGTTCCAATTATTTTTATGTTTTATATGTGCTTCCCTATTTTGGATTTTTTTTATATTAGTATTTATATATGCTGTATTCTTTTATTCTTATATTTTTTTATGATTAGATTGCAGTTTGCTCTGTTTTTGTCTTTTATAACATCGCATTAATTTATTTATCTCCTTGCCCTCTCTTGCCTTGTCTTTTCCCATTACAAATATGACGGATTATGAGCTTTTCAGACCAATTAGGACATATTAACTACGCTCTCCTGATTGAAACTAACTATGCTGAGGGTGTACCGCCCCTTCCCTTTCCCGAACGAACGTTAACCGGAAGTGATGTTATGCCGCAAACCGGAAGTGACGTTCCGTTGTAATGACGGAAGTCACGTGATTGCTACCGGCGTCCTGTTTGTGCGGCCATTATGAAGAGGTCGGTTCCCTATGGATATCAGTGAGGACATATCACATATCCACCATACTGGAGGAGGAATGGTACAAACGGAACTACTATATATGGACATGTTGGGAGGGGTTTCTGTAATTATTTGCATGTGTTTTGTATTTTTACTCTGTTTGCAAGGTATTTAAACCTGTTATTTTCATTTGATTTTATTGCACCTGAGGAAAACCAGTGTGTTGGTCGAAACGCGTTGTGCTAGTACTTTTTATGTTTACCTTCATTTAATAAAGAGCTATTTTAGCTATCCTTGGTTCCTGAACTTCTATCCAGGTGAAGTTGAAGCTTTCTTTTTCCTGGGGGACCATCATCATTGCGGCTATTTGTCGTATTGGAATTACTTACATGCTACTACAGTAGAGAGCCGACTTATATGGCTCTCAAAATTGTGAGTGTTTCCAGTTACACTTATATTTGATTATTTTCTTATATATGTTGCCCTACGAAGGTTCTGTTATATTTATTAAAGATTGTTGCAAAGTTATCCATTGTGTGCGCCAACCTCTCTCTTTTGTATCTAAACTTGATGTAAGTGTTTAAGGTGACATAACACTTGTATGGTTTGAGACGCACTGGGATATATACATTGTTTTATCTATAGCGCCATTTATACACCTTTTCTGTATTTGTCACATTTTATTGAGCCTGTTCCTTTAACTGGCTCAAGTAAAAGGGCTTAAGTGTGGTACTGGAGACTGGATACAAAATAAGCAGCCGCTTTCTCCTCAGAGACAAAGCAGAAAAAAGGACACATCACAATAGTATCATAAACATTTATTAAAACAAAAGTAATAAAAGCCTTACATTAATGTATATAAGCTGTCACCATATGGTATCCATATGCAGCACAACGCGTTTAAATGGATTATCGTCTTCTCAGGTGCTATAACCAAGATATGATAGATGTCCACCTTTTATAATCCATTTTTGGCGCCAAATAAACGCCTAAACCCGCCTCTGTGTGTCTCTCCATAACGGTATCCCTTGCGGCTGCCATATTGGTGCTCGATCTTTAGTGATGTATGAGAGTCCAACTCCAGGCCTGGATTAAAAAAAAGAGTATGAATGATTTGCCCAGTGGGAGCTCTAGCAGCCATTTGGCAAATAGGTTTAAAAAACTTGGCAGCGCAAGGGTTAATTATGTGGCGGCTGGCATAGAAAAAATAAATAAATTAAATCCTACGGGCTCAGTCAGTATTGCTTTAATGGGCATATCCACTAAACAATTAAACAACCTTTGCTGCCTAGTTGTTAGAAAAGGCCCCATTCCATGGGCATTGAATGAGACTGTGAATGGACCTTGGCTGTCAGAGACGCTCTGATTTACTAGCCAACCAATCCCAGCTCTCTTGGTCATATTGCAAAGTGGGGGACATTTTCCCATGCTTTGCAATACCTGTTATAGCGAGAAGCATTCATTCTGCGGTGAACCCTCCTTGGATAAAGGTGGATTATTTTTAGTTCAGTGGGTTTTTATTTTGTATTTTTTTTTTTTTTATTGCAATCTAGCCTTTTGTTATTTTATTTAGTGGTATTGAGAATTATGGATTTTTATTTGTCCTTTTTTGGGGGGCTGCAGAACAGATAAAAAAAAAGAAGAAGGATTCTGATGTTAAGTATAAGTATGTATGTTCAGGGCCGGTGTAAGGATTTCTGCCAAAGATCCATTTTGCTGCCCCCTTATGTCACTCACTCACTGACAGACACGCACTGACAGACATACACACACTGACAGACACACACACTCACTGACAGACACAGACATACATACTCATTGAAAGACACACACTCACTCACTAACAGACACACACACACACTTACTGACAGACATACACTCACTCACTCACTGACAGACACACAAACACACACTCACTGACATACACACACACACAGTCACTGACAGACACACTCCCTCACTGACACACACACACACACACTTACTGACTGACAGACACACATACACACACTCACTGACAGACACACACACACTCACTTACAGACACACACTCACTCACACACACACACAATCACTGACAGACATAAACTCACTCACTGACAGACACACAGACACACACACTCACTGACAGACACACACTCACTCACTGACAGACACACACAGACACACATTCACTCACTCACTGACACACACACACACACTTACTGACAGACATACATACACTCACTCACTGACAGACACACAGACACACACTCACTTACAGACACACACTCACTCACTGACACACACAAACACTTACTGACAGACATTCACTCACTGACAGACACACAAACACACACTCACTGACATACACTCACTCACTGACAGACACACAGACACACACACACACTCACTGACAGACACACACTCACTTACTGACACACACTCACTCACTGACACACACACACACTTACTGACAGACACACACTCACTCACTGACACGCACTCACTGACTAAGATACACACACTTACTGACAGACAGACATACACTCACTCACTGACAGACACACAGACATACACTCACTTACAGACACACACTCACTGACATACACACACTCATTCACTCACATACATACACTCACTCACTGTTAAACACACAGACACTTACAGACAGACAGATACACACACATACACACCCACACTCACTCACTGACAATCAAACACTCACCTCCCTGGGGTCCAGTGTGAAGCAGCTCCTCACTCCTCCAGTGCGCCGTTTAGTATGCTGGGGCCGGAATGACGTAATATTCTGGCTCCCGGCATCACAGAGGGTGCGCGAGGGAGGGGTGAGTGAGAGGCTGCTAGAACAGCCTCCCTCGCTGCCTGCCAGCTCCATCCACTCTCCTCCTCTCCTCACCCCTCTCACTGGCATTTAGTGGCAGAGCAGGCACCTGCCATCAAGTTAAGCAGGTGCCTGCTCTGCCTTTCCTACCTCTGCATCAAGGGCACCCTGAGGTGGCCAGATGGCCACCTCTTGGGCCCCCTGTGACAGGGCTCCTCTCGGCGCCCTTACTCTCGGGCGCCTTGAGGATCGGCCCGGCGCTGGGGGCGGCTTAAGAGCCGCTCTTCCAGCGCTGCGGCCACAGGCAGGGGGAGCCCGCCAGGAAAAATCCCAGTGGGTGCCTCCAGCAGGCCGGTGGCCTAGGCAAATGCCTAGTTCGCCTAATGGTGGTGCCGGCCCTGGGTATGTTTTTAGATCCAATATTATTAGGAAAGTGACTAGGGGATGTGTGACCATTAGCCACCCAGGGGGATACTTACTATTATTTGGGGGGTTAGACAATGGCATGTCCATCCCACCTATTTTATCATTAATTATGGCCTTCTGTTGGCATAGGTGGCAGCTGGGGGAGGGGACAATAGGTCCCCATCTTATTGTTTACATTAGGGCCCCCACCCGCCATCATGGCAATAGTTTCCCTCCATTTTATAAATATTAGGGCCTCAATCTGCCAGCATGGGTGGGAGGAGGGTAGAATAGTTCCCCCATTATATAAATACTAGGGCTCCACCCACCGACTAGCGCTGCCAGCAGGCAAAAAGTTATTTAACCCCTTAAGGACCAAACTTCTGGAATAAAAGGGAATCATGACATGTCACACAAGATCAAAAACATAAAAGAAAAATCACTTTTTATCTTTCCATGTGAAATGAAATGATATTCCCTAATATGTTACGCCAAGTCACATTTGGCATAATGGGTGCACTTTACTCTAGTCTTTATGTTTGGTATCCTAACATCTTATGTCCATGTGATCTATGACTCTGTTACCATTGTGTGAGAGGAGCCTCCAAAAGGTAAACTGCTCCACTAACAATGTTTAATGATGAATGGGGGCATATCTAAATAACATTTACTGGATTATTCATTAAAGTAAGAATTGTAAGAAATCTAAGATTTCTAACAAAACAGCCAAACCAGAAAAATTATCCTAAAGTCTGTTGTAGTTGACAACAAAGAAATTTTATGACCAGTTAATATAAATGAGGAAAACACACATCTCCAAAGCAATACAATTCATGTATTAGTATCAAGAAACTCAAAAGCAATAATCTTTGTGTTTATATGTGGCATCTTGTGAGTGAAATAAGTATACAATATCAATCTTCGTCTTTGTAGCCAAAATTCTCGGCACAGACCTTGGGTATATCTAATACCCATTAATAGCCCGAGTAGTTGATCTTTTTTTTAGTAAAAGAAGTTTACTCCTAGATACATGCCCGCCACCAGAGATTTTGGGGACCCTAACAAAGCTCATGGTCAGGGCCCCCGGGGTGCCGCCTCCAAGCCCGCCCCCCGGGGCCAGCCTTCAAATCACAAATCCCACTCCCCAGGGCCCGCCTCCAAATCTCGGCCACAGGAATACATACACAGACACAAACACACACACTGATACACACACACACACACACACATACACAAAGATACAAACACTAAAACAGACATACACACATATACAGACATACATAGTGACATACACATGCATGCTGAAATATATACACATACATACAGATGCATACATATACATACTGACCCTTATACACCATACACATACATACAGACACATACAGACTGACATACAGACAGACAGACATACATACATTCTGACATACAGACATTCTGACATACATACAGACATACACAAACATGCATTTCATTTTTTCAGCCACCATCCTGTTTCTTACCTATTTGTTGCAGGAGGGTGGCTGGGGCTGATGGGAGTTGGCTGGCTCTCCCTCTTCATTGCCTGGCTGTCTCTCCTCCCGCGTGGAGTGAGCTAGGAGTGCACCGGC
Organism: Pelobates cultripes; assembly: GCA_933207985.1. Taxonomy (NCBI): domain Eukaryota; kingdom Metazoa; phylum Chordata; class Amphibia; order Anura; family Pelobatidae; genus Pelobates; species Pelobates cultripes. The sequence goes on along the minus strand of OW240912.1, from coordinate 334,666,054 downwards.
CGTCACTTCCTCCCAGCAATCGTTGCGGCTGGTATTTTTTTTTTTAAAGCCGCCCAGTCGCGCTATTACACGGCTACAGCGCTGACAGGGTGCCTGAAGATATAGGGCCCATCGGGTGGCCCTAAATGCTTTGGCCACCCTGTGGGCACTACCAGCATGTGGGCCCCCGGTGCACTTTTGTTGCCAACGGTTTAGACATTAATGGCTGTGTGTTGAGTTATTTTCAGGGGACAGCAAATTTGCACTGTTATACAGGCTGTACACTTACTACTTTACATTGTAACAGAATGTAATTTCTTCAGTGTTATTACATGAAAAGATATAATAAAATATTTACAAAACTGTGAGGGGTGTATTCACTTTTGTGAGATACTGTATATAAACTACGCTAAACGATATCTATCGACTCAAATAAATCATCTGTACTGAAATGGCGCCATCTTCTGTTTGGACAATATATAGACAGCCGTATCCATGAATAAATATTGTAAATGCCAAATGGTTTTTATATGGTTAAATCAAGAGATTCTTTAATTAAAACAAAGAATATAAGATCTCTCAGAACGGACAAAAACTTAGAGAAACTCAGTAGCTTGCCCTTCGGTAAATCCCCTCTCAGATCTCAAAATAGTTTTTGCTCACTTGTGCCGTTACACAGAGAACATGTCTGAAGCATATCAGACTAATCCCTGCTGTACAGAACCAAAATCCCAGCAAGTTCTCTCTACACGAGAGACACAGCAACCCCAGACGATCGTTTCGGCCTTCTTTGGGCCTCGTCAGTAAGATGTAGCTGATATCCCTCTAAGCACAGTGAGCATGGGGTGGATTACCCCTCTAACTTGGGGAGAGATTCTTTATTTAGCCAGATTATCTGATTGAACAATCAATCAACCTTTTAATGGATGAAAATCAGAACATCAGAAAAAATTGATAGCAAAGTGTACAAAAAAAGGCTTCTATCCAAAATTAACCAGGAAATGTTATTCACTTCACATATTTTGGACATTTTATATAAGGTGAAGGCTGTTAAATGAATTACTGCTGTTTGCACTTCTTGGGACACAGGTATACACTTTCTGAAAACTACAGTTTAACCCTTTAAGGACCAAACGTCTGGAATAAAAGGGAATCATGACATGTCACACATGCCATGTGTCCTTAAGGGGTTAAACTCTGACCTCTCTAAGATTTGGGGATGGGTAGGAGGAGGTGATACGGCTGGTTTTGCCTCATTGCGTTCCTAAGCCCTACACTTCCTAATTTAATTACTTAATGTCATTTCAAAATTAAGGGTTCATGTAATTTTTATTTTTTTTTATCGGAAACCAACACAAAACATCATATAGTGAAAAATATGGATGTGGCGCATTATCAACCATGAAATGGAAATGGTTCATAATCAAGTTAGTCAATAGTTACTTAAATTAAGGGGGTTGGGGGAATAATCTTATGCCTAATAAATTGTCACACCAAATGACTTATTATCATGTTTAATGTCCTAATGAAAGCATATATTTGTAAGCACGGTTCAGAACATATATTGATAATGACCTAAGTTTAAACAAAATACATAATAGGGAATCAGTACAAACAGAAAAAATATGTTCCATTTCTCAAACCAGCATCAACACTACCAGGCATATACCTGGCGTGCCAGCTCTGAAGGGGGCCCTACTGCATGGACCAGCAGGGAGATCGAAAGATCATTAGCCTACTCAGAGGGATAACTGACACATCTAAATCTATCAAACTGCCTATTTATCTTCACATGTTTAGATTTATAGACAGACTACAACCTCTGTGTACAGTCTCAGTTTTGCTCTGTCACAGTACCTGCCCATACTTGTATTGTTCATTGACCTCCACGTCATTTTGGCATATTCAACCTTGTCCCACATCACTCTAGCATCAAAATCATGCCTGGGCTGGCCACAGAGCAAACCTGGCAAATGCCCAGTGGGCAGATGGCCTTTAAGTAGGCATGCTTTCAAGCTATCTTCACAGTTCAGCAAAGTGCTAAGCTGCAGGCCACAGCCTCGTTTCTACCAGCGTCAAATGCAAGGAGATGCCAAAGGAACCACACTCCATGCTGCATGGCAGCTGGCTTACTGCCCTATATCTGCTCAGTGTTTGCAATAGAAGGAGAGGCTTGCAGCTGCTGACCATGCAACACTTAATGGACTGCCGCTGCCTCCATATTCGCAAAGTGGCCTCAAGCCTGAGAGCAAGGAGTCCTCCCTGTAGGAGCTGCCTGCATCACCAGCATCACAAGGACCGTGTGGGAGTGAGAATCCTTTAGGTAGGGAACGGATATCTTTTTATTTTATGGAGAATTAGCACATTATAGAGGGCATGGGGGAGTAACATGGCAGGTAATCAAGAGAGGATCATAGAGGATGAGGTTTGGAAGCTAATTTTTTTTTTTCCTATTGAAAAGTACTATTTTACCTCTCACCTAATCCTACCTGTGTATCTGTGTCTATGTCTGCACGTATGACTGAAAATGTGGGTACAGTATGTGTGTATCATGGAATGAGTGTATCTGTGAATTTGTGTCTGTATGTGCCCATTTGTGTGTCTGTGTATTTGTTCGTGCTCATATATATGTATCTGTGAGTGCATGCATGATTGTTAATGTATCTGTAAATGTGTGTGTTTGTATTTATAAGTAGATATCTGTGAATATGGAAATGTGTGCCTGTGTTTGCCTGTATGTATCTATCTGTGTGTGTCTTTATGTGTGTATCGGTGTGAATCCATCTGTATGTGTGCATACGTGAACGTGTGACTGTGAGGGTGTATTACATATATCTGTTGATCTGTATATTTGCATCTGTGAGTGTTCATTTTGTTTGCACATGTGCGATTGAATGTGTGTGAACTTGCGTAGGCTAATTAGTTCTTCCTACTTATATTTTTGGATCCAAAAGAAAAAGTTGTATCTGCGAAATTTAAAAGTAGACTGCTGTTCCATGAAATTCTAGCACCTGTTTTTCTCCCAGTCCGGTGCTGCATGAAATATAATCTTTTCAAGGCCATAGCCACTGTCAGCAAATTTGAAATATTATTTGAAACAGCAACCTCAAGTAGCCAATGATTGTAATCCGTATGTTATGTGTGAGTGGTGATTTCTCTGTGTGTATTGTGTTTAATGATTTATCAGGTTGCAGGGTATTTATTACCAGTCACTCATGGAAATCTTTGGTGACAGGTAAATATGTTGGCAATGCCACATACACACAATACGGTCACTGCACCTCATTTGAATTATGAGATCACACATTCCCAAGTTTCCATGGGAAAATCCTATTGCTGTCAACATGAACTTGAGAATTTAGAGGGATTTTGCTAAACTCTGAATAGCAGCAAATTGAAATCCAAATGGCACAATATAGGCAAACTAATCAAACTAACTAAAAAGGAAGTGTGAATGAGACAATAAGTGTACTGTAATATGTGTACATAATATCACAAATCAAAATGAACATGGCCATTGTGCTGCCCGTTTGGTTCTTGATTTGAGTACATTTAGGTTGGGAGTTCAGAAATTCAAGCAAACATCCCAAATTTGGATGAATTGCAGTTTCAGACCAAGATGAATATCCAATGGTGTTCCAAATGGGTCATTCGGATTCCAAAATCTGGACATGATTAAGCCAGACCGAAGCCTGTCGGTTGGCTGAAATACAGATCAGATGCTGCAAATCCGGTCCAGAGGCTTCAAATCCTAGACTTGATTTAAAAAGAAAGAAAATGAAAAAGCTGAAATATTTCTGCAGTGGCAGATAAAAATCCTATCCTACAGAGATCAATAATGGAGGTATTTACTGCCCTATAACTCCACCTGTCATGTGGCTGGTAAGGGTATATGTATTAACATGTTAAAACTAGTGACTAGGCATGCATTTCTGCTTAGTCACTAGAAAAGGCCTGTGAAACAGTAGAGTGGGAATGAAAAAAGTAATAGGGGTGTACAGATCCTGTTCCACCTGTTGTAAGCAGGTGGGGATATTTATTAAGCAGGGGGGACATCATGCACATACAGATTGCTTACTCCATCACCACTTCGAAAAGCAAAAGTATTCATGGTGGTTGGAAAAACAATGTTAAAGTTTCAAGAGTATACAGGCAGCCTGTAGAACACCAGTAGCATATGGGTGGTACACATAGAAACATAGAATGTGACGGCAGATAAGAACCATTCGGCCCATCTAGTCTGCCCAATCCTCCAAACACTTTCACTAGTCCCAGGCCCTATCCTATAGCTAGGATAGCCTTATGCCTATCCCACGCATGCTTAAACTTCTTTACTGTGTTAACCTCTACCACTTCAGCTGGAAGGCTATTCCATGCATCCACTACCCTCTCAGTAAAGTAATACTTCCTGATATTATTTTTAAACCTTTGTCCCTCTAATTTAAGACTATGTCCTCTTGTTGTGGTAGTTTTTCTTCTTTTAAATATAGTCTCCTCCTTTACTGTGTTGATTCCCTTTATATATTTAAATGTTTCTATCATATCCCCCCTGTCTCGTCTTTCCTCCAAGCTATACATGTTAAGATCCTTTAACCTTTCCTGGTAAGTTTTATCCCGCAATCCATGAACCAGTTTAGTAGCCCTTCTCTGAACCCTCTCTAAGGTATCAATATCCTTCTGAAGATACGGTCTCCAGTACTGTGTACAATACTCCAAGTGAGGTCTCACCAGTGTTCTGTACAATGGCATGAGCACTTCCCTCTTTCTACTGCTAATACCTCTCCCTATACAACCAAGCATTCTGCTAGCATTTCCTGCTGCTCTATTACATTGTCTGCCTACCTTTAAGTCATCAGAAATAATCACCCCTAAATCCCTTTCCTCATATGTTGAGGTTAGGACTCCATCAAATATTCTGTACTCTGCCCTTGGGTTTTTACGTCCAAGATGCATTATCTTGCACTTATCCACATTAAATGTCAGTTGCCACAATTCTGGCCATTTTTCTTTACCTAAATCATTTGCCATTTGGCTTATCCCTCCTGGAACATCAACCCTGTTACATATCTTAGTATCAAGACCTTCTGCAATAAAATGATATATTTTTACTCCAATATTTATCCTGTTAATAATCTCATTTATCTTACTGTTAATGATGTCTATTATAAGAAACTGGGTATATGATATATTTTTGCCCCTATATTTAACCTTATTGCCCTTTGATTTCTATTTTTACTTTGTCTCTATTCTATTTTTTTATAATATTTATAAACCCCCCACTCCCCTTGACTTAACCACTATATTGCTTGTGTTTGCCCTGGAGGGATGGTGGGGATTTGAACTTGTGGCCCTCGGGGGTTGGCTGTATTCTGGTGGTGGTGCACAAGCCTGCTGACCTGTTTTTCCAGCTCAAAGACATGGATCATTTATATATTTATAAAATATTTTACCAGGAAGGATACAATGAGATGTGTCTCGTTTTTAAGTATATTCTGGTATATCCTGGGCCAACAAACACTGCATGGTTACAATAGTGTACAATATAATATTACAAAAAAATAATACAATATAAAATATATATTTATATTTGTAGTCAGGGATATTAAGCCGCACTTGATGTGGTGGTTGTGTTTGAGAGTCGGTTGTGGTGTGCATAAACCGACAATCGGGTAGGCCTGAAATAAATGAGGGCCCACCTAGGGAAGGTTTGCTAAGGGATGTGGTGGGTGGGGAGTCTGGGTCTTGATTAGAGGTAGGTCTGGGTTTAAATAAGCCGAGTAACCCCTCTCATAACTACAGGCTCTGCCTTAACATTTGTAGTCGGGGATATTAAGCCGTACTTGATGTGGTGGTTGTGCTTGAGAGTCGGTTGTGGTGTGCCTAAACCGACGATCGGGTAGGCCTGAAATATATGAGGGCAAAAAGATATAAACATAACACTTTTAATGCTTCTATTATTACATGACCAATTCTTTGAAAGCTTTCCTGAGTTCTCTCTCCGGCTGTGGAATGTACTTGCTGTAGGATGCTGATTTCCATCTGCCCAACTTATTTATAATGTGTACTAGCACGTTTTTGCTGGATGCGGTGGATGCAGAGCCAATCTAAAGGAGTGCCCTGAGATGGACATTGGGTCATAACCTAGTCTAACCACCACGGACCTCACGTAGTACGTACATTTTGCGGTGGTAAGTGGTTTATCGTGTAATGTGAACAGAGGTAAGTAGCTCTATTGTTCTGTGAGGGAGAGGCAAAAGGTATCCAATACAGTCACCGGGCACCATTTGTTGTGTTTTGGAAAATATTGAACCTCTGTCGGAGGGCCCATCTGGTTTGTCTTGGAACGTCTCAGTTACAGTATGTAGTGGTTGCGCCGTTTATGTAGATCCCTTATTCTAATATAACTCGGATTCCCGGACAGTGCACCCACTATGAACTTGTTGGGTTTTAAGAATTCGAATTGCAATGTACACGGCTGACTTGATTGTGCAGTTGGTACTGGGTTCAAACAGGTAGGTGTCTAACAGGTCAGATAGTGCCTTGAATTTATCTCTGTCTGTTGGTAGTCTTTTAATGGTAGGGGGGCCGTCAGTACGCTGTATACCTTTGAGGGTGTTTTTCAGGTAGGATGACATGAACGATCTGTGAGTGGGGATTGAGGTGAGTAGGTGGTGCAGAACTCCCGTCAGATATAGTTTGATGGTGTTGTGTGCCAACTTCAAGTGTAAGTGGCAGTGAGCGGTGAATGCAACAATCGTGTCTATAGAGAAAGTGTCAGTGATATGGTGTTCGGAAATGAACCTGGTAAAAATAGTTAGTGCTCTATCGTAGGATTTCCTGGTGTTGTCTGACAAGCGGATTCCGCCAGAGTTTGGGCGTTTTGTTTTAGGCGAATAAGTCCATTTTCAGGTCCCGGAAATCAGGGGTTATTTCAGGTGTGCTGGCCGCTGTGGAGTGGTGTTTGAAAAATGCCTGAAAGTTGGAACAAGAGAGAGCATCAACTGCAATGTTTTCCCAGCAGGGAATGTGTATGCAAACCAGGTGAAAGTTGTGTGATGCTGCCAACCACGTGAGTCTTCTTATGAGTCTCATAATCACTAGTGAGGAGGACCTCCCTTTGTTAATGATTTTGCAGGCGGCTTCATTATCAGACAGGCATTTGACTGCTTTGCCTTCCCATAATGAACCCCAAGTGTGGGCCGCTGCTACTATTGGGTATAGTTTGAATAGTGGGGATGTGGTGCTGAAAGCATGTAATGTTGAGTTTTCGCGGGGGGCCATGAGTCTCAGAACCACCGGTCTTGGTATATGGCAGCGAACCCTGTGTGGGCTGCCATGTCGGTCCATATGACCGGAGATTTACTCGTCCACAGAGTGTATGAATATTGACTTCCCATTCCAAGATGAGAAAAATCTGCCCCACATGAGGAAATCTGCTTTTGCGTGCTGGTCGATAGAAATGGAGGTATTGTTGTGAGGGGTCTCAGTAGGCGTGATATGAATGTGTGGACTTGTGGTAAATTTAGGGAGCCAAGTAGTGACTGTAGCTGTTTGCGGGAGCAACTACTCTTGTGCAGGAATCCTGTTATTTCATCTCTGATGCGACTGTCAGACTGGCTATCATGGTTGCGGAGTCTAGATGGATACCTAGGAAAGTATTGATTGGTGGAGGGACCTATTGTTTTCTCTACCGATAGGGGGACTCCCAATGTGGAGAATAGTGCCACTGTTTTGTTGATGCTGTGGGGGATTTTGTTGGGCTCCTCAACCATAAGGAAGTAATCTAGGTAATGTAAAGCTACTGGGCAGCAGCACACGTTTAGGAGCAGTCAGCTTAGTGTTATTGGCGAACATGTCTAAGAGTTAGGGGCTGATGTTGGCCCCATGGAAAATGAGAGTTGTAGCACTCTAAGTGGCCGTCTGTATGCTGGCATAGCACTGTGCGTGAGTGTGCAAATCTGATTCTCCGGCTGAACCTTCATGTGTGAGTGGAGATAGAGCAAGATGGGAAAAGTGACGCCTGAGTGGAGTGGCGTTTCCCTGGGGTGTCAGTGTGGTATACTGGCTGTGTGAGACGTAGCGGTCAGCGTGTCACCTGAACCACGCCTACCGCACCGTGATTGATGGAAGCGTGGACCTAGAAGGAATGCGTGTGCCGGGTAAGGGGTCACGTGCCTCTGTAGGGGGAATGATACTCACATGGCCGGTAGTGGTTGCGGCATGGGAGTACGCCGTGAGCGTGGCGGGAACCGACTGTAGAGCCCTTATTACGGCAGGCTGGCTGGAACGCTGGCGGGTATGGGTGCCTTCCAAGTGCCTGGGGCTGAAGTAACTGCGATTGGAGGGTAGTTGTTCTTGCCAACGGGAGCCCTCCTGTGATGAACCAGAAGTAGAAAAAGGAGTCTGGGTCGTTGTCGGCCCTGATTAGAGGTAGGTCTGGGTTTAAATAGGCCGGGTTACCCCTCCCACAACTACAGGATCCGCCTTAACATATATATATATATATATATATCTATATCCATACACACATACATATACATAAATTTAACACGTGAGGTAATAAATATATTCAACCATGACAGGTGCATTCTGTGCTGAGGTATATTGCCATAGATCTCTTAAAAGATTTTAGATTGAATGAAGGTTTGACTGTGTCCGTGAGGTCATTCCATAATAGCGGTGCTTTGTAGGAAAATGAGGATCATGCCACTTTATTTTTGTATAGCATATGTATCACATTTATATACACATTTATTATACAGAGGAATTCTTATCATATAATAATATAATATACAATGTAATTATTATCATAATATATTAAAATAAAATCACTGAGATATTTTCTAACCAATAACCTGCATAGTTTGATAGATTTGCATTTTCTTATTTTATTCTCTGCAACATGGTATAACAGATTGCCTGAAAGCATTTTTCTCAACAATATTATTATATTTTATTTAAATGTAACAAGTAGTTCAACATGCATCTTTACATAAAAGTGTACGCATTTAGTATTATTTCACATCAGTTTTCTATTGTTCTTGGCAGTGTATGAGGTCCGTGCAAATAATTTGTCTCTAGAGTTTATAATTTCATTAAAACATTAAAACAATCATGATTCGTTTTTGGGAGTGGGTTAGTATTTACTTTTATGTCCTGTTACATTTTGGAAAGCTAGACAAGATGTGGACAATAACCAGTATGCTTTCTCTGGTATTATGTCTCCACCTTCTGGTTAAAAGAGGTAATGTTTTATTAATACTACACCTTATGTACAGTGTACCAGCTTTTTATAGTCTGGTCACTCTTTCTCCATTGACATATGCATAACCCCATTCCTGGTCCTTTTATACTGCCTGCCCGTTACATTTATCCTTCTCTCTGTCCATTCAGGTTTATTATTATCTCCTCCATTTATGCCAGTCTATCCTATCCCCCCTCTCCTTCCTAGTCTGATCTATTTTCCTACCTATCTATGCCAGTGGTTCAAAACTCAGTCCTCAAGTCACCACAACAGTCCTCGATTTAGGCATTTGCCAATCCTGTTCCAGTGAAGATACTGGCAAACATTGGACCATTGGTGTGCCCCTGGTACAGGGTTGGAGATGAATGCTTTGTTCCATTGTGCTCTCGCAATCCTCTTTTTAAATAATGTTCTATGCCAGACTGATCATTATCAGCCAATGAACTAAGCAATGCACTGCCAGTGGATGCAAGTAGTGGCGCCCTGTGGACTCCAGGTAAGAAGACAAAACAAAAAATGTTGGACAAAGAATCCTTCCAAAACTGAGGGCTCACCTTCCCAAGAGGAGCAGCCACTCCTCCCTGGAGTGAAATAACCCTTAATGAAATTACAAGTGGACATATCAATTTCCAATCCAATATCAAGCCAAATCAGAAAGAAAGGGTAGGTTACAAAAATGTTTTAAAATAATAAATCAGTTCTCTAAGCTTTATTAGCTTTATCAAACAAAAGTAAATACATATGTGCATATTAAAATTCCCATTTGGATAGAGTAATGAAATTCTGCATCCAAATGTAACTAAATACCCCCTATAATTGTTCATCTGTGCAACCAATTGAAACACACAATGCCTTAAGTATCAATTGGTGAGAACTAGGGATGCACCGAAATGAAAATTCTGGGCCGAAAGCGAAAATTCAGGATGCCCTTGGCCGAGAACTGAAACTGAAAATGACTTTTATCCACCCAAATGATTTTTAAAAAGTGTTTTTCCTATAATTCTTTTTAATATTATACTTTTTAATTAATTGAATTAATCTAATATGAAAAACTTCCCTTCTCTTTTAGTGTTCCCCCCAGCTTAATATTTCTCTCTCCCCCCTCTAGTGTTCTTTTCCCCTTCCTCCCCAGTCCCATAGTGTTCCTTTCTCCCCTTCCCTGTCCCAGTGTTCTTTCCCCCATCCCATAGTGTTCTCCCCCCTCCCTGTCCCAGTAGTGTTCTTTTCCCTCCATCCCATAGTGGTCTTCCCCCTTCCCTGTCCCATAGTGCTTTTCTTCCTTCCTGTCCCAGTGTTCTTTCCCCATCCCACAGTGTTCTTCTTCCCTCCCCATCCCATAGTGTTCATCCCTCCCTGTGTCACATAGTGTTCTTTCCCATGTCCCTTAGTGTTCTTTTCCTCCCTGTTCCATATGTTCTTTACCCTCCCCGTCCCATATAGTGTTCTTTTCCCCACTGTTCCCCACCCAAAAAAAAATGTAAAAAAAAAATAATTATTTTATTTTATTTATTTTTAAAAATTTCGGCAAATTTGACCTGTTTTCTGCCGAAATGGGATAGGCCAATTTCCGGACGAAAATTTCGGCAGCCTAAATTTCGTGCATCTCTAGTGAGAACACTAGGGGTTAACTTATCAAGTTTGTTTTTGCCCATTTTTTTAAGTCTAGCTTAAAAAGTTACTCCAACCCTTTTTTGGGGGGAGACGGGGGCAGAGGATTCTGTAGAAAACTCCCTAGGAGACACTATTTATTAGGTCCTCATCCCCTTCCGTGAGCAATAAAATCTTCAAAAAATATATTTATTCACCTGGAACGCAGAGTAGGGAAAAGCTCCTAGCGCCAACTTCCATGCCCCCTCCTGACATCAACCTGCACAGTCTAATCACTGGCTTCCTCTGCCACTTCTTTGTAATTTTCCTAAACCTCCATTTAGAAACACATAGCTTCCATCTAACTTGTAATGATATTCTTTTTTATCCCCTTATGATGGGATATTTTACATTTACTATCCTGTGGGCCTAGCTGTATAAGGAGCAGTTGATCACTGCAGCTACCAGACTGTTATCACTGTGCATGTATTTTTGTAGGACAAAAGAGCACACTCAGCTGTGTAAATAAGGGTAATCATTTAGCCATGAAAGCCCATTTCCAAATTCAAATGACATGTTTAATCTTGCAAGCCTAGCAGTCAACAATGACCTTGTAAAGAGTGCCCAGCAGAGCAATGCACTATATTAAAAAATTGCATCACTCCTTACGGCTCTGCACTACACTTATACTATGTAGATAGTTATGTAAAATCTTTTTACAGAATTGTTTTGATAATATACAAGTTGCGAAATCTATCCCAATATGTTGCTGGAGTGTAACCCAGATCTTGTCTGTCTGGCTAAGCATTATCAGATTTGTAGCTGAATGGTTCCTGAAGATGTGTAGTTTGACACTACTTTAATCAGGGTGGCCAGGTCCACCAAGATTTCATGTTTAATTCAGAAGGTTCGATGATTCCTGCAATTAAACTATTAGGCAGTAGACAATGCTGCAGAATATGCATACACTGTAGGGCAACCCTTTTCATGGTTTCCCACAAATATGAGAAACTTGTATGTGTTCCTGTAAACATGGGGGATCTGGTCACCCTGACCTTAATACGCAGCTACCTTAATATGTAGAGTTAATACAGGAATCAGTGGAAAAATTATGTTTTGTTACAGCCCTGTACAAACCATGCAAGGATTTGTTTAATCATTGCTGATAACACAAGGCAATATTAATACTTCCTCAATAAAAGAGACATGCAGTCTGCTTTAATGGTCTGATTTTACAATGGCAGTCAACAAGGAGAGCAAACATTGGCTCCAAATCAGGCAAACATAAAGTCTGGAATTACAATCTAAGTTTGATCGAATGGCAGGTTTTTGCTCAGGGCCACTTGCCAAAATAGATTCACAAACCTGTGAAGGACATATGTACCTGCATACAGCTGTAAGTGATTCACATTAAAGGAGACAAGGATCAGAGAGTATTTGATCACATACTACTTAGTGGCAGCCATATTGTATTTCTGGAGGGTACCCTTCATAGTACAATAACTGTAATACAGAATGAGGGCAGAAAGGACTATACTCTGTAGCAGAAGCAATACTAGTGGGAAAGTCCAATGGCTATACTAGCAACAAACGTTGTATTAGTTAAAAGTAGTATTATTGTAATTTAAATACAATATGTGTGGTTTTTGTCATGTATTGTGGCAGTTCCTATAGTGATAGCAATCATAAAAACTGTCTTACTCTAGTATACAATACATTTTAAAGAAAAATAGACAAAAGGAGATGTGCTTTTCCAATTTTACTTCACTCACCTGATCTAAGTTAAATGGACACTCAATACGCCCACCCACAAGTATGGGCATAACAGAAAACGTTTCAGGTGTTTCTGCCATATCAAAAACAAAGAATATGAGATCTCTGAGAATGGACAAAAGCTTATTGAAACTCAAATTTTGCTCAGAGAGCTCAGAGAGAACATATTATGAAGCATATCAGACTGACCACATCCGTAAGGGCAGTCTAGAACTGAAGTGCCATATCATTACATATTTTTCCCCATTCATCCTGCATGCCATAACCCTTTCCCATTAAACCTCACAGTTCCTTATGCCACATTTTATATATCACTCCATGGTCTCATATATGCATATTGTTTTGAAATATCAATTTATATTTAACTCTGTGATGCCATAAACCAGAATTTTTCAATACAGGGCAGCAGTCAGAAGTCTCAGGCCCCTTAAAAAACATTGTCCGGGCCCCCTCACATTTATTGCCACACACAGATACATTCACATAAAGACACACTCTCACACAATACAAACATACACAAATACACAATGTGAGGCACACACACTGTCACAAACACATACACAGGTACACCATGTTAGACACTGTAATAGGCAAACTTTCACTTCATCACACAGATTCCCGCTGTAGGATACACATGCCACACGCAAATACAGTCGTGCACAAACAACATCAAATGGACATACAGTTGGCATGTACACACAGTCAAACTCACTTTCAAAAACTATCAGACACACATACACTGTCAGGAAGAAAGCAGAAGGAAGTTTAGGCACTCCGAACCTTTTCATAATGGCACACTTTAGTGAAACAGCATTATTTGGCAACATTTTGTTTACACAATGTGATCTTTGTCAAACCATGATACCAAAACAATAATGCTGTTTCATTAAAGTCTGTTGTTATGAAAGGATTCTGTGTGTCTGGACATCCTTCTGCTTTGTTCATGAGAAACTTGAGTCCTGGCAGTGGCCACCTGTATAGTACAGAGCATCTTTCCTTTTTAGTCAGTTAGATTTCTGCTTTACTTGAGTGCAATCCCACTTTCCTTTGTTTAACATACACAGACAGTATTAGCTTATGCATTGTAAGCTGTGCATGCAATGATGTCATAATGATAGAGAATCATTCAATGATGTCATACTGTGATATTGCAATGCAGTTATATAGATGGAACAAGAGTCATTTGCTTCCAGCAGCTTTATTTAATAGTTTAACATTTCCAAATCCTGAACTATTACTTATTTATTATTATGTTTTATAAAAAAAAAACTCCCATAACAATATAAATGGAAAACAATATTATAACAATGAAACGATGAAGGGGATTGCAGTATTAATTCTAAAAGCATTTTCTGCATTTTATGGGTATTTGTCTCCCATCATCAATCAAGCAGAAAGTTAGTCACTGAAATCAATGATTATAATAATTTTCTAAACTGTGAGCTATAGTAGATATTAAAAATCTAATGTAGCTTAGTCATTTATTTCCAGTTGTCCATTTTATGCCTGCACTTTCTTTTGAAATAAAAATGTGTGAAATGTATATTGCAAAAACACTTAATAGTTTGAGGGGAGTCTTTGAAAGCAATTTAACCCAGAGCGTTTTAAAATTTTCTTACCGTGAAGGACCAGGGCTGTTTTTACATTTCTGCTGTGTTTGTGTTTAGCAGTAATTTTCACTCATTTACTGTGCCCACACATATTATATACAGTTTTTCTCGCCATTAAATGGTCTTTCTAAAGGTACCATTAATTTCATCATGCCATAAAATTTACTATAAATTTTTTTTTTATAAAATATCATGAAAATTTTTTTTTAAACCACACATTTTTTTCTAACTTTGACCCCCAAAATCTGTTACACATCTACAACCACCAAAAACACTTGTGCTAAATAGTTCCTAAATTTTGTCCTGAGTTTAGAAATATCCAATGTTAACATCTTCTTGGCTTTTTTTTTGCAAGTTATAAGGCAATAAGTAGCACTTTGCTATTTCCAAGCCATTTATTTTTAAAATTAACGCAGGTTACATTGTAACACCGATATCTGTCAGAAATCCCTGAATAACCCTTCACATGTATATATTTTTTTAAAAGAAGACAACCTAATGTATTAAACGTGGGGTATTTTGACTCTTTTCATGCAACCATTGTACCCCCAATTTAAGAATACATGTACTGAGAACTTTAAGGGTTACTGCCAAAGAACACCCCAATATGTGTTCAGCAACATCTCCTGAGTACAGTGATACCACCCATGTATAGGTGTGTCAGGTTCTCTGGAGTCTAAAAGACCTTATTTGGAGGGTGCGCATTCCAGTTTTCCAACTTGGAATTTTCACAGCTGGTCATCATGCACCCATGTCCCATTTGGGACATTTTTGAACCCGGCCAATGTAATTTACCCCCATCAAATCATACTATCTATTAAAAGTAGACATCCTAGGGTATTTCAAAGGGTGGAATTTTAACACTTTAACTGCACTAATTCTACCACCAGTCTTTGTCAAATTTTTGGGTAGTCATTTTTTGTGTTAGGCATGGATCCTCAGTTCCTGTTATGTGTTACTGACAAAGAACACCCCAATATGTGTTCAGCAACAGTGGTGGCTCTAGACTTGGTGAGGCCTTAGGTGAAACTCATAAATGAGGCCCCCACTAACACCATTATTTAAAAAAAAATAGCAGTTGACTTGTGTGTGTATAAGAAGCTGTAGATATATTGAAGGGGGAGCTTGCAGTACTGGATATAGAGAGCGAGTCTTTGTATACATCGTTGCATTGTCTACCTGTGTGTGCCTGAGAGTGTGTGTCTGGCAGTGAGTATCCTTGTATATGTGTGTATGTTTCTCTGAGCATGTGCATGTTTGTGTACTGCCTGGAGCCTTTTGCACTGAGTTTATGGTGAAGCTATGTTTTATGAAGGTGTGTATAATGATTGCCTTCAGGGGGTGACAGGGTGAGTAAAGGGGTAACTGTGGTAGGGTGACTGTAAAAGAGCAGGAGGGTGCCAGAGTGTATGGAGGGGGGTGCCAGAGTGTTAAGGGTTGACAGTGTGTATGAAGGGAGGTGCCAGAGTGCAGAAAGTGGTGCCCGTGTGTGCAGAGGGAGAGACAGTGTATATGGAGGGGTGACAGTGTGCGCCGAGAGTGGTGACAGTGTGATATTGCTTGTGTGTGTGTGTCTGCCCTGAAGCAGTACCCGATGCAGAGTCCAGGCTGTCCAGGGCAATCAGGACAGTAAAAGGGGCCTCTGCCCCATCTTGAAACAGACTCTGCATCTTTTTTGAGGTTTCATCTTTGCCGCAGTAGGGGGGGGATTTTTTTTAATATAAAGTGGGTAGCCCCAACTCTGCTCTCTCCCACCACCACCCAGGGCTGCAGCTTCTGATCTGCCAGATCAACCACACCCATATGCCGGTTATAAGCAGTGGCGTCACTGGGGGGGGGCCAGAGGGGGCAATGCCACCCCCCACATCATGCAGTGCTCCCCCAATTGAAATTAAAGTCGGGAGCACTGCGTCTCCCTTCTCAAGCTGCAGCAGCACTGTTACTGGTGGGCTTTTCCCAGGAGCAGCCAGAGGGGGCGCTGTGCTGGGAGGACTTTCTCCTGGGTCATAGAGAGCAGCACAAGGGGAGAGACAGGGAGAGGAAGCTCAGCTCTGCACAGAAGCAGGGCCGGCCTTAGGGGTGTGCGAGTTGTGCGACTGCACAGGGCGCCATGGAGCAGGGGGCGCCCTGCGGCCGACACAGCTCACACATAGCCAAAAATTACTGTGCGGTGGGGCGGAGCTTCCCGGCGGCAGGGCGGAGCTAAAAGCGTCGGATAACTGCTGCAGGGGAAGCAGGAAGGAGTCCCTGTTTCCCCACCAAACAGTCTCCAGGAGCTGCACTGCCTCCACAATGAACTCCACAGGTAACTGTGTAATTGTCAGTGTGACTGTCTGCCTGTGTATCTGTGAGTGTGACTGTCTGCCTGTGTGTGTGTTTGTGTGACTGTCTGCCTGTGTGTGTCTTTGTGTATGACTGCCTGTGTGTGTGACTGTCTGCATGTGTGTGTGTGTCAGTGTGACTGTCTGCCTGTGTGTCTGTGAGTGTGACTGTCTGCCTGTGTGTGTGTGTGTGTGTGTGTGTGTGTGTGTCTGTGTGTCTGTCTGCCTGTGTGTGTGTCTGTGTATGTGTTGTGACTGTCTCTGTCTGACTGTCTGTGTGACTGTCTGTGAGTGTGACTGTGTCTGTGTGTATGACTGTCTGTGTGTGACTGTCTGCCTGTGTGTTTGTGTGTCTGTGTGTGTGACTGTCTGCCTGTGTGTGTGTGTGTGTGTCTGTGTGACTGTCTGTCTGCCTGTGTGTGTGTCTGTGTGTGACTGTCTGCCTGTGTCTGTGTGTATGACTGCCTGTGTGTGTGTCTGTGTGTGTGTGACTGTCTCTCTGTGTGTGTGTGTGTGTGTGTGTGTGTGTGTGTCTGTGTGTGACTGCCTGTGTGTGTCTGTGTGTATGACTGTCTGCCTGTGTGTGTCTGTGTGTATGACTGCCAGTGTGTGTCTGTGTGTATGACGGCCTGTATATGACTGTCTGCCTGTGTGTGTGTGTGTGTGTGTATGTCTGCCTGTGTGTATGACTGTCTGCCTGTGTTTGTCTGTGTTATGACTGTCTGCTTGTGTGTGTGTGTGTATGACTGCCTGTGTGTGTGTGTGTGTGTATGACTGTCTGCCTGTGTGTGACTGCGTGTGTGTGTGTGTCTGTGTGTGTATGACTGTCTGCCTGTGTTTGTGTGTGACTGTCTGCCTGTGTGTGCATGACTGTCTGCCTGTGTGTGTATGGCCATCTGACTCTGTGTGTGTGTGTGGCCATCTGGCTCTGTGTGTGTGTGTGTGTCTGCTGCTGTCTTGTGTTGACTCTGTGTGTGTGTGTGTGGCTGTCTTCATGGGTATGTGTAAGACTGTGTGTGTGTGTGTGTGTGTGTGTGTGTGTGTGTGTGTGTGTATGTGTGTTTGCCTGTGTGTGTTTGTGGCTGTCTGCCTGTGACTGTAGTGTGTATGTATGACTGCCTGTGTGTGTGTGTCTGTGTGTGTATATATGACTGTCTGTCTGCCTGTGTGTGTGACTGTCTGCCTGTGAGTGTGTGTGTGTGACTGTCTGCCTGTGTGTGTGTGTGTGTGTGTGTGTGTGTGCATCTGCCTGTCTGACTGTGTGTGTGTGTGTGTGTGTGTGTGTGTGGCTGTCTGCATGTAAGTATGTGAGTAAGACTGTATGTGTGGCTGTGTGTGTGTGTGTGTGTGTGTAAAACTGTATGTGTGGCTGCTTGTGTGTGTGTGGCTGTCTGCCTGTGACTGTGTGTGTATGTATGACTGCCTGTGTGCGTCTGTGTGCATGACTTTCTGCCTGTGTGTATGATTGTCTGTCTGTGTGTGTGTGTATGCCTGTCTGCCTGTGAGTGTGTGTGTGTGGGGGGGCTGTCTGCCTGTGTGTGTGTGTGTGGCTGTCTGCCTGTGTGACACCACTGGACCCCAGGGAATCCCCTCACCACACATTAGTGTGTGTGTGTGTGTTAGTGTGTGTGTTAGTATGTGTAAGAGTGTGTGTGTGTTAGAGTGTGTGTGTGTGTGTGTGTTAGTGTTTGTGTGTTAGAGTGTGTGTGTGTGTGTGTTAGTGTGTGTGTTAGAGTGTGTGTTAGTGTGTGTGTGTGTTAGAGTGTGTGTGTAAGTGTGTGTGTTAGTGTTATTGTGTGTGTCTGTTAGTGTTAGAGTGTGTGTGTGTTAGTATTAGAGTGTGTGTTAGAGTGTGTGTTAGTGTGTGTGTTAGTGTGTGTGTGTCAGTGTGTGTGTTAGTTTGTGTGCGTCTGTTAGTGAGTGTGTGTTTTGTGAGTGAGTGTGTGTATGTCTGTCACTGAGTGTGTGTCTGTCAGTAAATGTGTGTGTCTGTTAGTGTGTATGCATCTGTTCATGAGAATGTGTGTGTGTCTTAAGCACTTAACTTTCTCCAGCGCCAGACTCCCTTGGTGCTGGGGATCTCTCCGCCCTGATCCGCCTCTCAGCTCCGAATGCGCATGCGTGGCAAGAGCAGCGCGCGCATTCAAACAGCCCATAGGAAAGCATTACTCAATGCTTTCCTATGGACGTTCAACGTCTTCTCACTGTGATTTTCACCGTGAGAATCGCGGAAGCTCCTCTAGTGGCTGTCAATGAGACAGCCACTAGAGGCTGGATTAACCCTCAGTGAAACATAGCAGTTCCTCTGAAACTGCTATGTTTTCAGCTGCAGGGTTAAAACTAGAGGGACCTGGCACCCAGACCACTTCATTGAGCTGATGTGATCTGGGTGTCTGTAGTGGTCCTTTAAGTGTATCTGCATGCACTGCTACATACCGCAGTCACAGGGGTCGCAGCCCTGCAACCAGGTGTCCGCCGCCATGTGTTGCGGCCCCAGCCCGCGCAGAGTAAGCGCGCGCGGGGGGCCCACGGATCAGTTTTCGCACCGGGCCACATGGGTTGTGTGTACGCCACTGCCCACATTAGCTATGTGCACACATATATAGCGATTAACGATATATATGTGTGCACTGTGGGTCCCCCGCTACCTGTATTCTGCAGGGGGCCCAGCACACTTGAAATATACTGTCCAGATGCTCTGCTCTGTCGAAGTCTCGCGAGCGACGCGATCGTCAGAGCGTTGCCATGGCAATGCTCCGCACGGCTTGCGAGACTTCAACAGAGCAGAGCATCTGGGCAGTATATTTCAAGTGTGCTGGGCCCCCTGCAGAATACAGGTAGCGGGGGCTGCACCATTCCTCAGGACCTCCGGCTCCAGTGCTCCAGCCAATGTGATCTCCCCCCTCCATGGCCACAGGTGAGATACAGGGAGGGGGCAAATAAAACAATACAATTAATGGATGGGAAAAAAATCTGTAGGCTTTCCCCCCCACATTTTGCAGCCCCATACATTTACACACACTATACACTAACATTTATACACATTATACACTAACATTTACACACATTATACACTAACATTTACACACACTAATCACTAACATTTACAAACACTATACCCTAACATTTACACACACTAATATTTAGAGATACATACTTTTGGTGGAACACACATCTGATGATTCTAAAAAATCAAGAGACATTGTCACAAGACTCCACTATTTCAGCGCCAAAGATGCTATACTCATGGCGCAACGCAAATCTACAGTAATGCCATCCGGTTACGACGGGATCTCCCTGTTTGCTGATCTGTCCCCTATGGCGAGAAGAAGAGACTTTATAAATGTCACTAAATGCCTCCGTAACTACAAGATTCCCTACCGCTGGGGCTTCCCCACGAAATTGCTGATCTGGCAAAATGGATCCCTAACAAAACTGGATCACCCGGACCAAGATATGAACAAGCTGAAAGCCTGGGGACTCTTCCCGGACCGAGTGTCGACCAGCAACCCTGCATCCCCGGAACATGTGGCCCAGGAGTGGACCAAAATCCAAAGGAAGAAATGACTGTATTGCTGTGACCCTCCCCACAGCAACGGACTGTCCGGTTTGAGCTACCGGGTTGCCTGGTGCCCTGTACGATGAAAACATCCCCTCCTCCGTAGGGGTAAAAGACTCTAGATGGACTTACCCTCCCTTTATTCGTGGAAAAGCTTAAACTAAGTTTTGTATAATGAACCTCACGTGAGTACATATGATAAGAGGTGACCCACAGGCCCCCCCCATAACCGAGACGCAGATGCCCCACATGCGGCACTTTACAACCTTTGCTATATGCAGCCTCCACCGGCAACAAGGCTGGCCTTAATTCCTGGCTGTCCTGACCAAACAAATCCCTGTGTGACCCGGGGTGCCCTGCTGGCATGCCTGGCAGTTATATCCCGCCAAACAGCAGTGGTTCCTACACTTGCTGCAGTGGCGTAGGAGGCGCTGACTGGTGCCCATGCTGGGCCTGACCTAAGAACCTTTACCTCCTTTTGTCCATACAGTACACCACCGGTCTTAGACCCTTTCACCAAGGCCCTCCCCCCACCGAGACGAGCTCCTGCGGTGTTACCCCCCCCCAGCGCGGTGGGGAAAGTGCACCCATTGACCAGTCTCCCCAAAATGCTGTCAAGCTTATTGAACTGTATATACTTTTGTTATGTTCATTGTTTTTTTTTCCCATGTTATGCTCTACCCTTGGTTATGTACCCCACTAGAGATGCCGATCACCCTGGGCTATCGACGCACTGGGAAATTAGGGACACAACCCCCCCTACCCTGCAACCACTACCTAGGAAAGGGAGTCAGGTTGGGAATTGTCACATCGGTGACACCGATGGTCCCCCCGGCCTTAGCTGATGTCTTCCCCGCATCAATTTAATGTCCTGTCCCTAAATGTCGGGACCTGAACACCCCACAAAAATGCAGGCTCGCCTTCTCCCAGCTCCGCACGCTGCACGCCTCAGTGGCCTGCATACAGGAGACCCACTTCTCAGCCACTAACCCCCCGAAATTCCTCTCAACCAGGTACCCCGCCTCCTACCATGCCCTAGCGCCTAACAAAACCAGGGGAGTAAGTATATTATTCCACTTGGATTGGACCTTTAATTGCACAACAGAGCATAAAAGTTCTGATGGCAGGCTACTGATTCTGGTGGGCAGGCTAAATGATGTCCCCGTAACGCTAGCAAATCTATACGCCCCCAACACCAACCAATATGACTTTATTAGGAAATCCCTGAAAACGCTAGACAGGTTAAAGTAGTGCCAAACTTATGTTTGTGGGGACTTCAACTGCGTACTTGACCCAGACCTGGACAGATCAGGCACCCCAGGTTCCCACCCCCACTCCGTCTCTATTGGTGACAAGCTCTCTGCCCTCTTACACTCCCATGGCCTTCATGACATGTGGCGCTACCTATACCCGGCCACCAGGGACTATACTTGTTATTCGAAAGTCCACGACCAATATTCCCGCATAGACATGTGCCTTGTGGATGGGAAGTCCCTGGACACTCTGGCTAGAGTCACCATCGACCCTATCACCTGGTTAGACCACGTCCCCTTGCTGTCCTCATTTACCACTCTACACCCGGTGAGGGGACGAGGCACGTGGCGCCTCAATGAATTGCTTATAGACGGCACTGAACAGGTTGCTGAGATAAGGAAAACCATAGTGAATTACTTCACAGACAACCAGCCCCAACACATAACCGTAGCCGCGACATGGCTGGCCCATAAGGCCGTGGTACGGGGAGTACTGATTAGGGCAGGAGCGACACTTAAACACAAACTAGCGGAGACCAGCAGCGCACGGCTCAGGGATCTGAAACTTGCAGAGGACCTCCACAAATCCTCACTCACTGACGCGACCAGATGGGAAGTTAATAAGATCAGAGCTGACTTAGAAACTCACCAACTCAAAAGCAAGTACTATAGACAAGGGAACAGGGCGGGGAAGTTGCTAGCCGCCCAACTGAAAGACAAAAATGCTCAGATACGCATACCATGCTTAGTAGACGGTAACGGGACAAAACTGACAAACCCCAAACTGATAGTAGATGAATTTGCGACATTTTACGGTGCTCTGTATAATTTAGCAGAGGACCCCCTACAACACCAGCCGACCCCTCTGGAGATAGCTGCCTACTTAGACAGAGTGGAGCTCCCCCAGCTCTCCAGTGACCAAGCCTCTCTACTCAGTAGCAAAATCACTCCAGAGGAAATCTCCAAAGCACTTAGGGAAACCCCCCGACACAAAGCCCGGGGACCGGATGGTTTCTCCACCCACTACTACAAAGTCTTTGCGGACCATCTCCTTCCACACGTGTTACGGATCGACGGGCAACCCGACTGGGTACCTTCGTTGATCGATGCTCCTAGCGCTTCCTGAGGACTCCAAGCACTGCAGCAGACACCACAACCACCGAACCGGAGAAGCATACGAATGCTCTCAAGCATATAAATGCTGTAAGTAGCTGAACAGGAAAAGCATACAATCAGCTTACACTCCTGGCAATCAGCATACAATCCAATTCCCCCAATAACGAGACAACACTTCTTTTTGAGGTCAAGTAGAACTGCCTGTACTGGCACATACAGCCTCTTTTATTCACAATGCACACATAGTACTGCCCACAGGGTTTTGAAATACAACCAATCAATCCTTACAATACACACAGACACTCCCACACAAAATCCTCCCCTCTGCCTGTGATATGATTACTGAACACAATGGTTAATATAATTATCACAGGCAGAGAAATACAGTATTATAAAACATATCACAGGGACCCCAAAACATGCAATAACCCCATATATCCTCGGAACCGGGGGATCTGGGTGAACCACATATCCAAAATTCACCCAGGTCCGTTCAGTAGTTTGGAAGATACAGTTTAATGCAGATGCCGCAGAACATATACAGGCTATATGAAAAATAATTACTGTATAATGTGTCCCCTGTTGTATAGTTTAAAACTACTGCACAATGTCTTTATGCACCGAATACCGGCGAAATGGCACCGTGTAGAAAAGTCCAAACAGTGTCTGTGAGTTAAAATGGCCGCCCTCCATTGTTCTCACCATGTGCTTCATCTATTGTTCTCACCATATGCCTCTGATACATGAAACGGTGGCCACCCAGTAACTCCACAGTATGTCCCCAGATGGTTCTTAAAGGGCCAGCAGCAGCACAACACAAATCCATTATGCCCAAATCATGTCTTTAAAGGGCAATACATCCCAGGGGCCATAGTCACATGGCAGGAGGCTGGCAATCAGTCTTCTCCAATGCCCAGTGGCGAGGTCGGTTTCACCACATTTCTCCCCTTTCCCAAAAAGACTAACAAGGTATCTGACCTCCTGTCGGTCAGTGCCTTGGTTAGTCCAGCAACCCACCCACAAAACATAGTCACTAGTGCAGCCCACCCACAATGAAAAGTTACTGCACCTGTGGAAACGTGCAGCCACTCTTTGTCCAGGGGCTCCATCACGGCTGTGTGGGGTACGGGTACTCCGGATCTGTGGGTTGCTGAGTGGGCAGAGACCAGCGGTACTCTGCCCTGGTGCCAGCACTTCAGCTGGAGTAGTCTGGTTGGAGCCCAGCTGTGAAGAGGGGGTGGTTGGCTCCTCTCCCTGGACCCGGTGCTGCTGCTGGAGGGGGAGACCGACTGTCTCCCCTTTTGATAAACAGTCCTGCTGCTGGGGATCTGGGAAGGCTGTCCCGCACCCCTGTAGACCGGGTGCAGAGACCGCGGTCCCATCTGCCCCATCTGGGAGAATAAGGTCTCCCCTTTGGGGAATAAGCTGCTGCTGGGGAGAGGTGGTAACCGGCTCCTCTCCCTGACACTCTCTCCGATGGTGGAGAGGGGGACCGACTGTCTCCCCTTCCTGTAATACACTCTGCTGCTGGGGAGGAAGGACAATACCTTCGGCTCCCTGGAACTCACACTGCCGCTGGGGAGGAAGGACAGCACCTTCGGCTCCCTGGAACTCACACTGCCACTGGGGAGGAAGGACGACACCTTCGGCTCCCTAGAACTCACACTGCCACTGGGGAGGAAGGGCGGCACCTTCGGCTCCCTGGAACTCACACTGCCGCTAGGGAGGAAGGGAATCACCTTCGGCTCCCTGGGACTCACACTGTTGCTGGAGATCTGGGTTGGCTGCCCAGTATCCCTGTAGGTCCGGTAGAGAGACCTCGGTCCCAGGACCAGTCAATGAGGTCTGGTTCTGCTTGTCGGGTAGGTTGGGGCTGCACAAAGCTGAGCAGGTGTTGGTAGTCCTGCTCCAGCTCCCACTCCCTTGTTACCAGGTGGGTCATGTCTTTGCTCACCTCACGATCATCAGCCCAGACATACATGCCCATCCGGTATTCATAGATGTCCCAAAACCTAGACCCCTCCGTGCTGCCAAGATCAATGTCATCCTCCAAGGCATCCCATAATAAACCTGGGCCATCATAATCATCCCCCTCCGGTAGGTTGTGCTCGGCTGTCCAGGGGGTAAGTCGAACGGTATGCCACCAGAGGGCCTTGTATACGTTGTCTAGCCAGATCTCTTGCCATACCAGGGTCTCTAGTCTTGTCACCCACTCATCCAGGGGCTGCTCTCCCAATAGATACATCCACATCGCCACACGCTTCTGTAGCCGAAGCTCATCACTGGGGAGACTCTCACCTCTCCACCACTGGGCATCTTTCAGGGCATCATACCAGAGTTCCTTTCTGTCTGCATCCCTGTAGTCCACGGCCGCCTCCTCCTCATCATCATGGAACGCTGTCCGAAAACTAGCTGATTCCATCCTGATGTAGCTAGGGGCGCTGTACGGATACTAGCGTTGCCCTCAATTTGTGCCACCAATGTAATGGATCGACGGGCACCCCGACTGGGTACCTCCGTTGAAGGATGCTTCTAGCGCTTCCTGAGGGCTCCAAGCACTCCAGCCGACACCATAACCACTGTAGACTCCTTCAGAGAGCAAGACAGGAACAAGCTCTTACAAGAGCTCAGTGATTATTGCAAGGGAATATGCAGAGCATAGCAATCCCTTGTAGAAGATTCCCCCACTTAGAGACAGGACTCAGATTGAGGGTGAGGTAGAACTGACTGTACTGGCACATACAGCCTCTTTTATTCACAATCCACAAACATAGTACTGCCCACAGGGTTTTGAAATTCAACCAATCAATCCGTACAATACACACAGGCACTCCCACACAAAATCCTCCCCTCTGCCTGTGATATGATTACTGAACACAATGGTTAATATAATTATCATGGGCAGAGAAATACAGTATTATAAAACATATCACAGGGACCCCAAAACATGCAATAACCCCATATATCCTCGGAACCGGGGCATCTGGGTGAACCACATATCCAAAATTCACCCAGATCAGTTCAGTAGTTTGGAAGATACGGTTTAATGCAGATTCCGCAGAACATATACACGCTATATGAAAAATAATTACTGTATAATGTGTCCCCTGTTGTATAGTTTAAAACTACTGCACAATGTCTTTGTGCACCAAATACCGGCGAGATGGCACCGTGTAGAAAAGTCCAAACAGTGTCTGTGAGTTAAAATGGCCGCCATCCATTGTTCTCACCATGTGCTTCATCCATTGTTCTCACCATGTGCCTCTGATACATTAAATGGTGGCCACCCAGTAACTCCACAGTATGTCCCCAGATGGTTCTTAAAGGGCCAGCAGCAGCACAACACAAATCCATTATGCCCAAATCATGTCTTTAAAGGGTAATACATCCCAGGGGCCATAGTCACATGGCAGGAGGCTGGCAATCAGTCTTCTCCAATGCCCAGTGGCGAGGTCAGCACGGTTGCTGCTTACTCCAAGACACCCCCTGTGGTATCAGCTAGAAACCGCAAGCATTACGCCCCACAGCCCATTGGACCTACTCTGGGTCCCACCCAAATCACACCCACACAACACTAACCTGCTGATGACCACCAATACCTCTCTCTGCACATGGCACAAGTGGGCCCCAAAACTGCTAGCCCAACCTCTGATGATGTATGCCCCCATGACTAGCCCAAAGTACCTCACACACGACCTGGCTCTAGACAACTGGACAGAGAGGGGGATAGTGAGGGTGTCCCAACTCATGAAGGGCAAGGAGATCAGGCAGGTCCCGGAACTTCAGCGAACTTTCCTCCTCCCTGGTAGGGAACTCTTCACATACCTACGTATTAAGCACATAATACAGGGAGTCACTCAAGCGGCGCCCAAAACCGGAGAGCCAGACATGCTCGCAAAACTCAAGCAAAACCGCTTTCCCTATGCTATCACAAACTCTTAGGGGTGGACAAACCTGATAAGTTAAGTTACATGGCGCACTGGGAAACTGAACTCAACTGCACACTAGAGAGGAGTAGATGGTTAGCAGCAATGGCACTCATAAAAAGAGCCACACACTGCCGAGATCATGTTGAAGTGGCTTATAAACTCTGGATGAGGTGGTACGTCACCCCGCAGAGGCTGTCACTTATATACCCAGGGGCCCAACAAATATGCTGGTGCTGCTGCAAGCAGATGGGTACTCTGAGTCATATATTCTGGCAATGCCCTGTATTACAGACCTTTTGGGGGCAGGTACAATCACTAATCCAAAGTAGTATACAGAAAGAGATACCATTCATTCCGGAGGCCTACCTACTACACATGCTTCCCAAATCACTAAAGCATCCTGAGGCAGTCCTGACCACCCACATTACATTAGCAGCCAAGCACTGCATTGCCTTCCTCTGGAAATCAACCTCAGCTCCGGAAATAGCGGTGGTTGTTAGCAGAGTAAATCACACGCAGCAACTCGAGAAAATACGATCCAGGGCACTCTAGCACGGTACAACCTGATCTGGTCTAAATGGTCAGGGCTGGGATACAGAGGCCCACAACGCCCTAGAACAGCAGACCACTCCACCCCAGATGAGCAGGGCAAGTGAACATAGGGTAACCCACCCAATTTCAACTCCACATGAGTAACAGTAGCTGAGGGAACGAGCCTAAGTGGGCCAACACCGAACCCAACCTGGTGAAGTGACATCTCAACCTCTCCCCCTACCCTTACCTTTACCCAGTTGTTACCCCCGTCCTCCCCCCCGATCTCAGTCACCCACTGCAACCACCTACGCTATACCCGTCATAGCTATATTTTTGACTAGTGGACGGCCTGGTTGTTAGCGCCGCACTTCTGTCGATGTCATACTCCCCTTCTCTAATGAGATTGAGGCCTGCATGACTTGGAATGGTTTATAATGCTGCCCCCCTGTGCTTAATAGTTGTCATTATATATCTATTGTTTATGGTTGCAAATCTGGTGTAAACAATGTGTAACGTTGGTGACGAACCAAAAATAAAAAACGAAATATTTAAAAAAAAAAATGGACTAACAAGAGAGGCCAGAAATATACTCAAAGGAGACTGGTTACTTAGCGACCACGATGTAACACATATACAACCAAGAGTTCTTCAGTTAAAGCAACTGTAGCTAATTAGTATCCTCTTTATGCTCTCTCCGTTTTGCAACAATATTGCAACACTGTGATAATACAGAAGCCCTAACCTGACAGCTATCTGACTCAGTTTCTTCACGCAAACTGTCTCCTATATTGAATTGCATTAACCAAAATTAGGAGAAGAGAGATTGCAACAATTTGTAATTACAAACAACCTTCTACTAGTTCTATATTATGATATTGTAGAATCAATGACATCCGCCATCTGTCCCTGTATCCTAGACACCTACTCAGTGTGATTTAAGAAAATCCAACTCCTGATAGAGACCTCACTCAATAAAGTCAGAGATTAGGACAATTGGACGACTTTATATTCTTTATCTGTTTCTGCATATATCATCTATTTTTCTGAGTAGGTAGAGGTATAGCCAGTTGGCTTTGGATTTGCTATCTGACCATTAATATAAGTGGTGTGCAGCGTTCTATCAAAGAGCATACATTTCCTCATCTTGTGTTCCTTTCCAGCTAACACAGACATTCAGAGTCTTTTAGCTCTGGAAATAGGTAGTTATTATTACGCTGTGATAGATTTAAGCAGGTTTATTGGACACCGCAACGTTTCAAACTGTAACCAGGTCTTTATCAAGTCTCCAGTGTGCCCTATGTATCACAGTGTCCCCTGTGTATCAGAGTGTCTCAGTGCCCCATGTCTCCCAGTATCCCTGGTGTGTTTCAGTGTCCTTAGTGTCTCAGTGTCCCCTAGTCTCCCAGTGTCCCCATGTCTCACAGCGCACCCAAGTGTCTCAGTGTCCCCTAGTATAAAAGAAAAAAGTCTCAGGCACTCACTGTGCTAGATTTAAGCAGGTTTATTTGGCACCGCAACATTTTGACCTGTACCCAGGTCTTTATCAAGTCTCCAGTGTCCCCTATATATCAGTGTCCCCTATGTATCACAGTGTCTCAGTGCCCCATGTCTCCCAGTGTCCTCTCATGTCTCAAAGTTACCCAGTGTCCCAATGTCTCCCAGTTTCCCAAGAGTCTCAGTGTCCCCAGGTCTCTCAGTGTCCCAATGTCTCTCAATGTCCCCTAGTGACATAGGGACACTGTGAGACTTGGGGACACAGACACTAAGGCACTGGGAGACATGGGGACACAGACATGCCCCCTTTTTGTGTGTGTTTGACCCTTTCGGCAGTTCTGGTTATGTGATTTGTGTCAGTGGCCCACCCTTTTGCCCCGTCCATAGACTTCCTGCTTTACTAGACACTGCTGTTAGGGGGTATGGGTTTACTTGAAAGATGAAAGCGTGGGTATGTGTTTTCTCATAGCTGCATCCTATGAGTTTCCCTCCAGCACCATCTCTATCAGATACATGACGCTTAGGAGGTAGGACTGTTTTAGTATTTTTGGTCAATAAAATTTTGTAACTAGGCCCATCATAATTGTCAGCACCAGGCCCACTGGGCTCTTAATCTGGCCCTGTTTCCTATGGACGCTTGCAGCACGCAAGCGCCTCTAGCAGCTGTCAAGCGACAGCCACTGGAGGCTGGATTAACCTATTTATAAACATAGCAGTTTCTCTGAAATTGCTATGTTTATAAAAAAAAAAAGGGTTAACCCTAGCTGGACCAGGAACCCAGACCACTTCATTAAGCTGAAGTGGTCTGGGTGCCTATAGTGGTCCTTTAAAAAAAATGATCAGACAGCAAAATAGGTGCTGCTGTGCAAGCACCAGTAATCTATACAGTGATCACTGGCAGGATAGGGGTTAATAGCTCTAACAAGATCCTTTGGGTCTCACAAAAAAAAATCACAGAAAAAAATGAACCCCTAAAAAAATGCACAGACAGCAAAAAAGTTTTTGATTTTACAAATCACTGGCTAAAACTACCTAAATCTCTCTACCTAAATACAGATCTCCCTCACTAAAACACAAGTGAAGAGAGGGAGATCCACACTGATCAGAGTCAATATTTACTAATATTGACCTTACCAGACAAATGGGGATCATAGTAATAACAAATTAAATATTATTATAGGGGCAAACTCTGATTGGATGACCATAGCCTGCCTCTATGATGACGTAGGCTAGGGACA
This sequence comes from Pelobates cultripes, assembly GCA_933207985.1. Taxonomy (NCBI): domain Eukaryota; kingdom Metazoa; phylum Chordata; class Amphibia; order Anura; family Pelobatidae; genus Pelobates; species Pelobates cultripes. Next base: position 334,636,417 of record OW240912.1, on the reverse strand, counting down.
CCACCAGAAGCCCTATGATGCACTGCCTTTAGAAAGGCAGCACCATATTGGAGCCACATGGCTGGGGGGAAGGGGGAGAGTTAATAAATGTATCTTATTTGCCCTCGAGGCACTCAGCACACAGGCAGAGCATCGGAAGCCTGCTCTATGGCTTCCGATGCTTTGCTACACTGCCGGGCGCCACGTGGGGCAACCCTGACGTAATCGCTGGGGAACAATCACTCGGCGGCCCGGCAGTCAGGAGAGGTATTGCAGGATGCCTCGACATCCTAGTACGTCTGCGGTCCTTAAGGAGTCAAGCTGTAGGTATTGCAGTTAGCATGTTAATCTCCCATGGTACAATTAGTGTAGGACCCACCGATATTGGGGTGCTGTAACGTAGTGGTGAGCTTAACATGATATTATTAGTATGTTATTATTTATATAGCGCCAACAAATTCCACAGCGCTTTACAGTGGGTGGACGAACAAACATGTAGCTGTAACCAGACAAGTTGGATACACAGGAACAGAGAGGTTGACGGCCCTGGTCAATGAACTTACATGCTAGAGGGAGTAGGATAAAGTGACACAAAAGATAGGGATAGTATTAGACTAATGACAGTTGCAAGAGAGGAATCAGTTTCATTGATATGCTTTTATGAAGAAGTGGGTTTTTAATGATTTTTTTAAGAAGTGGAGACTGGGTGAGCATCTAACGGAGGAGGGAAGTGAGTTCCACAGGAACGGTGCAGCCCCCGAGAAGTCTTGAAGGTGAGCATCAGAGGTGGGAGTATGGACAGAAGATAGACATAAGTCTTCAGCAGAGCGTAAGGGCCTAGACGGGACATACTTGTGTATTAGGGAGGATAGATAGGTGGGAGCAGCATTATGTAGACATTTAAAAGCAAGAATCAGAATTTTAAATTGACAAAAGGGGACTGACAAAAGGGTGAGGCATGGGAGGTGCGGGCGAACAGGAAGATGAGCCTCGTCGCTTTCATTATGGACTGTAACGGCGCAAGCTGGGAGCAGGTAAGACCACTGAGAAACGGATTACAGTAGTCAAGGCGAGAAAGGACAGTGGAATGAACCAGCACCTTAGTCGCATCTGGCGTTAAGTAGGGTCGGATGCGCGCAATGTTTTTGAGATGGAAACGGCAGGATTTGGCGATAGACTGAACATGAGGCGTGAAAGAAAGGTTGGAGTCAAAGAGAGTACCTAGGCAGTGAGGCTGCGTTATGGAGCTGATGGTAGCACCGTTGACTTGGAGGGAGACAGACACAGGAGTAGCAACACTTGAGGGAGGAAAGACCAGAATTTCAGTTTTGGTCAAGTTGAGTTTAAGGAAGAGGGCAGCCATCCAGTTAGAAATAGCAGAGAGGTAGTTAGAGACACTAGTCAAGAGGGAGATATCAGGAAACGACAGATAGATTTGCATGTCATCCGCATAGAAATGATATTGGAAGCCAAAGGAGCTAATGAGTTTACCAAGGGAGGCAGTATAGATGGAAAACAGTGGGGGACCAAGGACTGAACCTTGGGGGACACCAACAGAGAGGAGTTGGGGAAAAGAAGCAGAGCCAGAGAAAGAAACACTGAAAGAGTGCTGGGAGAGGTAGGAGGAGCACCAGGAGAGAGCACTATGTTGTAGATCGATATTGCTTAGGATGAGAAGAAGCTGTTTATGATCAACAGTGTCAAAAGCCGCAGAAAGGTCAAGGAGAATTAGGATAGAGTAGAGACCACAAGATTTTGCAGCAAGTAGATCATTGGATACTTTGGTCAGTGTATTAAAATCTAGCCTGAGCCTTATGAGATTGATCATAAGATATGGCACCATATTTGGCACCCTAATATCTGTGCATTGCTGAATGCGTAATCAAGCTTTTACTCTATGAAAACCATCTTGGCTCACCCAAATGTGGTTTGCGCTGCTTTAATGGGACATCCGTCTAAAATAAAATGTTCAATCTGGCCTGAGCCAAATGATATTGTTTATAAAGTAGGGCACCACGCTTGCCACCATAACATCGATGTATTTCAAAGGGAAATTCTGAATGCGTGTCCAATCCTATCTGCTATGGAAATCTTGACTTCGCTAGATTTGGTTTGTTTTCTACTAACTGGACATTCCTCTTTGTGAAAAAGTTTAATCTAGCCTGAGCCAAATGATATTGATCATAAAATATGACAAAAACCTGGCACGCTAACCTGGCTCATTTCAATAGGAAATCCTCAACAAGTAACCAAACTTTTTCTCTAGGAAATCCATCTTGGCTTACCTAAATTTGCCCTGTTTTACATTAATTAAGAAGTCCCCCTATAGGGAAAAGTTCCATCTGACCTAACCCAAATGATATTGATCTCAAAATATGGCACCAAACCAGACAAACCATATTGACACACCTAAATTTGGTTTGTATTCTGCAAATTGGACATTCTTCTTTTTGAAAACGTTACATATGGCCTCATACCTTCCACCCTAACATCCATGGATTTTATTTGGAAACTCTGTATAAGTAACTAAGTTTTTCCTCTATGAATACCATCTTGTCGCACTCATATTTTCTATTATCTGGGCATCACACTGAAGGAAAAGTTTGATCTCGCGAGAGTCATATAATACTAATTACAAGATTTAGCACCAACTTGACACCCTAACATCCATACTTTTCAATTGGAAATTCTGATCAAGGAACCAAGCTTTTTCTCTATGGTTCACCCAGATATGTCTTGTTTTATTCTAATGTGGCATTCCTCTTTATAAAAAAAATTGGATTAAGTCATTCCTTATTTATCATAAAATATGGCACCAACCTGGCACCATAACTTCCATGTATTTCAGCGGAAAATTCTCAATAATTAACCAAGCTTTTTCACTATGAAAATCATTTTAACTCAACTAGATTTACCTTTTTTTTCAAGAAATTGGTCATCCCTCTAAAAGGAAAAAGTTTTCTCTCGCCTGAGCACCAGACTTGCCACCCTAACATCCATACATTTTAATGGGAAGTTACTAAGCTTTTCCACTATTAAAACAATGTTTTTGCATTTGTCTATAGCGAACAATTTAATGTAACCTATCCAAATGGTGTCAAGTACAGCTCATTAGCTAAAAGCTCATCGATTGTAGCCTATTAGGCAAGCCCTGCACTGCCTGGCTTAGCAAAGTGCTGCAGCTTCCACAGGCACAGGATGAGACAACTGATATGTGCAACATCCCAAATAAGTTTTCATACTGAAAAGAAGATTGAATACTTACCCAGGAAGGGCACCAGAGTTCTCTTAGCCCTATAACCACTACAGCAGGTACGGGTAGTGGATATTTACCATTAAAAATGCATGGATTTTAGGGGGGCGGGGCCTGACTGCAGAGCCGAGCGGTCGACATCCTCAAGGGCTCCTGCTATAGCCCGCATGAAAAGCCACTTTACACGACCCAAACGGCGACCAATCGGCCCAACAAAGCCAGCAATTGAAAGGGGACAAATATCTGAGCACAAAGATACCCATCAAGCGACGAACCGAGCAATATTTGCAGAACAAGTAACTGAGGCCTACTCGAAAGGCGGGAGCAGGAGAGACGGCCACTCTCCCCCCGCCACGAAAGAAGCCCCTAGTGAAGAAGGGCACCTGTCCCCCCCCTCTGGACTGGTCGGGGTCATCCCGGTCCACCAGCGCCCTAAGAGCACCCACCTCTGGGACACATCACGACACAACGCCGTTCAGGCGACCCCACAAGGCCCAGCTAATATGGCCGACTGTGCAGCCGCTAAACTGATGCAGCAGACTAATGAAGAATGGGCAGCAGCCTTCAATGCGAACTTCGATGCTGTTTGCCTGAGATTCTGGGAACGAATGCGGGAGAGAAGCTCGCAACCGGTACAGAAACCAGCCACAACGGCAGCACGCCGCCACACACCCCCTTGCAAGCATGCAAAGCATCCAAGCAAAGGGTTGCCACTGAATGAGCGGGTGCAGGGCACTGTGGCCCGGTGGTGGAAGCGACGGAGGGACATGGACCGCCCCAAGACAACACACAATAATGGAGCAAAGGCGCCAAAGACTCCTGTGGGAGGCTCGTGTGGACCACCCTCCACCCGACAGGGTCATCGCGGCCCACAACAAACAAAGCTCCACAACCGGAATGAAAGCCTGCAGACATCAACTGCCCACCGCATCGCCAACACCGTCCGGACAGATCTAAGAGGCAGAAAGACAAAGCCACCCGTCTCACACCCAGCCGACGACGGCTCCAGATTACAGCCCGGACCAGGTACACCACAGCTAAACAGCGCACGCATATACGAGACACAACACCGACGGCAGATATATAAGACGGTGAAAGGGAGCTCACACTCTTCTTGGCAGTCTGGACATTACTTATCGGGCATAGGCTGAACTAACAGCACACTGCTTCCTGTCAGCCACAAGGACTCAGGCCTCAGGCCATATATGCGCCCCAGCTCATTCTCAACCAGGGGTATTTTGTTTTTGTTCTTGTGTCCTTTTTCTTCTGTCTTTGCTTATGTTTTATTATTATATTCTTTGGGCAAAACGGAGCTACTTCTAACCAAGAAGCTTGCGACCGGGACCTAGTGGCACAATTACAGCATGTCTTTATTAACTGTTAGCTATATGCATTCCCTCATGCTTTACTTACTGTATTACTTTAAAATGATTAGCAACATGCCTATGTATACACAAAGCTCAGCCACTTCCCCTTAACAGTAGCTCCAGCCATTTACTAGTTAGCTTGTAATTTAAGCATACTATAAAATCTAAAAAATGTGCGATATATACAATTGCCATAACTCTGTTTTATATGACTTGTTATCACTCTGTGTATAGAGGCTGTTGTGGCTTACTGAACACTATGTTATTTCTTGCACTCTATAAATAAAGAATTAAAAAAAAAAAAATGCATGGATTTTAGAGTGCCAGGTTTGGTGCTGAGTCGAGCAACAGACAAGAAGCATAAGTAGGGGCTCCAATATCCACCACCAAAAAAACGCCTCTTTTGCCATCTTCAGAGGCTATTTGATGAGACTATATGTATTCCCCCCTCAAGTGAAATGATGGAGTGCAAACACAAGAATCTCACTGTCCAGAAAACTCCCATTTAACTAATACCGCACTTTGGTTTCATAGGCCGTCACACCGCAAGCCCCCTAAGATAGAGCCGAATAGCCTAGGTTTTCCCATTTGTTTCTCAATCCACAATAATTTGCTGTTTAGTTAATATATGGCTTGTTACATTACACAAGTATTTATTGAAAACTTCATACACTCTGCTCATTGATAGGCTTCTAATGATAAATGTGCTGCCTTCTAAAAGAAATTTAAAATGGGATACTGCCTAGGCATAAAGCACTTTAGCAAGCTTTTAAATGTTACTGGTTTTACTTAGCGTATCTTGTCTTCCATTAATCTCTGTGGGAGATGTTGAAACTTAAAGGACCACTATAGGCACCCAGACCACTTCAGCTTAATGAAGTGGTCTGGGTGCCTGGTCCAGCTAGGATTAACCCTTTCTTCTATAAACATAGCAGTTTCAGAAAAACTGCTATGTTTATAATAGGGTTAATCCAGCCTCTAGTGCAGGGGTGTCAAACATGCGGCCCCCCAGATGTTGCTGAACTACAACTCCCATGATTCTTTCAATGAAACAGATAGCCAGGGAATCATGGGAGTTGTAGTTCAGCAACATCTGGGGGGCCGCATGTTTGACACCCCTGCTTTAGTGGATTAACAGTGAGAAGACGCCAGTGTCCATAGGAAAGCATTGAGAATGCTTTCTTACGGACTGGCTGAATGCGCGCACTGCTCGTGCCGCGCATGCGCATTCAGCCAATGACGACAAGAAGGATGAAGAGAGAAGGAGGAGAGTCCCCCGCCCGGCGCTAGAAAAAGAGGTAAATTTAACCCCTTCCACCCCCTAGAGCCCGGCGGGAGGGGGGCCCTGAGGGTGGGGGGGACCTAGAGACCCTATAGAGTCATGAAAACGAGTATGTTTTCCTGGCACTATAGTGGTCCTTTAACCCTTTAAGGACACATGACATGTGTGACATGTCATGATTCCCTTTTATTCCAGAAGTTTGGTCCTTAAGGGGTTAAAGAATTACTCCAACCAATAAAAACTGTGTTCTTATCCTGGGCCCCTAAAAAAAAACAAAAAAACAACGAAGGCAAAAAAGTATTCCTATTTTAGCCCCAAGGTCAAGTTTTCCCATCAGCCCAATCCTCGTCTGCTAAAATAACTCCTTTTTGTTTGGAGATCAAAGGGTGTAGGGGGAGGACAGGCTGAGGGGATGACATGGGTGGCACAGAGGAGGGGCATGGGCCATTGGATGCTTGTCCCCAGCATACTGTGTGTGCTGACATCAGATGACCAGAACTGGCATTAGCAAGACTAGAACTCTTGTTCCATTCTGACTAATGACGTTTCAATGACACTGTCAGAGATAGTTACACCTCTGGCAGTAGAGAGGTTAAACTCTGTATGTGCAGCATTTCATAACAAAATGCTGCACGTACAGACTACAGGCACCATGATTATTTCAAATCACAGAAGTGGTGCTTGGAGTGTTCCTTTAATTGCATCTGCCAATTACCAATCACTCACACTGATATTTTATAGCACGGAAAAAACAGTGAGTTGCTAACTTTACGCAGCCCTTTTAAATATTACATCCTGTCGGAACTGATTGTGCTAAGCATAAAAACTTCAAAATCATATTCCAAATCAAAGAAAAGGTGTAATACTTGGCTTGTGTGTCCTAAAGTTGGCAATTTGTTTTTTTAATTCATTAAAATTTATTGTTTAGCAAATAATAGCCTTTCTTTCTTCAAAGAAACACAAATGCCAAAACCAAGGATTGCTTTCAGGTTTGTTTTCTAACATGGGTTGGTTAAAGCAACGCTATAATGTTAGGAATACAAACATTTATTCCTGACACTATAGTACATGTGTTTGGCTGTTTAGGTTCCGGTCCCCCTTAGATTGCTTGGAAAAGGTTATTTTACTCACCTTTTTTTTCCATGCCGCACTGGACCCATCTCTGTGGCTGAGATCATCAATTTTGATGATCTCAGCCAATCTAATGCTTTCCCCAAGGAAACCATTGGGTGGCTTTTGCGAATGCTTGGCAAAATGCCACACTGCAATAATCAGCATCTCCTCATAGAGATGCATTGAATCAATGAATCTCTTTGGGGAACGTTCAGTGCCTCCATGCAGACTGTGGAGATGCTGAACACTAGTGCTGCACATTGTGCAGCATTGACACAGGAATTGTTACTATAGGTGTTAGTACGCACCAATGGACCAATAGCATTTACATTGAAATTCCTGCAGGGACAGGCTATAGACGCCATGACCACTACATTAAGCTGTAGTTGTTCTGGCAACTATAGTGCACTTTTAATTGCAGTGCATGAATAGTAAGTTCAGTAAAGTTTTAGTTGAGTGCATTAATAAGTGAAGGACAACCTAATGTGCAATGTTCTCTTTGCAGTTGCTAGGTAAAACAACTGGTACAATATAATCTAGTTATTCGCCTACTAGGAAAACATCTGCTATTACAACTAGAGGTGAAATGTTCTAAAGACAAGATAGATTTACAAATTCTTACATTAACTCAACAGAACAAAAGTTCAAACTAGAAAAGCTACAATTTCTGGGGAAATTGTGTGAAGTGTTCTTGCCTCCACAAGTAGTCTTCAACTGGAGTGGGCGGAGTAACTGTTATCATTTACATAGCACATTTAATTGCAACGTTGTTGCACAGTTACATTAAACCATACATTTATAAAAAACATTAGCAGGTGTTCAAAAGGCCCTGTCTATGACATCACTTGCTGCTGCAGCCTGGCACAGGTCAGAGTATTTTGGCGGTTGCCATCTTCAAACGGTCGTATTTTAAAAACTATATACAGCGAAGAGCTTTATATTGTGAGAATCACAAGACCCAGACCTACATTTTGATGCATAGTATGTCTCTGAAGTATTAAAATTGAAGGCACAGTCGCAGTTTAGAAATTGCACTTCAAATTTGAGCTTTGCAGAGTGAAGTTTCAATGAAGTCAATGGACGGCGTTAGTTGCAAACAAATGATCATATTGTGAAAACTATCAGGACTATGGCTTAGCCGTTGACATGTTTAGTGGCAGCAGGGATAGCTGAACGTTTTGATATAAGATTTGTGTAGGTGGGCCTGAAAATAAGGGAGTGGTGGCAGTTTAGAAATCATGTCCTGATTTTTCAGCTTTTGGCAGCTCCCACTCTAGCTTTGCCATTCATTCCTATGGGACAAATTTCGCCACAAGAACGACGATATTCCGTGAACCATTCGGCGAAACGTTCCACAAAGTAATAGCAATCCGATCGGGAACAATCTGCACGTTTTGGTAAATTTTTGTCTATGTAGTGTAAAAACTGTGGGAGGAGTTAGGGTGGCAAATTTGGCTATAATAAGAATAATAATATATATGTGAGATAACAATAAGTGGTCTTGCTATGCAAGAACACTTAATAAATGTGAAGAATGAATGGTATGAAATAGAAATTTATACTTCATGGCCAAAGGATTATGGGCATCTTTCTTTATTACTGAATTCACCTATTTCAGTCATACATATTGTTCACAGATGCATAAATCAATCATACAACTTTGGCAGTAGAATATTCTATTTTTTACAGACAGGACTGGATGGGTTTGCCAGGATTCTGTGAGGAAGCTTCCCATCAATCAAAAGCCTCTTATTGCCGGTGGTGTTTTGTAGTTTTTCTTTTTTTGTTTGTTTTTTTAATCAAAGAAACCCTTGTGTCCCTATTGCAGGTTCACTCATCACAACACCCCACTCAAGCCACGGCGACTGTGGGCAGAAGTGCTGCGGTTTGTTCCCTGTTCCAGCTAGGAAGCGGTCCTTGGCGGAGGTACCCAGCCAGGGGTACAGGGAGTTCCGTTACAGTATCACACTGTCATTTTCTTTTTTTGTTACATGCACCATTTTTATTTGGTTTATACATGGGACCCATATACATATTTGCTAGTATAGATGACTCGGTATATGATAGACTTGGTTTATCCATGTTTAGAGTATTCATCCATACTTCCTGTTTGTTGAATCATAGCTCTAGAACCAATTTACTACTTTTTGGCTGTATTGTACTCAAGTTTCATTTTGAAGGATGTTTTGTTGAATATTTCTCTTGTGACTATCATGAACAGGGTGCTGTTATAGTTTGGCCGCCCATTGTGTCTGTATAATTGAGGATATAATTCAGCCATTTCTAGAGTGCACAGGCTACTTGTAACAAAGGCTCTATATGATCAGTGAGGGGGGGCAGACTTTGTAGTAGACTGGATGGGATGTGGCTGGGGATAATAAGAATGGGAGTTAGGGACATTCACTGTTACACTGGATACATTTGATTCAACTCAGTTTATGCATAATAGTGGTGCTTATATATAGGGCTTTATTTGTTGCCGTTTATTATAGCCACAGATAGCTCACTGCAGTTGATATACAAACTTTATTGGGCCCTAACTTACTTCTGGGCCTGCAGAGACCAGCTCTTTGCTTCGGAATCATTATATTAAGTTGTATTGTTTCTGGTGCATTTATTGTCCCCTTAAAGAGTAACCCACTTCGCCACTATCATTTATTATTATTATTATTATTATTATTACTGGTATTTATATAGCGCCATCATATTCCATAGCGCTTTACAATATTATCAGTGGGGGAGATTTAACAATAATTGTGACAATTACAAAAACTTACAGGAACAATAGGTTGAAGAGGGCCCCGCTCAAACGAGCTTACAGTCTATAGGAGGTGGGGCGTAAATCCCAACAGGACAGGAGGTAGTAATCACACAAGGTGGAGAAGTAATTGAACAGAGCTGGAGGAGAGATAGAGTGCTGCCCTTTAGGAGAGAGCAAGAGACATGTATGTGAGGTAGAGGTTACTCTGGGAGGCCATAAGCTTTCCTAAAGAGATGGTTTTTAAAAAACTTTTTAAATGACTGAAGACTAGGGGAGATCAATATAATCGTAGGAAGGCTATTCCATAGGAAAGGAGCCACCCGCGAGAAGTAATGCAAGCGTGAGTTGGCCGTACGGGTGCGAGCAACGGACAGGAGAAGGTCATGGGCCGAGTGGAGGGACTGAGAAGGAGCATACCTATGGATCAGTGAAGAGATATAAGAGGGTCTAAAATTGGTCAGTGCTTTATAGGTGTGGATTAGTACCTTGAATTGACTACTCTAGGATACAGGAAGCCAATGTAAGGACTGACAAAGGGGAGAGGTGTGAGAGGACCGACTAGAAAGGAAAATCAGTCTGGCGGCAGCATTCATTACAGACTGTAGCAGGGCAATACGACTTCTGGGAAGACCAATTAGGAGAGAGTTACAATAATCCATGCAAGAGATTACTAGAGCATTTTTAATATGGAATCTACAGGATTTGGTAACAGACTGGATGTGAGGCTCAAAGGTGAAACCAGAATCAAATATAATGCCAAAACAGCGTGCTTCCAAGGATGGCTGATGTGGGTACCACCAACTTGAAACAAGAGTAAGAGAGGAGTATCATTATTGCTAGGAGGAAAGACAAGTAGTTCAGTTTTAGAGAGATTGAAAAGCGGGAGGACATCCAATCAGAGACAGAAGAAAGGCTAGCAGTGACACGTGCCAGAATGGCAGGGGAGAGTTCCGGGGAGGAGAGGTATGTATGGGTGTCATCAGCATACAGGTGGTATTGGAATCCAAATTAGGTAATATGTTTGCCAAGAGAGACCGTATAAAGAGAAAATAGAAAGGGACCAAGTACAGAGACAGGACGAAGGGAGGAAGTATCATCATTTAAAAAGGAGACACTGAATGAGCGTTGAGAGAGATGGGAGGAAAATCAAGAGAGGACAGTGTCACAGACACCGAGTGATTGAAGAGTTTGGAGAAGGAGAACATGGTCAACAGTGACAAAGGCAGCAGAGAGGTCAAGAATAATTAGTCTAGAGTAGCTTCATTAAAGTCTGCGAACATTTACACTGAGACCTGTTTGGATCTTTACCAGCTGGGCCTGTTAGCCAAAAGTGTCTTTGTAAAGACAGTTTGCAGGAAAAGTGGGACAATACCTGTCATGAAGAGGAGGGTAAGACCCTACTCCAAAGATTTACTGTGGAAGTCCTAAAAGGTCCCTGGTATCAGAAGAAAGGTGATGGACAATGTAGTAGAGTAGATATGCATTCCCAGCAACGGACCAGTCATCCCAGTTCCTGTTATAAAGTTATTTTCCATTTATGTTATTTGATTTATATTTTTTAATAATCAGAGTTAAAATAGGTCTGTAACAGCAACTATGTACACAGCGCTACAGTTTTATTTCGCCTATCCTCTAGCAATGAAACATCAAATAGAGAGATTGTCTCTTGTGTTTAGTTTATTTCAAACAACAGATTTACTTAAAAGATCTTTAAATGTCTCATGCATTACATTAATGCATCCAATATACATTTTAAATGTATATATGAATGACAAATTCTAGAGATAATTTCTTAGTACTTAAAACACCTACTTACAGAAAAATAACATGATTTAAGGGTACGCTCAATAAATCAATATTTACTCTCTGTGTTTCTATGGTTCCTAAGTAAGATTTTAAAAAACGAACACATGATTTATAACATTTCAGAAGATTAATGAAAAGATCTCTGATCTGCAAGTTTACTTTATAGCCTTCGGCAGAAGTATCAAAACTTGTTAATAGTGCAAGAAAGGTCCACTGTTTAATAATTGACTTGTGGCAAGTTCATTTGGCCCACGGAAACAGACAAGATGCTGATTTTTTTTTATATGACTAATAAATCCATTGGGAGGGCCAAGTGAAATTTAACCCTGTTCTTCCCTTGCCTGATTTTATAGTTTAGATATATCTCAGTAGCAGCGCAGTTTTTTCCTTTATATTTTCTGTTTGTCACATGATTGCTCAATGTTGTACTGAGACGGTTTTCTAATTAATAATGCCTATTACCATTTTATTATTGGCTACAGGCATCTTTATATGGGCTCCTATGATATATTTTTCCTCTGGCTGTGAAAGGGAGAAAGACTATGCTAATTACCAAGGCCTTCAACACATGCAGCTGATAATGGACATAATACTCAGACTTTTATTGAGTTTATTCTTTCTCTCCATGTCCGCACCCATCCCATTGTCTCAACAGATTCTATCACAAGAATTCAGAGAGGAGGGACACATCAGCCACTGGAGACACTTCCATATGAAAATTGAAGGTTCTCGTCATGTTTTAATTGTACCATTAAAACATGACAGCAGGAGATACGGATTTCTAAAACAAGCACCCTGTTTAAAAAGGATCAGCTTGGAAATTAAACATTTTTCTTATAGAGATACAGGGGAGCTGAGGCCAGGTGCTGCATAAAAAAGTGATTTTATGACTAAACAGCAAATAATTGAGCAGTGAGACTGCAGGGGTATGTATGATGTATACATCAAATTTATTTCATTATCCTAAAGTTGTTTTGATGCTTAGATTAGCACTGTAATGAGACTACCTTTACAAGTAACACCAAGCAATAAAATAACTGCAATTTTGCGGAGCAGTTTTTCACAAAGAATGATCATTCTGTCAACACTGCTTTCCATTGGTATGGATTTTTTTTTTGTTATTTTTTAAAATACTAATTTGGATAAAGTATAATGAATACAACAAGAAAAGGAATATCTTTTTACAGAATGACATATAGATTTATCAACTGTTGGAATAATAACCAAGAATAAGTATTTAGATTAGCAAACTGAAATCAGAAAGAAATGCAAAATGAAATAAAAGAATGTTTAAATAAAGAGATGCGTAGCTCTCTACTTCATTTTAAAGCAAGTACATTGGTATAATAGAAACAAAGCACTCATATTAGTTACTAAAAAGCTAAAATAAAGATTAGTTAAAAGTAGGATGAACGGAATAATAAAAAACAAAAGAATTTCATATTAGAAAGTCTGTCAAAGCAAAATATGCCAAAGACCATTATAAATTGTGAATATACCCTCAATAGCAGAAGTATAAAAATAAAAAAAAATAAAAATGTAAAAAATAAAACCCTAGGATACATGAGCCTTTTTCATGTTTTTCATAAGAAATATTGATCTTATATATTACAAAGAGTCTTGAATGAGATTTGTAACCCAGGACGTTTTGAAACTATATAAGTAAATGATCTTTAATCTGAATTACTAAAGCAGAGAAAATAACTTTTCGTAAATAATTATTGTATGAAATCACTCACTGCAGACACTCAATGAAGTTGTTTTGAGGATTCGAGTCCCTGGGAGGAGACTTACCTTAAGATGATGAACCATCTTAGAATAGCTGTGTGTCTCACACCTCTTTGAAGACACAAGAGCACTCCTGAGACCATTTTGGTTCTATGTATCGAAACAGTGATTGTTTGTATAGAATGACTGAGACTAACAGTAACCTCATACAAAAGCTGCTTTTTCTTCAGGAGAAGGGTTATGTTATTGGCCTCATTTTGGTTTCTAATATATTTTTCTAAGAATTGGAACAACTGTGAGTACTCAGCTGTAATATAGCAATGCAGTGGATCCTTGAGATGACGTTGTTACATTGTCAGGAGTACCTCTTGGCCTATAAAGTGAAACTAGTCTCACCTACTTGAGTTCCAAATCCCTTAGCAAATCTTTTTTCTTTGACTGTAAAAAAGGCCAATTAAAAATACGGAGCACAAAAGACTACATGTTCTCCCTTATGGACTATTAACTATTAGGGATTAATCCCCAACTGGATATAACAAGGACATTAGGCATCTCAACGGCCCTCTACATGGGTCAATATTTTTAATAGTAGGGTGCAGCAAACTAGACATTTCTGTGCCACTTTTATAGTCTTTCCACAGCCACAAGGTGGAGAAAGAGGAAAGACCACTCACCGGACTTCTCCTTGTTTTCTTGGCGTTCTCCAGTGTTGTTGTTTTTTTATACATTTTGTTTTTTATTATTTAGAGTCCCAATCAGCTCAATCAGAGTCAGTTGTGTTTCTCTTAATACATGCTGGGCATGCAGATTACAAGTAATACTAAATGAGGAGCACAACCATAGAGATAAAACACACTTTATTAATTGGGTCCAATATAACAGGTATCCCAAGATGCAAGTAAAAAAAAAAAAGACCTTAGCAATAATGCCTCAATGATAATACAGAAAATATACAAAATGTATCACAGTTACATCAGTGGCGGATTCAGGGGGGGGGAAACGGGGCAATTGCCCCCCCCCCGAGAAATCCGCCGGTCTCCCTCCCCTGCCAGGACATGCAGGTGCTAGCCCTGCAATGTGACTGCGGACCAGGGGGGAGATCAGAGATCTCCCTCCCCGGTCCGCAGGCACCTTGCTTACAGCCGGCAGGGGAGGGAGAGGGAGGAGAGAGGACCCGGGACCTCAGTCTGCAGCTCCTCCGGGTCCTCCTCTCGTGAGATTTGGAGCGTTGCCGCGGTTACCACGGCAACGCTCCAAATCTCGCGAGAGTGAACTCTAGCCCGGGAGCGCGGGCTAGAGTTCACTGTAACCACTGGGACCACCAGGGAATCCCCACTGGGACCACCAGGGATCGAAATATGTCCCCCCTCCTCCTCAAGGTAAGAAGGGAGGGGGGACATAGAATATTTATTTTAATTAAACAAAAAATAAATACATATATTATAAAAACAAAAAAAGCCCCCCCTACCCTTATCACACACTCTATACACATACACCCCCCCATACACACACACACTGCCCCCATACACACACACATACTGCCCCCATACACACACATACACCCGCCTCCATACACACACTGAATACATACAATAGTTCCCCAACACAACTATTGTTTGTTTACTGTTATACACACACATACTGGTTAGGCATACACACATACTGCCCCCTTACACACACATTATTGCCCACCTCACACTGCGCTGCACATACTCACAATGGACATCACACAAACTGTTACACAACATACTGGTTACATCACTGCATCCCTCCATAATTTGCCCATCACTCACATTACAACCTGACACACACACATTTCCCCCACTGCCCCTCACACACATACTGCACCCCCAGACATTGCACTATTGGAACACACTGGTATTTCTACTACACCCATTTCCCTGCAGACCTCATTGGGAATTGCCTGTTCTTATAACCCGGTTTACTACTTACTTTGGATCCACATTATTGACACCATTTGCAGAATTGCTTCTAGCGTTTTGTTTCTGGGTTTTCTTTCAAAACTCAATGGTCCTCCCTTGCTGAATTTTACTCTGACACATGATATACTTAACACACTGCAACTGTTACACATACATACTTCAGTTTAATGGCTAAACATACACTGCCTTTTTAAAGCCCTCACTTTCAGACATACTACATATTCCCATATTTCACACCACAAAACACTTGCTCACATTAATCACTGTAATCCCCATACATGCCCACACTACACAGACATGAACTACACTCCCTTACACGTTGCACCACTCACACACACCACTGCTCCTAGTGCCCTACTACAGCCCCACTGCCCAGCAGACCTCAGGTAAGTTGTTTTTCAAACTGTTTAAAGTTTGCCAAGGTTTTTGCATGAATTTAAATTATTTTTTAAATTCTTTTACTCAGCTGCATGATACCTGGTAAAGTGTGAAAATTATCATGATATTTACAAAAGTTTTCTCATTTATCAATGCAACCTATACAAGAATGAGACTAAAGCTCACTATTTCTCTTCCTTTTAAACATAGCTTTGCTGAACCTGTGCTATTTATCATAGATCTTTTTAGATCGCACTGACGAATTTTATAGCAAGTCTTTTTTCCCTGAATGCCCAATCCACTATCGTGTTTCATTCTAGATTTTTTATAAACAAGAAGTGCTGTCTTTAAAGGGATTTATTATGTACCATTTTCTTTTATGTTTTTTGTTCAGATTTCTTTAAGATATAGAATGTGTTCATCATATGGTAAACTTCCAATTTATCTTTACACCAAATATATTGATACTTTTTTATGTTTATGAATAGAAAGAGCATTTTTCTTATCCAATTTTTCAGGATATTTTACAATGTATTAATTCAGCAAGCATACAGGAAATCTCAATCAAAACTCTTTTCTTACAAGATTAAACTGCATGAATTAGCCAATATTATTATTTGTTTCAAAAAAAAGCACACTGGTCCCACATCAGTGAAGTATTTCTCACAATTTGTTTAACAAATAGCATTTATTTATTATGACAATAATTAACTAAATTATCATGCGTGACAATAACAATTTATTCATATCAATGCAAACAGTGGGTATTACGTTTCAATGGATATTAACTCATTATCTGTCAAGCTTCTACATTTATGACTATTTTTAACACAGGCTGAAAGTGAAACTTTTCACAGCATGTACAGAATTCCTAATGCAGTAAGGTGTAAAGTTTAGCAACAGTTAAATAACCCTTTCAATGTGAAAGGATCTCTAGTTAAGATCTATTCTTAAATTTTAAATAAAATAACTTTAAACCAGTTCATTAGAATTTCCTGAAATCCAATAAAGAATAATTATTAATAAGCCAGATTACAATTTGTCTAAAAGATACTTTTAAAAGAGCAAATAATACACCTGGATAAAAACAGGGTATGCTAACACGTGATAATATCAACAAAATATTAATTATTCTTAATCCAGCAGAATAATGTTTTAACATAGATTCTTTAGTTCTAAGAATTTCTTAATATGAAATCTGACCGTGATTTATCAGCAATACCATGCATTGTAAATTTTAATTATTTTAATTAATTAAATGAAACCAGTATAATTACCAGTTGAGTAGATATTTTTCATCCGATTAGTAGGTAGTCTCAGGAACTTATTTGGATGTCTCTCTGCATGGAGGTGTTGGTGAAAGTCAGTAAATTCTAAGTGTTAGAGTTTTAGGAGTAGAGTGTTAGTCTCAGATGTTGTCCGAGTTGGAGTCCCCAAACTTCCAATTCCTCTCTCCTCTCCTTTGCATATGTCCTGCATCTGCCTCCTATCTCTTTCCTGTATCTCGTATCTTTCTCTTCCCTTTGTCTTAACTTTTAAAGGGCCAGACTCTCTGTACGTCATCAGTTGATAACCCAATAGAAGCACTAGAGGTGTGGTTATCTTCCAGATCGCAAATTAGTTATTTGGTCTGTAGAGGGCAGTCTTGTCCCACTAAACATACCTATTCAGGAAAGAGTTAACTTTTCCTGGTGGCTATTTTGACGTCATTTTGGCCTATCTAGATAGTGGCTATAACTTACGTATCCTTCAAAGATCAAAGGGGTTCTTAAATTTTGTCCAGACTATGTGTCTGCAAATCTGCTATAATTTCTGATATGGCAGATCATGAACTAAGTTTACCCTTTTCCATACAATGGTACCTTATATATATAGACAGTTAAATTTTATTATTTAATCTTCTCTGTCACAAATGTCTGGGTTTAGATTTGATTATATTCTTCTTATCACTTGTTTATACTATGCTATGCATTCCTTAGCTCTGGCAAAGAGGCCAGTCTTACAGAAAGAAATCCTGTGTCTCTTTGTTTTTTTGTAAACTTGGAATAACAAAATGGAGTCTGATCTGTTCAGAGTGACTCAGAATATACACTTTTAGTTTCTATCATAGCACAAAATGTCTGCCGATATAAATCTCTGACAGGACCAGAACTGGCATTAGCAACACAAACTCTTGTTCCATTCTGACTAATGACGTTTCAATGACACTGTCAGAGATAGTTACACCTCTGGCAGTAGAGAGGTTAAACTCTGTATGTGCAGCATTTCATAACAAAATGCTGCACGTACAGACTACAGGCACCATGATTATTTCAAATCACAGAAGTGGTGCTTGGAGTGTTCCTTTAATTGCATCTGCCAATTACCAATCACTCACACTGATATTTTATAGCACGGAAAAAACAGTGAGTTGCTAACTTTACGCAGCCCTTTTAAATATTACATCCTGTCGGAACTGATTGTGCTAAGCATAAAAACTTCAAAATCATATTCCAAATCAAAGAAAAGGTGTAATACTTGGCTTGTGTGTCCTAAAGTTGGCAATTTGTTTTTTTAATTCATTAAAATTTATTGTTTAGCAAATAATAGCCTTTCTTTCTTCAAAGAAACACAAATGCCAAAACCAAGGATTGCTTTCAGGTTTGTTTTCTAACATGGGTTGGTTAAAGCAACGCTATAATGTTAGGAATACAAACATTTATTCCTGACACTATAGTACATGTGTTTGGCTGTTTAGGTTCCGGTCCCCCTTAGATTGCTTGGAAAAGGTTATTTTACTCACCTTTTTTTTCCATGCCGCACTGGACCCATCTCTGTGGCTGAGATCATCAATTTTGATGATCTCAGCCAATCTAATGCTTTCCCCAAGGAAACCATTGGGTGGCTTTTGCGAATGCTTGGCAAAATGCCACACTGCAATAATCAGCATCTCCTCATAGAGATGCATTGAATCAATGAATCTCTTTGGGGAACGTTCAGTGCCTCCATGCAGACTGTGGAGATGCTGAACACTAGTGCTGCACATTGTGCAGCATTGACACAGGAATTGTTACTATAGGTGTTAGTACGCACCAATGGACCAATAGCATTTACATTGAAATTCCTGCAGGGACAGGCTATAGACGCCATGACCACTACATTAAGCTGTAGTTGTTCTGGCAACTATAGTGCACTTTTAATTGCAGTGCATGAATAGTAAGTTCAGTAAAGTTTTAGTTGAGTGCATTAATAAGTGAAGGACAACCTAATGTGCAATGTTCTCTTTGCAGTTGCTAGGTAAAACAACTGGTACAATATAATCTAGTTATTCGCCTACTAGGAAAACATCTGCTATTACAACTAGAGGTGAAATGTTCTAAAGACAAGATAGATTTACAAATTCTTACATTAACTCAACAGAACAAAAGTTCAAACTAGAAAAGCTACAATTTCTGGGGAAATTGTGTGAAGTGTTCTTGCCTCCACAAGTAGTCTACAACTGGAGTGGGCGGAGTAACTGTTATCATTTATATAGCACATTTAATTGCAACGTTGTTGCACAGTTACATTAAACCATACATTTATAAAAACATTAGCAGGTGTTCAAAAGGCCCTGTCTATGACATCACTTGCCGCTGCAGCCTGGCACAGGTCAGAGTATTTTGGCGGTTGCCATCTTCAAACGGTCGTATTTTAAAAACTATAACTCCTACAGCGAAGAGCTTTATATTGTGAGAATCACAAGACCCAGACCTACATTTTGATGCATAGTATGTCTCTGACGTATTAAAAATTAAGGCACAGTCGGTTTAGAAATTGCACTTCAAATTTGAGCTTTGCAGAGTGAAGTTTCCAATGGAGCAAACCATATTGTGAAAACTATCAGGACTACGGCTTAGCCGTTGACATGTTTAGTAGCAGCAGGGATAGCTGAACGTTTTGATATAAGATTTGTGTAGGTGGGCCTGGTGGCAGTTTAGAAATCATGTCCTGATTTTCAGCTTTTCAGCTCCCACTCTAGCTTTGCCATTCATTCTATGGGACAAATTGCGCCACAAAAACGATATTCCGTGAACCATTCGGCGAAACGTTCCACAAAGTAATAGCAATCCGATCGGGAACAATCTGCACGTTTTGGTAAATTTTTGTCTATGTAGTGTAAAAACTGTGGGAGGAGTTAGGGTGGCAAATTTGGCCAATAAGTGGTCTTGCTATGCAAGAACACTTAATAAATGTGAAGAATGAATGGTATGAAATAGAAATTTATACTTCATGGCCAAAGGATTATGGGCATCTTTCTTTATTACTGAATTCACCTATTTCAGTCATACATATTGTTCACAGATGCATAAATCAATCATACAACTTTGGCAGTAGAATATTCTATTTTTTACAGACAGGACTGGATGGGTTTGCCAGGATTCTGTGAGGAAGCTTCCCATCAATCAAAAGTCTCTTATTGCTGGTGGTGTTTTGTAGTTTTTCTTTTTTTGTTTGTTTTTTTAATCAAAGAAACCCTTGTGTCCCTATTGCAGGTTCACTCATCACAACACCCCACTCAAGCCACGGCGACTGTGGGCAGAAGTGCTGCGGTTTGTTCCCTGTTCCAGCTAGGAAGCGGTCCTTGGCGGAGGTACCCAGCCACGGGTACAGGGAGTTCCGTTACAGTATCACACTGTCATTTTCTTTTTTTGTTACATGCACCATTTTTATTTGGTTTATACATGGGACCCATATACATATTTGCTAGTATAGATGACTCGGTATATGATAGACTTGGTTTATCCATGTTTAGAGTATTCATCCATACTTCCTGTTTGTTGAATCATAGCTCTAGAACCAATTTACTACTTTTTGGCTGTATTGTACTCAAGTTTCATTTTGAAGGATGTTTTGTTGAATATTTCTCTTGTGACTATCATGAACAGGGTGCTGTTATAGTTTGGCCACCCATTGTGTCTGTATAATTGAGGATATAATTCAGCCATTTCTAGAGTGCACAGGCTACTTGTAACAAAGATGGTCTGGTGTTGTTCTCCTATCATTTAGGGTTAATGTACTCTATGAGAAATACATTTTGATGTCCATTTAATAAAGTGTCCTTAAAGTCCTACACAATTGATGCAGTTATACATTTTAGAAGAAAGGATGATAGCTTGCCCTTCGGTAAATCCCCGCTCAGGTCTCAAAATAGCTTTTGCGCACTTGTGTCATTACATAGAGAACATATCTGAAGCATATCAGACTGGTCCCACCCATATGGGCAGTCCAGACCCGAAATGCCAGCAAGTTCCCTCTGCACAAGAGATACAGCAACTCCAGACAATTGTTTCAGCCTTCTTTTGGGCCTCATCAGTGAGGTGTAGCTAATATCACTCTAGGCACAACTCTGGATTACCCTTTTAACTTGGGGTGAGCCAAGTTAATGCATTAAAGCAAAAAAGAAGAAAGGATGTGAACTTTTCTCTAAGCTTTTATCCGTTCTCAGAGTTCTCATCCTTTCTTCTTTTTTGCTTTAATGCATTAACTTGGCTCACCCAAGTTCAATATGCTTCAGATATGTTCTCTCTGTAATGGCACAAGTGAGCAAAAACTATTTTGAGATCTGAGCGGGGAGGTACCGAAGGGCAAGCTGCTGAGTTTCTCTAAGCTTTTGTCCATTCGCAGAGTTCTCATCCTTTCTTTTTTGAGTTATGCATTTTAACTGATTTCTGAACTCTTTATATTGACTTGGCTGGACAGAGACCCCTAGTGGATTGAAATGTTGCCAGGTCCATATTCTGTTGAAATAGAACCATTTTTTTTTCCTTATAGTTCACCTGGTGTTCCAGTTATCTTCATTAATGTATTTTCCTTCAGGATCTGAGGGTTTCCTGGATAACTACACCCTGAACCTCAGATCCATTTTGAATAAGAATAATAGTCCCCATGTGCACTATGAATGTCTTTTTATTAATAATTATTATAGCAGCATAATGGGTTTGATAGCGCTGAGCACATGTCCCTTACACGATGTACAAAGTGGGCTTTAACGCACAATCACATAAGAGACATGAGGTCTGTTTCCTAACCATTCTATGCACTTGTAGGGTTAAAAATGTTTTAAAATAAAATCCTGCATGTAGAGAGGACTTTTTTACTTTCAGTAATGGAACACTGGCATCAATTTAAACTCCTCCTACCCCTTCTATAATCATTAACCCTAACCCTAGGGATGGGTAACACGTTTAAAATTAGTATGCTAGTATTAGCTGACTAATTCTAGTCTAAGAATGAGTGCGTTATAATAAGAGTGTTGGGGTTACTGTAAGTGTTAGAGTATGTCACTATGACGATACAATTATGTTTTACCGGTCTGGTTTCAGTTGATTCACGAGGTAGTTTTTCTTGCGGCAGATAGTTGTGGGCAAATGTTTGTCCCACAACACTACCTTGCACCCTGCTTAGTCTTCCATTTACCAGGCCTTCAGTAACTAGCTTGCATAATCTTTTTTGCCAAAATCTATTACAGTTGAATATTTTAGAATTCCATTATGCTAAATCTCTCTAGGAATCTGGGAATCTCTAGGCCTCACTTGAAGCAGGTACTGAATTAGTCAAGGAACAAGACCGGCCACTACAGTAGGCTATGACAATTACATTACTATATCCAACAACAGGTGGCATTAAATGCCTTTTTTGCTCTCTTTATTCAGGCCTACCCTTTCTTCAGTTTCAGCACATGGCATAGGACTTGCTTTTATTAGCATGGCTCAAACCTTATTACTTACATTCGGCTTTAGTCCCCAATCACAAATGGGAAGTTGTTTAGCCTATATCAATTCCCTTCCGAACTACCTCTGGGTGTTCTGCCGGTGTTTGAAACCTCACCCACCATTTACTATAATATTTCTTTCAGTATATGGGCCCTCTCAATTCAGTTATACTTTTTTGACACGTGGCTCAGACCTTCTTACTTACTTTTGTCTTTTATCCCAAACCACAAATATACATTTTATATATAATAAGTACGAAAAAGGAAAAAGCTAACTATTTTCCTTCTGTGAGGGAAAAAATAAAAACTACCTTGTCACTCAAGGGTTAAGGAGCTGATAGTGGGAGGAGATAATCTTTTTGTTAATGGTGGTGAAATGGTGATTGTTCAGAAAAAGAAATGTATACGAAGTATTGAAACATTTTTTTTGCAAATGGAGCTTTAGGGGACCGGTCATTGCCTGGTTTTCTAATGGTCCATGCATATGGGGGATCAATACCCCGTGGTTTTACTTTGTGAGGGAGGAGATTTGGGATTAGAACAAAGACTGGCTGTTTTTATTTGCATGTCTCAGGTTTATATAGAAGAAAATTTGAATTAAAATTATTTTAATGATTAAACTGTTAACTATAGCAAATAGAAAGCAGGGTTGAAATGTTTAGATTTAACTGGGCGAGTTTTAACAATATGCCAATCTAGATTTTGCAATTAATTTACCAATTCACCACAGTTCTCTAAAGTGTTATCCAAGATTTCTTACATTTGTAAATCAAAAATCACACATTACATTACATTTTCTGCTCGGATATAGTTCAATTAAGGGAAGTTTGTCCTAACCACTCCCTATTCAGATTTCACTACCCTTATTACCCACCGCCAAGGGCAACAGCAAACATTATGGGAACATACTAAATACTGCTGCCAGGCTGATCTTCCTTATCTACTACTTTGGCCCTTTCTCTGGACTTAAAGGACCACTATGGTGCCAGGAAAACATACTCGTTTTCCTGGCACTATAGTGCCCTGAGGGTGCCCCCACCCTCAGGGTCCCCCTCCCACCGGGCTGGATGGAGAGGAAGGGATTAAACACTTACCTTTCTCCAGCGCCGGGCTCTCTCCTCCTCCTTTCCCCATCATCGGCTGAATGCGCATGCGCAGCAAGAGCCGCGCGCACATTCAGCCAGTCTCATAGGAAAGCATTCTCAATGCTTTCCTATGGACGCTGGCTTCTTCTCACTGTGAAAATCACAGTGAGAAGCACGGAAGCACCTCTAGCGGCTGTCAATGAGACAGCCACTAGAGGCTGGATTAACCCTAAAGTAAACATAGTAGTTTCTCTGAAACTGCTATGTTTACAGCAGAAAGGGTTAATCCTAGGTGGACCAGGCACCCAGACCACTTCATTAAACTGAAGTGGTCTGGGTGCCAATAGTGGTCCTTTAAATTGATTCTCTTTATTCTTCTGGATTCTGAATTAAATTTGTTTTGCCAATATTGCTTTCCACAGCTATGGACTGAAAATTAAATAATATCCATAATTAATAAGTGCAATCTGTCTCCGGACCTCTGCTCTGCTGATAACTTACTCTTGTCCTGTTTTCAACCTCTACCTCGGGTCTTGCTGTGGAGGGCTAGTGCACATGTGCAGCAGTTTCCACTCTGCAACCAATCAGCATCTAACGAGATGCATAAATGTCCAGAGGATAGAAAATCCAATGGGCACAAAAATGTTCCTTGAAAAATATAGAACTGGTATAATATAGACATATATATTAATTTTATTACATATTCAGAGACAAGACATATAAGATATTGCATAAACCCATAAAGGAGAGCCACAGAAAATAATAAATAAAGGCTCTATATGATCAGTGAGGGGGGCCAGACTTTGTAGTAGACTGGATGGGATGTGACTGGGGATAATAAGAATGGGAGTTAGGGCCATTCACTGTTACACTGGATACATTTGATTCAACTCAGTTTATGCATAATAGTGGTGCTTATATATAGGGCTTTATTTGTTGCCGTTTATTATAGCCACAGATAGCTCACTGCAGTTGATATACAAACTTTATTGGGCCCTAACTTACTTCTGGGCCTGCAGAGACCAGCTCTTTGCTTCGGAATCATTATATTAAGTTGTATTGTTTCTGGTGCACATAATGTCCCCTTAAAGAGTAACCCATTTTGCCACTATCATTTATTATTATTATTATTATTACTGGTATTTATATAGCGCCATCATATTCCATAGCGCTTTACAATATTATCAGTGGGGGAGATTTAACAATAATTGAGACAATTACAAAAACTTACAGGAACAATAGGTTGAAGAGGGCCCCGCTCAAACGAGCTTACAGTCTATAGGAGGTGGGGCGTAAATCCCAACAGGACAGGAGGTAGTAATCACACAAGGTGGAGAAGTAATTGAACAGAGCTGGAGGAGAGATAGAGTGCTGCCCTTTAGGAGAGAGCAAGAGACATGTATGTGAGGTAGAGGTTACTCTGGGAGGCCATAAGCTTTCCTAAAGAGATGGTTTTTAAAAAACTTTTTAAATGACTGAAGACTAGGGGAGATCAATATAATCGTAGGAAGGCTATTCCATAGGAAAGGAGCCACCCTCGAGAAGTAATGCAAGCGTGAGTTGGCCGTACGGGTGCGAGCAACGGACAGGAGAAGGTCATGGGCAGAGTGGAGAGACTGAGAAGGAGCATACCTATGGATCAGTGAAGAGATATAAGAGGGTCTAAAATTGGTCAGTGCTTTATAGGTGTGGATTAGTACCTTGAATTGACTACTCTAGGATACAGGAAGCCAATGTAAGGACTGACGAAGGGGAGAGGTGTGAGAGGACCGACTAGAAAGGAAAATCAGTCTGGCGGCAGCATTCATTACAGACTGTAGCAGGGCAATACGACTTCTGGGAAGACCAATTAGGAGAGAGTTACAATAATCCATGCAAGAGATTACTAGAGCATTTTTAATATGGAATCTACAGGATTTGGTAACAGACTGGATGTGAGGCTCAAAGGTGAAACCAGAATCAAATATAATGCCAAAACAGCGTGCTTCCAAGGATGGCTGATGTGGGTACCACCAACTTGAAACAAGAGTAAGAGAGGAGTATCATTATTGCTAGGAGGAAAGACAAGTAGTTCAGTTTTAGAGAGATTGAAAAGCGGGAGGACATCCAATCAGAGACAGAAGAAAGGCTAGCAGTGACACGTGCCAGAATGGCAGGGGAGAGTTCCGGGGAGGAGAGGTATGTATGGGTGTCATCAGCATACAGGTGGTATTGGAATCCAAATGAGGTAATATGTTTGCCAAGAGAGACCGTATAAAGAGAAAATAGAAAGGGACCAAGTACAGAGACAGGACGAAGGGAGGAGGTATCATCATTTAAAAAGGAGACACTGAATGAGCGTTGAGAGAGATGGGAGGAAAATCAAGAGAGGACAGTGTCACAGACACCAAGTGATTGAAGAGTTTGGAGAAGGAGAACATGGTCAACAGTGACAAAGGCAGCAGAGAGGTCAAGAATAATTAGTCTAGAGTAGCTTCATTAAAGTCTGCGAACATTTACACTGAGACCTGTTTGGATCTTTACCAGCTGGGCCTGTTAGCCAAAAGTGTCTTTGTAAAGACAGTTTGCAGGAGAAGTGGGACAATACCTGTCATGAAGAGGAGGGTAAGACCCTACTCCAAAGATTTACTGTGGAAGTCCTAAAAGGTCCCTGGTATCAGAAGAAAGGTGATGGACAATGTAGTAGAGTAGATATGCATTCCCAGCAACGGACCAGTCATCCCAGTTCCTGTTATAATGTTATTTTCCATTTATGTTATTTGATTTATATTTTTTAATAATCAGAGTTAAAATAGGTCTGTAACAGCAACTATGTACACAGTGCTACAGTTTTATTTCGCCTATCCTCTAGCAATGAAACATCAAATAGAGAGATTGTCTCTTGTGTTTAGTTTATTTCAAACAACAGATTTACTTAAAAGATCTTTAAATACATTACATTAATGCATCCAATATACATTTTAAATGTATATATGAATGACAAATTCTAGAGATAATTTCTTAGTACTTAAAACACCTACTTACAGAAAAATAACATGATTTAAGGGTACGCTCAATAAATCAATATTTACTCTCTGTGTTTCTATGGTTCCTAAGTAAGATTTTAAAAAATGAACACATGATTTATAACATTTCAGAAGATTCATGAAAAGATCTCTGATCTGCAAGTTTACTTTATAGCCTTCGGCAGAAGTATCAAAACTTGTTAATAGTGCAAGAAAGGTCCACTGTTTAATAATTGACTTGTGGCAAGTTCATTTGGCCCACGGAAACAGACAAGATGCTGATTTTTTTTTATATGACTAATAAATCCATTGGGAGGGCCAAGTGAAATTTAACCCTGTTCTTCCCTTGCCTGATTTTATAGTTTAGATATATCTCAGTAGCAGCACAGTTTTTTCCTTTATATTTTCCGTTTGTCACATGATTGCTCAATGTTGTACTGAGACGGTTTTCTAATTAATAATGCCTATTACCATTTTATTATTGGCTACAGGCATCTTTATATGGGCTCCTATGATATATTTTTCCTCTGGCTGTGAAAGGGAGAAAGACTATGCTAATTACCAAGGCCTTCAACACATGCAGCTGATAATGGACATAATACTCAGACTTTTATTGAGTTTATTCTTTCTCTCCATATCCACACCCATCCCATTGTCTCAACAGATTCTATCACAAGAATTCAGAGAGGAGGGACACGTCAGCCACTGGAGACACTTCCATATGAAAATTGAAGGTTCTCGTCATGTTTTAATTGTACCATTAAAACATGACAGCAGGAGATACGGATTTCTAAAACAAGCACCCTGTTTAAAAAGGATCAGCTTGGAAATTAAATATTTTTCTTATAGAGATACAGGGGAGCTGAGGCCAGGTGCTGCATAAAAAAGTGATTTTATTACTAAACGGCAAATAATTGAGACTGCAGGGGTATGTATGATGTATACATCAAATTTATTTCATTATACTAAAGTTGTTTTGATGCTTAGATTAGCACTGTAATGAGACTACCTTTAGAAGTAACATCAAGCAATAAAATAACTGCAACTTTGCGGAGCAGTTTTTCACAAAGAATGATCATTCTGTCAACACTGCTTTCCATTGGTATGGATTTTTTTTTGTTATTTTTTTTAAATACTAATTTGGATAAAGTATAATGAATACAACAAGAAAAGGAATATTTTTTTACAGAATGACATATAGATTTATCAACTGTTGGAATAATAACCAAGAATAAGTATTTAGATTAGTAAACTGAAATCAGAAAGAAATGCAAAATGAAATAAAAGAATGTTTAAATAAAGAGATGCGTAGCTCTCTACTTCATTTTAAAGCAAGTACATTGGTATAATAGAAACAAAGCACTCATATTAGTTACTAAAAAGCTAAAATAAAGATTAGTTAAAAGTAGGATGAACGGAATAATAAAAAACAAAAGAATTTCATATTAGAAAGTCTGTCAAAGCAAAATATGCCAAAGACCATTATAAATTGTGAATATACCCTCAATAGCAGAAGTATAAAAATAAAAAAAAAATAAAAATGTAAAAAATAAAACCCTAGGATACATGAGCCTTTTTCATGTTTTTCATAAGAAATATTGATCTTATATATTACAAAGAGTCTTGAATGAGATTTGTAACCCAGGACGTTTTGAAAATATATAAGTAAATGATCTTTAATCTGAATTACTAAAGCAGAGAAAATAACTTTTCGTAAATAATTATTGTATGAAATCACTCACTGCAGACACTCAATGAAGTTGTTTTGAGGATTCGAGTCCCTGGGAGGAGACTTACCTTAAGATGATGAACCATCTTAGAATAGCTGTGTGTCTCACACCTCTTTGAAGACACAAGAGCACTCCTGAGACCATTTTGGTTCTATGTATCGAAACAGTGATTGTTTGTATAGAATGACTGAGACTAACAGTAACCTCATACAAAAGCTGCTTTTTCTTCAGGAGAAGGGTTATGTTATTGGCCTCATTTTGGTTTCTAATATATTTTTCTAAGAATTGGAACAACTGTGAGTACTCAGCTGTAATATAGCAATGCAGTGGATCCTTGAGATGACGTTGTTACATTGCCAGGAGTACCTCTTGGCCTATAAAGTGAACCTAGTCTCACCTACTTGAGTTCCAAATCCCTTAGCAAATCTTTTTTCTTTGACTGTAAAAAAGGCCAATTAAAAATACGGAGCACAAAAGACTACATGTTCTCCCTTATGGACTATTAACTATTAGGGATTAATCCCCAACTGGATATAACAAGGACATTAGGCATCTCAACGGCCCTCTACATGGGTCAATATTTTTAATAGTAGGGTGCAGCAAACTAGACATTTCTGTGCCACTTTTATAGTCTTTCCACAGCCACAAGGTGGAGAAAGAGGAAAGACCACTCACCGGACTTCTCCTTGTTTTCTTGGCGTTCTCCAGTGTTGTTGTTTTTTTATACATTTTGTTTTTTATTATTTAGAGTCCCAATCAGCTCAATCAGAGTCAGTTGTGTTTCTCTTAATACATGCTGGGCATGCAGATTACAAGTAATACTAAATGAGGAGCACAACCATAGAGATAAAACACACTTTATTAATTGAGTCCAATATAACAGGTATCCCAAGATGCAAGTAAAAAAAAAAAAAGACCTTAGCAATAATGCCTCAATGATAATACAGAAAATATACAAAATGTATCACAGTTACATCAGTGGCGGATTCAGGGGGGGGGAAACGGGGCAATTGCCCCCCCCGAGAAATCCGCCGGTCTCCCTCCCCTGCCAGGACATGCAGGTGCTAGCCCTGCAATGTGCCTGCGGACCAGGGGGGAGATCAGAGATCTCCCTCCCCGGTCCGCAGGCACCTTGCTTACAGCCGGCAGGGGAGGGAGAGGGAGGAGAGAGGACCCGGGAGCTCAGTCTGCAGCTCCTCCGGGTCCTCCTCTCGTGAGATTTGGAGCGTTGCCGCGGTTACCACGGCAACGCTCCAAATCTCGCGAGAGTGAACTCTAGCCCGGGAGCGCGGGCTAGAGTTCACTGTAACCACTGGGACCACCAGGGAATCCCCACTGGGACCACCAGGGATCGAAATATGTCCCCCCTCCTCCTCAAGGTAAGAAGGGAGGGGGGACATAGAATATTTATTTTAATTAAACAAAAAATAAATACATATATTATAAAAACAAAAAAAGCCCCCCCTACCCTTATCACACACTCTATACACATACACCTCCATACACACACACACTGCCCCCCCATACACACACACATACTGCCCCCCATACACACATTGTATATGGTGTTTCAATAATTTATACAAAGTAACACCTGCTGTGGTAATTATTTAGAATGTATCTGAATTTCTGCTACAATAGTTGCTGTGGAACCAATATTCTGATTTTTCTAACAATTGAGTTTGAAAATTGGATTTCTTGCTAGATAGTTTACGATCTAATCACTATTGTGAGACTTCATCCTTTGCGAGATAATTCAAGTAAAATGTCTCTATGGACATGTATTTCCATGAATAATGACAACCAGTTATTAGAAGTTATTTTAATAATATTGAGTGTTGCTACTCAAAATATTTTGAATCTAATTCCTAATCTGCTATAGATTAAAAATTATTCAGTTTTTGACTGTTCATTCAGTTCTGTCTAGCTAAATAAACACAATAGGGTCAGGATCACAAACATGTATTCCTGAACCTATAGTGTATAATTACTATCTAAACCCCCTCTCTATAGGGGGACAATAGGACCTATTGTCCTCCCCCCTGGCCCCCACCCCTGAGCGGGCCCTAAGTAAAAATGTTACCCTCCCCCCCAGGTGACTAGGGGTCTCCAATCCCCTTGTCACCCCCTCCCCCCCCCAAAAAAATTTTTAAATCCCTACCTACCCTCCTCACCCAAAAAATAGTGACTAAGTACTTAATAATATAAAATAATGACTAAGTACCTAATAAAATAATGACTAAGTACCTGGTAAAAAAAAAAAAATAATAATAATAATCTGATGCCTTCTTTTTTCTAAAAATCTTCTTTTTTCAGCCCCAGAAAAGGCCAAATAAAAAACCATGTCTGTTGCACTAAACAAAAAAAAAATCTGACGGAAAAAAAACCACAGATGCTGAAAAAATAATCTTCACCCATGGAGGGCACCGCGCAGACTGAGCTCCGCAGGGGGCGGGGAGGGCAGGGGGAAGGCTTGTAAAGCCTTGGCCCTCCCTGCAATTAGGCTCAGTGCACTCTGGTTTAAGCCATCCAATCAGAGTGCTCTGACAGGTAAATGAAGAGACTGACAAGTAAATCCAACCAGAGTGTTCTTTGGAATTTTCCCACGCTGTGTAATTTGACTCATAGCAATACTCTGATTGGTTGATTGAAAGTAACGAGTTATGACGTGCCCCTAAATAACTAATAAGAAAAATAATTAGAAAAGACAAAAAAAAAACAAGTAAAATCTAAAAAATATATTGCATTTTTATAGTTAACTTTTTATTTTATCTGTATTATTATTATTCTCCTTATTATTTATAAACATTTATGTTTCAAAGTGTCTACTTCATATTTGAACTTTATTGTTATTTTCTTATTGTACAAAAAAGTTTATGAAAAATAACAATAAAGTTCAAATATGAAGTGCCCACTTCTAAACAGATCAGATATGTGTTCCCCTTGCAAAACCATTGACCATTCTGCACTTTAATGATTATATCACGGTTTCCTATGTGACCGCACGTGTTGGCAATAGGTTCTCTTTAAGCTATGACGTGGCAGGAATGTCACTATACTGCAGTTTGCAGTGACGTGCCCAGCCGTCATTGGTCATTAAGGGGTTAATACCAGTCCTCTTCCCCTAATAACAGGCATTTCCTAAGAAAATATCCCTAATATTATTATTATTATTATTATTATTATTATTATACTGTCCTATGGGGAGAAGTCTTAGTGCAGTAGCTGTAGCTGTGTGTATGACGGTAGTGATACATTGTAATGCTGCTGGTTCTCACAGAATGTGTGGCAGATAGTGAATGGAAGCTTTGGGACGTAAAGTGGGCGGGGCGACTGGAGAAATGACAGGTATGTGGGCGGAGCCATGGCTGGGGATTCACGCTGGAAGGGGCGGTGACAGGTGAATGGGCGGGGGTGGGCGTTCCTAGCGCCGGCTCCTCCTCCGTTTCTCATTGCCACGCTCCCTGCCTGTGCTCTCTCTCTCTCTCTGAGATCCTGCGCTCCGGCAGCTGTCACAGCCTTTAGGGCTCTCTGTCCCGCAATGTCCAGGGGTCTGATTCTGGCACTGCTGCTCCTCTCCTCCTCCCCTGCACTCAGCTGGGCGGACACCCAGGAGGAGGACACTAATGAAAGTGTGACCGAACTTGTAATTGAGACATTGGTAAGTAATGATGGGCAATGAGATGCAGAGCAGCCACTTGCGTCTGTTATGACCGTCCTTACTCAGAGGCATGTTCACAACCTGGTTTAAATCCCACAACCACCCCAGCACTCTTACAGCCAGTACCACAACCACTTCAGGCTGCAGCCCTGTCACAGCCAGTACCACAACCACTGCAGCCCTGTCACAGCCAGTACCAAAACCACTGCAATCCTATCACAGCCAGTACCACAACCACTGCAGCCCTATCACAGCCAGTACCACAACCACTGTAGCCCTGTCACAGCCAGTACCACAACCACTGCAGCCCTGTCACAGCCAGTACCCAAACCACTGCAATCCTATCACAGCCAGTACCAAAACCACTGCAGCCCTGTCACAGCCAGTACCCAAACCACTGCAATCCTATCACAGCCAGTACCACAACCACTGCAGCCCTATCACAGCCAGTACCACAACCACTGCAGCCCTGTCACAGCCAGTACCACAACCACTGCAGCCCTGTCACAGCCAGAACCACAACCACTGCAGCCCTGTCACTGCCAGGGTGTCGATGTCGCATCCCTGTATCGACTGTGCAGGAGCAAACTTTCCAGCTAGGGCAATGCATTCGTTATATCTGATCATAATGTTTCAGCTTAACTTTACTGATCACTCACTCATGCCGCTGGCTCTGGTCAGAAGGATTCCTTTACCATATTTGATCAAGAGGCACTCATGTTCCTGCCCTGATGGTGAAGTCCCTCCTCTCTGCTCTGGTCACCCCTCTCCCTGATCTGGGTTCACCCATCTGGCTTCCCTGGTCTGGGGTCACCCCTCTGCCTGCCCTGATCTGTGGTCACCCCTCTCCCTTCCCTGGTCTGGGGTCACCCCTCTCCCTGATCTGGTCTGGGGTGACCCTGCTCTGGTGTGGGGTCACCTCACTCTCCTTCGTCTGACTAGAGGAACCCCACTCTCCCTGCTCTGATTATGAGCCTCCGAACTCTTGCTAGATCAATAATCTCCTACCCGTCCATGCCTGCGATCTGCAAAGCCCCACCACATCTGCACATATTTCACCTTCACCTTGCTTTCATTTCAGCATTCTCTGTTAGTGATCATCAACGTTCCATAGATAATTCCTTCCAATTCATCTTCTCAAAGCCCTTTTTCATCTCCCTCCATCACTTCTCCCGTATTGTTACTCATTGCTGCCCGAATGCTACCTGACTGTTTACATTTCATTGTCACTGACATATTTTCATTAGCTCGTGTGCTCCATGAATTGTTCCTCAATGCCAGTCTCTTACTGGGTATACTAGTATTTCTTCTATTCTATTTCCCATAATTCATGTAAAGCAAGTTACTACCATACATCATGTTTTATTCACCTCTCATACACGCAGCCCTTGCACTTTCATTCTATCTGTCACCTGTGTGTCTCTGCTACCCCCTTCTGTTTCTGCATGCACCCTGTTGCTTTCCCTCTGCACATCTCCTTCCTGTTGCTCACATACTCAGCTACTCTAATTGTCATATCTCATTACTGTATCCTCATCCACCCCCATGTGCCATCACATCTTTCCTAGCTTTTCATCATTTACTCTCACACTATTCATTTTCAAGCACTGGCATCCAACTACTCGCCCCCCCCCCCAGCTGTTATGGACGACATATAGCAATGTACTTGGCATGATGAGATTTGCTGTACACATCAGAATTGGCTGCAGACGTTGTCTAACATACAAATGAATGGTCCATGGAGGCGGCTGCAGGAAATGAGTTCAGGTTTTGCAGTTGCTGTAAGATCCATCTTCAGTCAAGCTCAACATTATTGGCTGAGCGTGATGGGAATTATGGTCTACAGCTGTTTTAGTGCCTGCTGAGCTTTTTTTTTTCTTTTCTTTTTTTAATGCAGAGAGGTGAGAAATTCCAATGCTACTGCATATATTCAACCTTTATAAATAGACTAACATTAATCCTTGCTGTTTATAGTGTACCCCCTATTTCATTTGTGTCCCCTTCCCTATTACATTGTCTGGCTGTGCATTGTGGGACACATAATGCCCAACAGCTGAGTTACTTTAATTAAAGCATGTAACAATGGTCCATTTCTCTCTTTATAACATTACAAATTGTTTCATCTAAGTCATCTGCGTGTTTTACAAAACATTTCATGTGAAAAAAAAAACACGAATCTCTCATGTCACTAATCCCCCCTCTTTTTTCAGGATAAGCCTGAGACTTGCGTAGAGACAGTAACTCATGGAGACACCATTCAACTTCACTATACGGTGAGTGCTGGCTTCCTCTTGTAGGGCCACATCTGGGCCTAAGGGGTAACATCTGTAACAACAATAACACGTCAGCATTCTGATCACACTGGGGAGGAGTGATGTGAGAGCACTGGGGAAGGAGGGCCTAGGGAGGAGAGAGGAAGGTTTGGGAGGAGATGTGTGTGTAAGTCCCAACGTTTAACCCCTTGTGCAAGAGACTACCCTCTTACTGCTGATTTGTGGAAGGGGGGCAGCAGATTCATAAAACATATGGACTATCCATACACAATTATAAAGTATAGAACAAAATGCACATATTAGGAAACTAAAAATAACTTGTATTGACTTTCCTTTTCTTTCTATATTTTGTTAATTTCTTACACACCTTTCATGTTGTGATATTTTCTTTCTTAGGCTGTAAGTATAGTTTTTACAATTCTTGCATTTTGCTGTAATGTTTTTTTGCAAGTGTGTGTGTGTGTGTGTATCCTATTACAGCCAGTACCACAACCACTGCAGTCCTGTCACAGCCAGTACCACAACCACTGCAGCCCTGTCACAGCCAGGGTGTCGATGTCGCATCCCTGTATCGACTGTGCAGGAGCAAACTTTCCAGCTAGGGCAATGCATTCATTATCTCTGATCATAATGTTCAGCTTAACTTTACTGATCACTCACTCATGCCGCTGGCTCTGGTCAGAAGGATTCCTTTACCATATTTGATCAAGAGGCACTCATGTTCCTGTCCCTCCTCTCTGCTCTGGTCACCCCTCTCCCTGATCTGGGGTCACCCATCTGGCTTCCCTGGTCTGGGGTCACCCCTCTGTCTGCCCTGGTCTAGGGTCACCCCTCTGCCTGCCAGGGCGGCTTCAATCTGCTTTCCTTACTACCTGGTGTGAGATACAGAGAGATGTGTACCTAAGCCGATCTGGAATACGATCTGCCAGGATTCTAGGCAGGATTCTCGTCTGGGGCTTTTAATTAGGGATTATTCCAACCCTAGTGACTGAATAATCTAAATTTTATTAATGACAGTAGGCGAATATTTGCTTATCTTTCTTTACTGAACCTCCCAGCAACAAAGAAATAGTTAACAATAGTGTAAAAACAATTCAACCAATCAGAGTGTATAACAGTATTATATGATGTCATCAAACTCCTCCCAAGTCTTGCTGTAGCCGACGATATCCAAGTAACAACCATGTAAACTGTAACTATGAACCGTGACCAATCCAAGGTCCTGATGTAGTCAACCATGTAAACTTTCAACGGGATTGATGAATCCATATATCACAAGCGTTGGGATTCTTCACACTAAAGGGAAGTAGAGAAGAAAACCATGAGAGTATAGGTTCTCTTACTAGTTGAATGCAAGTTTATGGCATGCATACTAGGGACAGCAATTTCAATAGATTTCATGTAAAATGATGTTGAGTATGTCAAACTCTTGGTTAGAGTGTTGTGGTGTAAACCTATGACAGATGATTTGTGAATGTGTTTGAAACAGATCAACTAGAATTTTTTTTTTAGTAACTTACCTTAGGGCGGGTATAAATTATAATGAAAAACAAAGAAGGGAGGGAAAATAGTCGCCTCCTGTCATTAATAAAATTTTAGATTATTCAGTCACTAGGGCTAGAATAATCCCTAATTTTATGGCAAGACAGGAGGCTTCATATTTGCTGTTTTAACGCTCTTATATGATAGCAGATGCAGCATGTGGCATAGGTTTGAAATAGAATGTACGAAAGGTGGACTCCCTGGTCCAATCCGCAGACGACAAAATGTCTGAGAGGGAACTACCCGCACGAAAGGCTGAGGATGCGGCTGCTCCTCTGACTGAATGCGCTCCTAAAGAGGAGTCAATACCTTTTTGGTAGTATCCATCTGATCCGCTGCGCGACGGTGGGAGCGGACACCGGTTTGTGTGGTCTGACATAGGAAACAAGAAGGGGTCCTGTAGGGGAACGCAGAGTGGTTGTGGCATCTATATAGTGCCTTACACAGAGCGCCACACAAAGCGACTGTCTATTCGGAAAGTAAGGGTAGAATACAGAGGAGGAATCAGTCTTAGTTCGCCTGGTGATGTGAAATTTAACGCCCTCAGGCGAAAAAACTACATCGTGGAAATCAAATGCTCGAATGTCGGAGACCCTACGGAAGGATACCAGACATAGAAGTAAGGCCAGTTTGGCAGAGAGTTGGCGTAATGTCAAATTCTCATTAGAGGGCCAGGAGTCTAAAAGGGAAAAAACCTGATTGACGTCCCAGAAATTGGAATATCTTTGAAGAGGGGGTCTGGCTAGCCTGATCCCTCGTAAAAGTCTACAAACTGAAGGGTGTTTTCCTATTTAAGCATTGTCAATAGGATTGTGGGCCGCAGAAATAGCGGATCTAAAAACATTAATTGATCTTTAGGACTTACCTTGATCAAAGAGAATAGACAGAAAATTTAGGATGATCGTCAGAGGTGCTGAAAAGTGATCAGTATTCCTTTCCAAACACCAGCTGACCCATGTCCGCCATGCAGCGAGGTAAGCTCGTCTAGTGCCTTGGGCCCAGGAGTCCCATAGGAGGGCCTGAGCTGTCTCCAAAAGTCCAGAGACATTCCAGGATCCCCTGAAATGGTCCAAGCTACAAGCTGGAGACGGCCTTGAAGGGCGAGTGGGTGACAGTGCCCTGCTTAATTCTTGAGGATGTCGGGGGATCGAGGTAGTAGAATTGGACAATTCACAGACAGTTCTAGCAGGGTTGGAAACCAAGTCTGGACTCTCCATAGCGGAGTGATAATAACTATCGTCACTACTAGGGCTTTGACCAGGTAAAGGGTGCGCTGGATCATGGAGAAAGGCGGGAACGCATAAGCTCGTGTCTCCGGCCAAGGGTGTAGGAAGGCATCGAGTGCCCGAGACGCGAACAGGTCCAGTGTGAGGGGCCCGCGAAGACAATACATTTGAAAGAACAAGCGGGGATCCAGTTGCCAGTCGCTTACAGGCCTCCAATGATGAGAGAACCAATCTGCAACTAGGTTGTCCGTGCCCGGAAGATATTCCGCTCTGATGGATTAATTCCGCTCCAGGCAGAATTGGTAGAGTTCCTTGGTAAGGTTGGACAGTAATTTGGATCAGGAACCTCCCAACCGATTCACATAACGCACTGCAGAGACGTTGTCCATGTGCAGTACTAGTGAACAATTGAAACAATCTTTTGCGAAACTGCGAATCACAAAAGATCCTGCAATTGATGTGCAGTGCTTGTTCGGATCGAGACCATAGTCCCCCGGTGGACCTTTTGGCGCATGTAGTGCCCCACCCCAAGAGACTGGCATCGGATTCCAGAATGAAGTCTGGTTGTGATCCGAAAAATGGCTTTGCCATTCCAAGCTTCCATGTTGTGAAGCCACCAGTGAAGTTCTATACGGACTTCGTCTGGTAGGTAGATCAGTTGGTCGTAGGAGGTAGACCGGTTTAGATAGTAAGTCTTGAGCCGTTGCATGGCTCTGTAATGTAGGGGTCCCGGATAAATGGCTTGGATAGAGGCCTATGGGATGAGCCAGATCACGTAGGCGAATCTGGTGGGCTGATAGCAATTTGCGAATGTCTTTCTTTATAGCCTTGACCTTTGTAGAAGGTAGTTGTAAAATCGCCTGTACGGAGTCTATTAGGAATCTGAGAAACTGAACCTGCAGAGAAGGTTCCAGGTCCGATTTCTGAAACCTAGGTTTTGTAATAAGGCCATCGTCATGTCCGTGTGTTGACGTAAAAGGTCTGGATCTTGAGCCATTATCAGGATGTCGTCCAAATATTCAATGGAACGAATCCCCTGGGATCGGAGTAGAGCCATCACTGGTTTCATCAGCTTTATGAAACACCATGGTGCGGAACAAAGACCAAATGGGAGGCATGTGAACTGCCAAATTTCCTCTTGCCAGAGGAATTGAAAAAAAGCAAGATGGTTGCGGGTGACCGGGACAGTGAGATATGCATCCTTTAGATCGAATCTGGAGAACCAGTCTCCCACGCAAAGGAGGTCCCTGAGGAGATGGATGTCCTCCATTTTGAAATGACGATATCTGACATAGTGATTCAGGTCTTTCAGACTGATTATTGGACGCAGGTTTCCGGGTTTTTTGTGGACCAGAAAAATATTGCTTAGAAAGATATGTGGGAAGGGTGATCTTTCTATCGCCCCTTTTTCCACCAGTTTGTTCAATTCTGTGTGTAATGCCAGGTTGTCTGTTGCAGACATCCAAAATGGTGTAGGTGGTGTGTCCTGGAAGGGAGTGGAAAGGAAATCTATTTTGAACCCCTTGACTGTGTGTAGGATCCATAGATCCTGTGAAAGCAGTTCCCATTGTTGGGAAAAAATGGGTTAGTCGACCTGCTATAGGTACATTAAAAAAAGGAAGGTTTATTACCTGGAGCAGTGCGTCCGCATAAGGAGGCAGATCCACATCCCCGGATGGATCCTCTATTGGTGAATAACTGCCTGTGGTAGGGTCGGGGAGGGGTCCCGAGTTCCAGTAGTTTTCTGAGGGACGAGGCCTGTAGCCTGTGAAGGCAGCTCTGCTGTTTGTTCGGCCTCTATAACGTCCAACTCTCCCGGAAAAATGACCTGATTGGGAGCGAAATACCCTGCGTAGGGTGGATTTGACCTTGTATAAGGTAGTAAATACCGCTACATGTTTGGACAGATCTCTCATGAAAGAGTCCCCAAATAACAAGCCATTGGCTTCTGGTCCCAGTTCTCGGGAGCTTAAGTCTGCTAATTTAGCATCGAGTTTATATAGTGCCGCCCTACGTCTCTCAGTGGATATAGCCACATTAGCATTGCCCAGGAAACATAGGGCTCTTTGGGCCCATTCTCGGACTGTGTGAGGGTCAAACTCCCCACTAGTTATAGCTTCGTCAGCTAGTATGAAAATTTGGATGATGGGACCAGCGATATCCAGGAGCTTGTCCTGGGCTGTCTTAATTAAGACCCTGCTCAATACCCTTGTGAGGGTCTTTCCCTGTTTTAGTGAGGAAGGTCACAAATAGCGGGTCAAACTCTGGCGTGAGAGCCACTTGGTATAGTTGGCTGAGGGCATTTAGAGTTTTGCCCTTATTTCTTTTTCAAGGGGCTTACTCAGCCACATCTTGCAAAAATTAGAGAGGTGGTCAGGTGGAGCCCATTTGGCTGAACGTGGATGTCTAATGACCCCAGGATTCGAAAAAAGGGGCACCCGACTATCTGAGTCGGGTCCCTTGGGCATAGAGATGTTTGCATCTGTGTCCTTTTTGGTAATTAATGTCTCCTTGACATTAATTACCAAAATTAAATCACCCTAACACACACACACACACACACAGCACCCTCAATCACACAGCACCCTCACACAGCATCCTAACACACACAACACCCACACAGCCTGCACCCGCCACACACACTATACTCCTCACAAATGCACACTACACCCCTCACACATACCCTTCCCACACACACAGCACCACACAATACTTCCAAATATATATATATATATATATATATATATTTTTTTTTTTTTTTGGAAGTTGTAGTTCAGCAACATCTGGGGGGCCGCAGGTTGGACAGCTGAAATACAACTCCCATGATTCTTTCAATTAAAAAGATAGCCAGGGAATCATGGGAGTTGTAGTTCAGCAACATCTGGGGAGGCCCGCAGGTTGGACAGCCCTGATCTACATATATACACACACACTAGATCTCTACATACACTCTGAATCCTCTATACACACACACTCACTAGATCTCCTATACACAGACGCTGCACAACCTACACACACACACACACATTACATTTCTGACATATCACTATGGATCCCCTATGCACACACTAGATTCCATGTAAGCAAACACATAGTGTCTCCATAAATGGGATACAGTGAGTATCCCAATTATGGAAACCCCTGAGACAAGTTTCAAGCAAACACAATGCAAGCATGTTATTAAATTTGCTTGCGCTGTGTAGAACAAATACAGGGCCCTTTTCTCATGCCCTGGAAGAGCATTGAACCAACATGCCCTGGATGAGCATTGAACCAACATGCTCACTTTGAGATGGGGCGTGCTTGTCATTGGGGATGACAAAACACACTATCTGGCCCCGCCCCCTTTTCAGTGAGCCTCTGTGAATAAAAAATGCCCGGGCCAAATTTTTTTCCCCAGTCCGGCCCTGCTATTATTAACTATTTCTTTGCTGCTGGAAGGTTCAGTAAAGAAAGATAAGCAAATATGAAGCCTCCTGTCTTGCCATAAAATTAGAGCCCTGGGCTCTGTCCCACTCCCTCATTGGTGATCTAGATGCAGGAGCAGTGGCAGAGTGCTTTGCAGCCATCTGTCACTTGTATCTGCATGGTTCTCTCTGAGACAGCATGGTCTGATCTGGAAGCAGAAGGGATGTGGTATCACATCAACTTCACCCAAACAAACTTTACTTACTTTGAGAATTCCACGTAGGAAGCAATGCCAAGCAGCTTCAATGCACAGCACCTAACACTTCATCCTCCTGCACCTATACCAACAATGGTAAGGGGAAATCTATAAGATACAAGGTGCCAGTGTGCAAGAACATTGTCTTAAATCGTTATGAAGACATATATCATGAGCCCAGGAGAGGGAACAGGGGCATTAAAGATTTCTGTTCTGTTAGGGAATCTTTTGTGTGCACTGCTGTCTGGTACTACTGATAAAAATAATAACTACGTAATAGTATCTGACTCTACTAGGAGTTTACCAGTTGTGCAGCCCTCTAATTGACTTTTCCTGTCTGCTCCTGTCTGCTCTCAAAATGGGAAGTCTGAATGAAGATGTCATACAAATGCAGAAAGATAAGTCCTGCGCTCACTCCCATCACTGGGCGGCAGCAATGACTACAGTACACATTAGCCCCAATATATAGTAAAAACCAAAGAAAAACAAATTACCTGCGCTCTCTCCTTAATCCCTATGTATTTCTAAACAAATTGAGTTTTTTTAGTTACCTGCAATGGCCATGAGAGGATAAGCACACCTGCCAGCGTCAAGGCAAACCCCCCCAGGTGGGTCATAACTCTAACCATTCACCTTGCTTCCTTGAGCTTCTGGCAAAGATCTCTAATGAGACAGAAAGGGTTATTTTTTAAATACACCCCTATATATTATCAACCCTTAATAGGGAACACATGGGATGGGCGGCTGCATTGTAACAAGGCTGAGTGATACAAAAAATGGATACAAATGCAGAAAGATAA
Organism: Pelobates cultripes; assembly: GCA_933207985.1. NCBI lineage: Eukaryota > Metazoa > Chordata > Amphibia > Anura > Pelobatidae > Pelobates > Pelobates cultripes. The sequence continues at coordinate 334,595,088 of OW240912.1, read as the reverse complement.
GTCCTGCGCTCACTCCCATTACTGGGCGGCAGCAATGACTACAGTACAAAAAGAAAGATGTCAGGCTTTCTTCGTGTCATCCATAGCGTTTGCACATCTTTTCAGGTGATAGGTGTTTGTCAAGCTGCTTTCTGGAGATCACGGAAAAACATGCGGTGCTAATTATAGCCATTTTTAATTATTCTTATTGTAATAAATATTGCTAACACACCAGAAAGCAGGTGATTTTTTTTTTCTTTGCTACATAATTCCTCAGTGTTGGTACATTTACATTTTGTGTCTTATTTTTTTTTTTAATTTATTTCCTGTAGGCTTAATATTTAATCACAGTAGTTTACTGAGAAAGACAAGCTATAGCCTCATGTTATACCTAGTAAGTAGGTAACCACATATAGATCACCATCTTATTTAACTACATTTGAAAGCTTGTGTCAATCAACTAATAAACTAGAGACTTTGTAGCCAAAGCTGATTGGCTGGGGCAAAGTGACACTGTCATCTCATGACTGCAGTCTGTTTAGCTGTGATATTGAAAAGAAAAACAGGCGTCATAGTGACTTGAAATTGATTTCTAACACCTAGATGTACTGTACAGAGAACATGTACCATTTTTCACAAAACACTATGGGGAAAATTTAGCAAAATGTTCCGAAAATATTTTGTTGGTTTTTTTTTTGTTTGTTTTTTTTAATAGGAAAAAAAAGAGAAATCTGAGCCACAAATTCTAAGGGATACACTAGTGGGGGAGGGGGGGTGGGGGGGTATTACTTTTTTTTGTATCGTATCTTTACTTTATAACTAAAGTTTCCTTTAGAGGTAAACTCTCTTCATGTTCATTTTTTCTTTTGTTAATAGTTTCAAAACAGTTTAAGTATGTTAAATGTAGTCTGCGAAGTGCTGCATTGTTTCTTTGTATATTCAGTCATATTTTGCACCTTCATTTGTGTTATATTAGGAATAAGCCTGAAGATGTGTGTCAGGGCAGTTTCAGTTCTTTGCTATTGAGGAGTCATTTTTTTACCTGTGGTAATTCTGCTTCCTATAAGGGTTTTGGCAGTTTTCAATATACAATATTTAACTTAAATAATGATATATATTTTTCATATCTTCCTGGTAGTACACCTGTATATCTAAGGGACACACAAAGCTCTACTGTAACTAGGAGGTGAAGCAAGATCTGTTTTTACCATCCATCCGAGTTTGGGTATTTGGCCACTAAAGCTTTTGCCCTATTTGTAATAAAGATGGATCCTGTTCCACATATTAAAGGACCACTATAGTGCCAGGAAAACATACTCGTTTTCCTGGCACTATAGTGCCCTGAGGGTGCCCCCACCCTCAGGTTCCCCCTCCCGCCGGGCTCTGGGGGGAGGAAGTGGTTAAACTTACCTCTTTCTCCAGCGCCGGGCTGGGGAGCTCTCCTCCTTCTCTCCACCTCCTCTCCTCCTCTTCGGCTGAATGTGCATGCGCGGCAGGAACTGCGTGCACATTCAGCCAGTCCATAGGAAAGCATTCACAATGCTTTCCTATGGACGCTGGCGTCTTCTCACTGTGAAAATCACAGTGAAAAGCAG
>OW240912.1:334542373-334583451 GCA_933207985.1 Pelobates cultripes | reverse complement strand
ATTCTCCTTTGATTTTAAATACTGCTTTATGGCAAGCTTAGTATAGTACCTAGTGTTTTATTGATATTCTTAATTTAAAAAAAGTACAACTCCAAATGGAAAACTAGTTAATCTCTGTGAGTCTTTGTCGATTTCTGATTTATGGTTTGTGGTTTGAGTCTGAACGGCAACATTTTCTGCAGTCCTACAATACAAATATTTCTTCTGAAATTTAGAGTCTGACTGGGCATCATGGGAAATGCTTTTCACATATATTGCAATATCAATGCTAGCATTCTCTGATCTAGACCGATAATGATCAAACTAAATTAATTTAGCGGATTATCATGGAGTTTAAAGTGCCTTCTGTCCTCTTTTATCACAGCATCCCTTCTTTGGTTTATGATGCGAGATGTGATTCAGTCAGAAAATATCTGTAAATATTCATAATCAAAATATCTTTCCTTCTGTAGATGTTTTAAAGTACTAATGTACAATTTTGACTGAAAAATAGTAGACTAAATAAAATGTCTGAAAAAAATAAAATTCAGTTCCACTGAACATTTTAAAAATGACTGTCACTTCTAAGGGAATGGCATTCTAATGACTTAATTATAGTTAGGTAACCAAGGAGCTCAGTTGCTGGATAACTTCTTTGTTCATGTAATTAATATTAACCCATCATTTTTTTTCGCATGCTCATGTAAACCAGGACACTAGTTGAAAACTCATGAAATTTAGTGAAGCGGTAGAGATCTATAATGCACTTTATTTTTCACAGCATAAAAATAATCTTATGCTGTGAAATTTATTGGTTTTTGGCAATAAATTTCCCATAATATTCAAACACCTTTTTCTCCAGAACCACTTGCGTTTCAAAAGCACAAATTGTGGAAGTGGTTATGGTTTGATTTTGTGAACAAATAGTTTTTATCTGTGACGAATGAATCAAATTCCTGTTAATCTACGCCTGAATGAAGTGATCCGTCTGGGATTTTCATGCACAAATCTAGTTATCACATGACTTAGATTCACATTCTATTAAAAGAACATGATTGGTGATGTGGTCCGACGGCCATATTAAATTGTAGGAAATGTTAACTTCTTCTCCGAAACCACTTGTTAGAGCCCTACAAAATTTGGCATACATCTCCAGATCTAGTTTTTCTACCACAGCTGTTCAAATCAAGTCTTTCTCAAAATTCAGATGGGCACCAAAAGCCATTTTCCTTCAAGGTGTGCTAGAATTGAATACATTTTGACTTATTTTATTTATCAAACTAAGTTACAACTTGTTAACACATGATATCTGCAATATGGTTTGTGTCCATGCTTTTGTGTGCTTAGGTCACATGATCTGGGGGCCATTTTGTTTTTTGGGGCAACTTTTGCACAGTATTGAAAAAATCTCCTTCTCCAGAACTTGCTGTGTCAAGTTATACTGTGACCCAAATTCACATTTTTTCAAGAGAAAATGATTGGTGAAATAGTTTGGCAGCCATATTGAATTTAGCAGAAAAATTATTTTTCTGTCAAAGAGTTACTTTAAAGCAATGCAAAAATTGGCACGCATGTTCATAGCTAGATCCTCTAGCTAGAATGTTTATTAACAGTAAGTAAATATCAAGATTGCCACTACCAGCCTGTTGCCTTCAAAATACCATAGAATTTTATAAATTAAGTGTTCTTGCATAACAAGACCACTTAATGTTATCTCACATATATATTATTCTTATTCTTATTATAGCCAAATTTACCACCCTAACTCCTCCCACAGTTTTTACACTACATAGACAGTAATATACCGAAACGTGCAGATTGTTCCCGATCGGATTGCTATTACTTTGTGGAACGTTTCGCCGAATGGTTCACGAAATATCGTCGTTTTTGTGGCAAAATAGGTCCCATAGGAATGAATGGCAAAATGTTCAAAACTAGAGTGGGAGCTGGCAAAAGCTGAAAAATCAGGACATGATTTCTAAACTGCCACCACTCCCTTATTTTCAAGCCCACCTACACAAATCCTATATCAAAATGTTCAGCTATAGTTTTCACAATATGACCATTTGTTTGCAACTCACGCCATCCATTGACATTCATTGAAACTCCACTCCAGCCAGCTTAAATTTAAAGGGCAATTTCTAAACTGTGACTGTGCCTTCATTTTTAATATTTCAGAGACATACTATGCATCAAAATGTAGGTCTTGTGATTCTCACAATATAAAGCTCTTCACTGTAGGATGTATAGTTTTTAAAATACAACCGTTTGAGTGGGAGCTGGCAAAAGCTGAAAAATCAGGACATGATTTCTAAACTGCCACCACTCCCTCATTTTCAAGCACACCTACACAAATCTTATATTAAAACGTTCAGCTATCCCTGCTGCCACTAAACATGTTCATGGCTAAGCCATAGTCCTGATAGTTTTCACAATATGACCATTTGTTTGCAACACACGCTGTCCATTGACATTCATTGAAACTCCACTCTAGCAAGCTCAAATTTGAAGGGCAATTTCTAAACTGCGACTGTGCCTTCATATTTCAGAGACATACTATGCATCAGAATGTAGGTTTGGGTCTTGTGATTCTCAGAATATAAGGCTCTTCACTGTAGGATTTATAGTTTTTAAAATACAACCGTTTGAAGATGGAAACTGCCAATATACTCTGACCTGTGCCAGTGATGTCATAGACAAGGCCTTTTGTACACCTGCTAATAATTTTATAAATGTATGTTTTAACCCCTTTAGACCGGAGGGCGTACAATTACGCCCTATTATAGGCGGCTCTAAACGCCGCCGGGCGTAATTGTACGCCTTCCGGTTTTTGCCTACTTACCCGGTCGCCGGTGGTCCCACGCCGGCGATCGCGGTGGGGGGGACTCCCAGGGAGCCCCCCGCGGCACGTCCGTCCTCGTGGAAGCCCACCCGGACATGTGAGAGTGGGGTCCTAGCGAGGACCCCACAATCACATGGCCGGGGATAGCTGGCTTCTGTATTGCCAGCAGGGGGGCTGCCTGTAATTACAGGTGGTCCCCCTGCTGGCTGGAAATAAAATGAAAATAAAATGTATTAGTGTAAAAAAAAAAATATATATACTTAGATCATATATATATATTATATATATATTATATATATATATATATATATATGATCTAAGTATATATATATATACACACATATACATACACACACGTACACCGTCTAGGTGTATTTTACTATTAATATATATATAATTAATGTCAAATTACACGTAGACTGATACTGGTTAAATATATATATAATTATTGTTATATATATATTTATATATAATATAAAAAAATTAAATATGTAAATACATTAAAAAATAAAATTAAAAAAATAATTTAAAAAATTAATTAAAAAATATATAGATGTGTGTTATTTCATTCTAACTGTATTGTGGTATTAATATATATATATATATATATATATATATATATATATATCAAAATACACATAGAATGAAATAATATATATATCTACATACATAAATATATACATATATATCACTATATATATACCTATATATAAATAAAAATATTTTAAAAAAATTATATAGATATACACATATAGATTCACATATGTATATATATATATATATATTTATGTAATATTTTTACATAATTAGGTATCTTAATTAATTACAATTAGCGGGACCTGCATGACAACCAATGCCGAAAGTAAAGGGAATTTAATTGGCTAGCACTATATTTAACCCTATAACTTTCCAAGACACCATAAAACCTGTACATGGGGGGTACTGTTCTACTCGGGAGACTTCGCTGAACACAAATATTACTGTTTCAAAACAGTAAAATGTATTACAACGATGATATCGCCAGTAAAAGTGACTTTTTTTGCATTTTTCATGCACAAACAGCACTTACACGGACGATATTATTGCTGCGATACTTTTTACTGTTTTGAAACACAAATATTTGTGTTCAGCGAAGTCTCCCGAGTACAACAGTACCCCTCATGTACAGGTTTTATGGTGTTTTCAAAAGTTACAGCGTCAAATATAAGGCTTGCGTTTCATTTTTTTCACATTAAAATTCGCCAGATTGGTTACGGTGCCTTTGAGACCCTATGGTAGCCCGAGAATGAAAATTACCCCTATGATGGCATACCATTTGCAATAGTAGACAACCCAAGGTATTGCAAACGGGGTATGTCCAGTCTTTTTTAGTAGCCACTTAGTCACAAACACTGGCCAAAATTGGCGTTTTTTGCATTTTTCACACAAACAAATACTAACGCTAACTTTGGCCAGTGTTTGTGACCAAATGGCTACTAAAAAAGACTGGACATACCCCATTTGCAATACCTTGGGTTGTCTACTATTGCAAATGGTATGCCATTATGGGTGTAAATTTCATTCCTGGGCTACTATAAAGTCCCAAAGGCAACGTAACCAATCTGGCGAATTTCAATTTCAAATGTAACGTGCTATATTTGACCCTGTAACTTCCCAAAACGCCATAAAACCTGTACATAGGGGGTACTGTTTTACACGTGAGACTTTGCTGAATAAAAATATGTGTATTTTATTGCAGTAAAAGCAAACAGTATTATGACATTGACAGTTAAAATGTCATGTAGAACTAAAAAAATAAAAATAAATCTTATTTTCTCCCATTTTTTTCATATTAAATTATGTTTCACATCTAAATATTTGATATTAAATGAAAGCCCTGTTTCCCCTGAATAAAATGATATATAATAAGGGTGGGTGCATTTACTATGAAATAGGTGAATTACGGTTGGACAGACATGTAGCGCAAATGCCAGGTTTTGTTTACATTTTGTTTCGTTCACAACGTGTACATTTGGCTCCGTCCTTAAGGGGTTAATGTAACTGTGAAGCACTTTGGGCAACAACGTTGCAATTAAATGTGCTATATAAACTGGTGGAGGCAAGAACACTTCACCCAGAAATTGTAGCTTTTCTAGTTTGCATTTATTTTTACTATAGAAATATATCACAATTTGTATATATATTATTTTTTAACAACAAAAATGCTAAAATGAACATGGAGTTCACAGGCCACAAAGGCAACAACCATCTTGAATTTTACATCTTTGTAATTTACTTATTTTCATAAAATACTTATGATTGTGCTTTACCCATGTCATTATCCTTGACACCTCTTTTAGTCAATTGGTTGTTTGTTTTGGAAGTCTTTTTTCAAACTATCGTCAGTGGCATTAGTGTCAAAAGTATTATAGGAATCAAAAGTCACAAACAGGGCTGTCTATAATATGAATAGGACCCCGGGCAAAGCCTTTTCTTGGGCCCCCTGGGCCCTGTCACTGCACCCTCCCTCCCCATTACGCCCAACCCGCAATCACACTGACAGACATACTGACACATACAGACAGACACATTAAAACATTCGCAGATACATACTGACACACACATACACTGACACAAAAATATATACTCTCAAACATTGACACACATTCAGACATACTGATACACACACATACATACTCACAGACACATACACTGACAGATATATTGACACAGACACACACAGACACATACACTGACAGGCATATTGACATACACAGACATACTGACATACACACACACACACTGGAACACAGTGAGACATACTGACATACACACACAGACATACTGACATACAAACACACAGACATACACACAGTATGTCTGTGTGTGTTAGTATGTCTGTGTGTGTATGTCAGTATGTTTGTGTGTGTATATGTCTGTGTGTGTGTGTATGTCAGTATGTGTGTGTGTGTATGTCTGTGTGTGTATGTGTCAGTATGTCTGTGTGTGTGTGTATGTCAGTATGTCTGTCATAGACACACAGACATACTGACATACATACACAAACAGACATACTGACACAGACATACTAACACACACAGACACAGACATACTAACACACACACAGACACACACACACAGACATACTAACACACACACACACATACAGATATACTAACACACACACATACAGACATACAAACACACACACACACAGGCATACTAACACACACACACACAGACATACTAACACACAAACACAGACATACTAACACACAAACACAGACATACTAACACACAAACACAGACATACTAACACACACACAAACACAGACATACTAACACACACACACACAGACATACTAACACACACACACAAACACAGACATACTAACACACACAGACATACTAACACACACAGACATACTAACACACACACATACTGACATACATTTAGCTACCCTCCAGGTTCTTACCTTTTTATGGAGGGTGGTTTCCCTGGGGTCCAGTGGCAGGCTGAGGCAGATGGGAGTTCTTCTCTGGAACTCCCCTGCTCCCTGCCTTCCTCCTCCCACGCGGCTATCTCCGGTGGGAGGAAGTGACACGCGGTACTCACTTCCTCACAGCCGGTACAGGAAGGGGCCCGGTCGCGCTGTTTAAGCGTCACAGCGCCCGACCAGGCCCCTTCTGCCACATGCCCACAGGGTGGCCCTTAGTGCATGGGCCACCCGGGGCCTCCTTAGTTGGCGGGCCGGTGCGGCTGCACCCCCGGCCACCGGGTATATGGGGGCTGCTGAAATCGTGGGGCCCACGGGGCAGCTGCTCTGGGGCCCCCCCAGGAGCAACTGGGCCCGGGGTAGCTGCCCCGTTTGCCCCGCGCTAAAGAGGGTCCTGGTCACAAAGGTTAGAAGCCACTTTGAATTTAAAATATTTTTTTATTTTACTTCTCTACATACAATAACTATACAAATGCTGTATTCATTATTTTATAAATGACCACTTCTATTAGTCAATCAGTCAGGTGAGTTGGCAGCCATTTTGAGATTGTCACAAATGTTTAAATATATTCCTTAACTACAAAATCAAAACTGCTTGTCAAAAACAAAACAAAACAAAAAAAAACATCCTAGTGCAAAAATAAGTGTTGTGTTATACTATCTTCAATATGGAGCCCATCTGTAATGCATTTGTGATCATATATGCTTATTTGCTATATCCATGTTCTTATGCTTGCCCACATCTATTGACCCTTGTAGCTATAGTTAGCTTTTAATTTTAAAATATATATATATATATATATATAATTTTTTTTTTTTTTTTTAAACAAATTCATCATGTATGCACACAGAATCACAAGTTATTAACACAGAATCGTGATACATTCGGCTACAATTGTATTATATAAATTTGCATCAAATAAGCAATTGTAGCCGAATGTATCACAATTCTGTGTTAATAACTTGTGATTCTGTGTGCATACATGAGGAATTATGTTATAGATTGCAAGTTTGTTTTTGCAGGACCTTCCTCACCTCTTGTCTGGGTCAGTATTATTCTGTATTTCAGCTACTTGTTGTTAGATATCCCGATTCTATATGGGTAAATACCAGAGGAATATGTTGGCGCTATGTAAATTATAATAACAATAATTGAAAAAAATTATACCTTCTGAACATGCACGAGGGGCACCTATGTGCAACAACGGTAAAAATATAACTGTCACTACCTCAAAAAAAGAGACCGTTTCTATTTAATATACATAGAGGTGTAGCTTTGTTTGAATATTGCTAAATACAGCTGTTATAGATTTTGCCTTTCATTATTGAGCCTGATTTATTGAATGCTTTCCTTTTTCCACAGTTTCATTAATGAGATTTCATACAGGCATTATGTCGTAATGCGTAGCTAGGACACTTTCCATGTCTGAAGCCACATCACATCTTTCCAAACGTGTATTAATGCCACCTGTAAATGGCTGATTAAGTAGGTTACACAATCTGCATAGTTTTATTAATTAGTTAATTTGAATAACCATTGCAGATTTGGTATTAACTCAGACACCTCTCTCTGTATTTCTCTAGGGAAGACTAGATGACGGACGTGTAATTGACAGCTCTTTATCGAGGGACCCACTTGTGGTTGAACTTGGAAAGAAGCAGGTGATACCAGGTAAGTGTCAGGATACCTGTTATGCTAGTATCTCCTGGGTGCCCACGTGGCATTATGGAAGGAGACAACACTCTCCGGTGTGCCTCCGATTCTTCCTTCAGCCATTTGAGGCTCCATCCTTTTATGATGTTATAACATTTATACATCACAGTGGAGAGGATTCAACAGTCTCTCATGCTTTGGGGGTGTGGCTGTAAGCCTAATGAGCCACAGTATAAAGTTTGCTAGGGCTAGGTTGCATGCCCTGTTGTGGTTCCTTGTTAGTCCCAATTGTGCGTTTATATTATTTCTGTCTTTTCTGACTGCTGACTAGGCTAATACTGCCTACTCTACTTTCTGGTATCCTTGACCCAGCTTTTGTCCCTCGCGTTTGTGCCCCCCTCCCCCCAGTGGTGCATCCTGGTTTTGTGTTGCCCTAGACAGGACAAAACTCAGGCTCCCCCCGCGCAATCCCCACCCAACCCTTCCCCCCCGCCCCACCTTCATCTACACACACACACAGTCAGACACACACACACACACACACAGTCAGACACAAACACACACACACACACAGACACACACACACAGTCAGACACACACAAACACACACACAGTCAGACACACACACACACACACACACAGTCAGACACAAACACACACATACAGTCAGACACACACACACACACAGTCAGACACAAACACACACACACACACAGTCAGACACAAACACACAGTCAGACACATACACAGGCACAAACACAGTCAGACACAAACACACACACACACAGTCACAAACACACACACAGTCAGACACAAACACAAACACACACACAAAGTCAGACACAAACACACACACAGTCAGACACAAATACACACACACACAGTCAGACACAAACACACAATCACTCACATTAACTTTTTTTTAATTTAACCCCCACCCCACCCCAACCTCCTTACCTTTGGGAGTGCTGGGGGGGGGGACTCTTTCCCTGGTGGTCCAGAGGCTGCCGGTCAGGCTGGGCGGCGCTGGCTGCTGTAGGGGCGGCTGGCGAGGGAGCACTTCCTCTGAGCGGTCTGCTCAGCTCCCTCGCGCGCCGCAGAGTGAGGCTGGGAGCCGGAAGATGACGTCATAGGATACGAGAAAGTAGAGTAGGCAGTATTAGCCTAGTCAGTAGTCAGAAAAGACAGAAATAATATAAACGCACAATTGGGACTAACAAGGAACCACAACAGGACATGCAACCTAGCCCTAGAAAACTTTATACTGTGGCTCATTAGGCTTACAGCCACACCCCCAAAGCATGAGAGACTGTTGAATCCTCTCCACTGTGATGTATAAATGTTATAACATCATAAAGGGATGGAGCCTCAAATGGCTGAAGGTAGAACACACACACACAGTCAGACAAAAACACACACACAGTCAGACACAAACACACACACACACACACACACAGTCAGACACAAACACACTCACATTAACTTTTTTTTAATTTAAACCCCCCTCCCCCCAACCTCCTTACCTTTGGGAGTGCTGGGGGGGGGGGACTCTCTCCCTGGTGGTCCAGTGGCTGCCGGTCGGGCTGGGTGGTGCCCAGATGACGTCATATTCCGGCTCCCAGCCTCACTCTGCGGCACGCACGCGCGCGAGGGAGCTGAGCAGACCGCTCAGGGGAAATGCTCCCTCGCCAGCCGGCCGCCCCCTAAAAAATGCCGTCCAAGGCAAATGCCTTGTTTGCCTCGCGGCTAATACGTCCCTGCCTCCCCCCAGAAATAATGACAAAGGTCTGCTTCGTTGATCCCACAAAAACAATTAGCCGATTCCCTAATTTTTAGACAAATCCTTTTTTTTTTTTTTAGGAGCAAAATAGGCATGGTGTGCGATTTTCAAATGCTTTTCCTGATAAGCTGATGGGAGTAGTTTGAGCAATTTGACAGTTGTTGCTATAAGCATCTCAGGTGAGGTCATTATGGGGAAGTGAGCAACTGTATTGTTGTGTAGTCCAAGTGAGGCCAAAGTAGGGAATAGATATGATAATGGAGTAAGAACAAGTTGCGGGTTGAGTAAGTAAATAATCTATGGAATGATTACAAATGTGGAAGAATAATGCACAATTACTGTAATGGATCGACGGGCACCCTGACTGGGTATTTCCGTTGAAGGATGCTCCTAGCACTTCCTGAGGGCTCCAAGCACTCCAGCCGACACCATAACCACCGTGCACTCCTTCAGAGAGCAGGACAGGAACAAGCTCTTACAAGAGCTTAGTAGTGATTTAGCAAGGGAGTATGACAAGCATAGATGGCACTCCAAATTGAGGGTGAAGTAGAACTGTCTGTACTGGCACATACAGCCTCTTTTATTCACATTCTACAAACATACTACTGCCCACAGGGTTTTGAAGAACAACCAATCAACACATTACAACACAGCTAACACTCCCATTCATTACATCAGAAATCCTCCCCTCTGCCTGTGATACAATTATCTCAACACAATAGACTAACTTAATTATGACAGGCAGGAAAATACAGTATTATAAAACATATCACAGGGACCCCAAAACATGCAATAACCCCATAAAAATATATAATCGGAACCGGGGGATCTGAGTGAACCACATATCCAAAATTCACCCAGATCCGTTCAGTAGTTTGGAAGATACGGTTTAATGCAGATTCCGCAGAACATATACAGGCTATATGAAAAATAATTACTGTTAAATGTGTCACCTGTTCTCTAGTTTAAAACTACTGAACGATGTCTTTGTGCACCAAATACCAGCAAGATGGCACCGTGTACAAAAGTAAAAACAGTGTCTGTAAGTTAAAATGGCCGCCATCCATTGTTCTCACCATGTGCTTCATCCATTGTTCTCACCATGTGCCTCTGATACATGAAATGGTGGCCACCCAGTAACTCCACAGAAACACATGGGGAACAGTGCAACAAACAAAGGGAATCATAAAAGATATGGACAATAGTCATATTTGTGCACAATCTCCAGTTTTGTCACAGGGCACAAAAAGTGCCATATATCCCAGGGCCATAGTCAGAAGGTAGGAGGCGGGCAAGCAGCCCCCTCCAATAACACGTGGCGAGGTCTGTTCCGCCACATTTCTCCCCTTTACCCACCAGACTAACAGGGTATCTGATCTCCTGCCGGTCAGTGCCCTGGTTAGTCCAGCAACCCACCCACAAAACAGAATCCGCAGTATAACCCACCCATGAAAATTGGTTACTACACCTGGGGTAGTGGGTCGGTTGTCCATGTCCAGGAGCTCCACCTCGGCTCTGTGGGGTACTAGCCAGGGCCGGATTAACATAGGGGCTGATGGAGCTGCAGCTCCAGGCCCAAGCCCATGGAATGGGCCCATTGATGTATAAAAAAAATATATATATTTAAAAAAAAAAAAAAAAATTTCCCCACACACTACCCTTAGGGATTCCACCTGGCTTTTATTTTATTGGCACAGCCAGTATTTGAGGCTGCCCGGCTGGTGCCAATATTACAATAATACTGGCAATACAAATGCTGGTATTTTTCTCAGTATAAACAAGATTACTATGCAATACCAGCACTGGCCAGTAGGGGTCACTGTGTGTGGAGACAGGCAGGGATAGGAAGTTGAAGCATATCCCTCCCTGCCTATCTATACTCACTGATCTGCAGGGGTGCAGCTACAGAGAGTCCAGACAGCAACTCCCACCCTGCAGAGACAGCCTACAGCTCAGGGAAGTAAGGGATGGGGGGAAAGGCTGCAAGGAGACATGGGGACACTGAGACACCAAGGGACATTGGGACACATTATGACACAGACACATGGGGACACAGTGTCCCCATGTCTCCCAGTGTCCCTGGTGTCTCAGTGCCCCCTAGTCTCCCAGTGCCCCCAGTCTGCCAGTGTCTCACTGTCCCCATGTCTTCTAGTGCCTCCATGTCTCCCAGTGCCTCAAGTGTCTCAATGTCCCCATGTCTCCAAGCTAGTGTCCCTAGTGTCTTTGGCCCTGGTGTCTCCTTGTCCCCATGTCTCCCAGTGCCCCCATGTCTCAATGTCCCTATGTCCCCCAGCCAGTGTCTCTAGTGTCTGTGTCCCTGGTGTCTGTGTCCCCATGTCTTCAAGTTTGCCCTATTTTCCCAGTGTCCCCATGCGTCCCAGCCAGAGTCCCCTAGTCTCCCAGTGTCACTGGTGTCTCCGTATCCCTAGGTCTCCCCGTGTCCCCAGGTCTTCCCGTCTTCCTAGTGACATGGGGACCCTGGGATACATGGGGCATTGAGACACTGTGATACATAGAATCACTGGGAGACCTGGGGACACGACACTAGGGGACACTGGGAGACATGGGGCAATGAGACACTGATACATAGGAACACTGAGACCTGGAGAAATCGACACATGGGGGCACTGGGAGACATGGGGCCACTGGGAGGAATCCATCTATACAGCAGAATCAAACTAAGTCGTTTTTTGGTGATTTTACAGCATTTTCTCTTATGTCACTCCTTGTGATTTACATCATGTGATGTCACCCATACATATTTAATTATGCAAATTAGCAAGGCCGGTATGTTTTTCCAAGAAAGATGGCAACCCTAACTACTTTTCACATACTCTTACTTAAGTATGGAAACTTAAGAGGGATGTATGGGAACAAAACTTGTGTAGACTGGCTGACAATGAATATAGTTAAAGGGACACTAGAGTCACCAGAACAACTACAGCTTATTGAATTTGTTCTGGTGAGTAGAATCATTATCGTCAGGCTTTTTCCTGTAAACACTGTCTTTTCAGAGAAAATGCAGTCTTTACATTACAGCCTAGTGATAACTTCACTGGCCACTCCTTAGATGGCTATTAGAGATCCTTCCTGGGTCATGGCTGCCTAAAATGCATCCAAACATTCATTGTCTCCTCCCTCTGCATGCAGGCACTGAACTTTCCTCATAGAGATTCATTGATTCAATTCATCTCTATGAGGAGATGCTGATTGGCCAGGGCCGTGTTTGAATCATGCTGACTCTGCCCCTGATCTGCCTCTTTGTCAGTCTCAGCCAATCCTATGGGGAAGCACTGTGATTGGATTAGGCCACCACTTCTAATGATGTCAGCAGACTGCTTGTTTTTCTGAGTCTAACAGCATGCAGAGTTACAGCTTCAGGCTTGAATACAGTAAGATTTTGCTATAATTATGGAGGCATGAGCGGCCCAGGGGGGCTAGATGGTAGTGTTAACACTATATGGTCATGAATTCATGCTTGTGTTCCTGACCCTATAGTGATCCTTTAAGGTAATGCTGACTTTGGTCTCTCTAACACTGTGGCATGTTCCCTTTCTTCTACACTCACCACATACAGCTTTTCTCTGTCCCAGACCATATACCAGGAGCTTCTGCCTGCTAGTAAGAAGGTAAGGAGACAAGTGGACCAGCGAGTGCTAGGGGACAGTCCTTAGAAAGCATTGAGCGAGCGCATCATTAGATGCATTTATGCCAAGCTCAGGATGCTGTCTGCATAGTATGCCCTTAGTTGGCCGGCTGCATGATTGGCAGGCAGCCTGACATGCATTCATACCAGGCTGGCCTTCTAATTCTTTGGGCAGACATATCCTCTTTTTGGGCATGTTCGCCCCTTTTGGCAGGTTACATGATTTGTGTCAGTGGCACATCCTTTTACTGTGCCCATTGATTTCTTGCTTGACTGGACACTGCTGTTAGGGGTTATGGATTTACTTGAAAGATGAAAACATAAATTAGTGAGAGATTAGCCTAGGGTATGTGTTTTCTTATAGCTGCTGTTTTCTTTCTCTCCAGCACCATCTCCATCAGATACATGACGCTTGGGAGTGTTTTACTGTTTTTGGTCGATATGATTCTGTAATTAGGCCCGTGAGGGAACGGCGTAGTAGGCTCCTCACTCCGGACCTGGGGCTGCTGCTGGAGGGGAAGCCAGGCTGTCTCCCCTTTGGATAAACAGCCCTGCTGCTGGGGGACAGGACCGACCGTCCCTACCCCCTGTGGTTTGGGCACAGAGACCACGGTCCCATCTGCACCGGTGTGGGGCTTATCATCTCCCCTTGGTGAGCTAGGCTGCCGCTGGCGAGGGGGAACGAGGCTCTCCCGTCCCGGTCGAATACTCTGCTGCTGGGGAGCAGGACCGACTGTCCGTACTCCCTGTAGCTTGGGCGCAAAGACCATGGTCCCATCTGCGCCGGTGGGGAGCTTAGTTTCTCCCCTTGGTGGGCTACTCTGCCACTGGGGAGAAGGGGTAACAGGCTCCTCTTCCTGCAACACTCTCCCTTGTTGTAGGGGGGGACCAACTGTCTCCCCTTCCAATAAATTGTCCTGCTGTTGGGAAGGGAGATCAGCCGTCTCCCCTTCCTGTAAGACATTCTGCCGCTGGGAAGAAGGACCGCATGTCCCTTCTCCCAATAACACCCTTGGTTTCTGGAGATGGAGGACGACACTCTCCTCTCCTAGTACTATACTTGATAGACCGACTGTCTCCTCTCCCTGAAACACTTCCCCTAACTGGGGAGGGAGACCGACTGTCTCCTCTCTCAATACACTGTCCTGCGGGGAAGGAAGACCGACCATCTCCCCTTCCACTATCACATTCAGCCGCTGGGGAGTGAGACCGGTTGTCTCCCCTCCCTGTAAAGCACTCTGCCGCTGGGGAGACAGACCGACTGTCTCTTCTCCCAACATCACACTTGGCTGCTGGAGATGGAGGACGACACTCTCCTCTCCCTGGGTTGCACGCTGTGGAGAGGGACCGACTGTCCCCACTCCTAACATATCCATCTGTGGTTGGCGATCTGGGCCGGCTGCCCAGCATCCTTGTAGGGCCGGTGGAGAGACCTCGGTCCTCGCTCCACCTGCCAGCTGGGGGTCTTCCCAGGACCAGTCGATAAGGTCTCTCATCTCTGGGGCTGGTTGGGAAGTAGGTGGTACAGAACCTAGGTCTCTGGATGACGGGCTTAGTTGCTGGGGAGGAGGGATGAAACTCAACACTCCCGATGGTGTACAGTCCATAAGCCCCATCATGTCAGAGACAAGCGGTGTCACTTGATCATATAGGCAAGCATAATCCTATTCGATCTCCCACTGCTCTGGCGGTACCTGCAGGGTATAGGGTGACTGACTGACTGGAGCTGATCAGGTGCTGGTAGTCCTGCTCCAGTTCCCATTCCTGGACAGCCAATTCAATCAGGTCTGGCCTTAGGTCTTCAGCCAGAGGGAGGTCCAGCATGGCCTGTCTGTAGGCAAATATGTCCCAAAGTCGTGACTCAGTCCGGTTCTGCAAAGGCCCCCCACAATAAACCAGGGCCATTGTAATCCTTGCCCTCTGGTTTGTCAAATTTGGCCAGTCTGGGAAAACGCTGAACCGCGTACCAACGTAGCGCTTGGTACGCATCATCGGGACCCAGTTCCCTCCATGCCAGTGAATCAAGCTGGATCACCAACTCCTCCCTGAGCTGGTCTCCCAGCATAGGCATTCATAGGGCCACTCGGGCTTGTAGTCGCTGCTCCTTGCTGGGGAGACGCTCACCCCGCCAACCCTGGAACCCTCTAGGGTTTCTTCCCACATCTCCTGTCGGGCGTCCTCTCTGCATGCCAACCTGTTTGCCTCTGCTACAGGCTTATCCAGTGGGGCCAAGATGCTCTGTAACCTCTGGTTAAACTCATCTTCGAGCGCTGTCCAGGGACTCGCTGGCTCTATACCGCTCCATAATAATTCCGGTGTCTCCAGGGTGCTGTTCCTCTCACACCAGGACGCCATCCCACCACTGCCACCAATGTAACGGATCGACGGCACCCCGACTGGGTACCTCCGTTAAATGATGCTCCTAGCGCTTCCTGAGGACTCCAGGCACTGCAGCAGACACCATAACCACCGTAGACTCCTTCAGAGAGCACGACAGGAACAAGCTCTTACAAGAGTTTAGTAGTGATATAGCAAGGGACTATGACAAGCATAGCAGATTCCCCCAATAAGAGACGGCACTCCAAATTGAGGGTGAAGTAGAACTAGCTGTACTGGCACATACAGCCTCTTTTATTCACATTCTACAAACATAGTACTGCCCACAGGGTTTTGAAGAACAACCAATCAACACATTACAACACAGCTAACACTCCCATTCATTACATCAGAAATCCTCCCTTCTGCCTGTGATACAATTATCTCAACACAATAGACTAACTTAATTATCACAGGCAGGAAAATACAGTATTATAAAACATATCACAGGGACCCCAAAACATGCAGTTACCCCATAAAAATAAAAATATATCCTCGGAACCGGGGGATCTGGGTGAACCACAGATCCAAAATTCACCAGATCCGTTCAGTAGTTTGGAAGATACGGTTTAATGCAGATTCCGCAGAATATATACAGGCCATATGGGGTCCAAGAGATAAAGTTGGGGATCATCTGCAAAGCCCGTAAGTTTGAGTGTACAGGAACCCAATTGGATACCTTTTAGGTAGAACAGTAGATATGTCTAATAAGAAGATCTAGGGCTAAGTTGAAAAGGATAGGTGACAGTGTTCAGCCCTGTTTTATCCCTTTAGTGATCGCGAAGTCCTTTGAGTCCAAGCTGTTAGTGTTGATTTTAATGGATTGTTGGGTATACAAAGATCTCATGATTCACCTATCACCCTGCAGGCTGCCAATGCCATGCGTGCTGCTAATTTGTTTTCATGTCTGATCATTGTGTTGGTTGGTTTGGACAGTAGCAGGGTCCAGCGGGAATGGTTTCTCTAATACTAGTTCAATTAGTTTTTCAATCTCTAGCCAAAATAGTTGTAGTTTGGGACAAGACCACCAGCAATGCACATATGTGCCTTGTTCGCCACATAGTTTCAAACAGTCTGCCATCGGGAGTCGTCTCATTTTGGGCAGTATGTGGGGTGTGAGGTACCAGCGGAAGAGTGTCTTGTAGGCCTGTTCTTTGTGTCACACAGATTGTTAAGGTGCTAATTGCTTCCCATATATCCCCCCAGTCAGTTTGGTCATCTGGCAGGACAAGGTCTTGTTCCCAGGCTTGGATGTACGGCAATTTGAGTTGTGAAGTGTGTGTTGTTAGGGATATGTACAGTGTGGAAATTTGTCCTTTACATATGGAGGAGTTCATGCTCTGTCGTTCCAATGTTGTGGGTGGCGCCGTGCCTACCTGTTTGACTGCTGGGTTATTTGCCAAGTCTCACAATTGGAGGAAGCGTAAAAAGTCTGTGGTTTGCAGTCTGTCCTTGTCTGGGAGGTCTGCGTATTCTAATGGCTGGAATACAACACTATATCTTAAGTGCCTATCCTAGTACCAAACAGTTCACATCCTCTTACCATATATAGTACGTAGGGACATAAGGACTATCCTACGGACAATAAGGTGCCGGTCAGACCTTTACAGTTTATCACTCACTGGACCAAATCTCAATATGCCACTACTGCAGGGCAAACCACTCACTACATCTAAATTCATAATGTACCTCAGAACCCTATTAACTAGGTGGGGACGCAGCCCCAATGCCTTTTCGGGACATTCCTCCAGAATCAGGAGAGCATCAGCTGCTTCCAGACAAATATCCCTGCTCACACCATAAACATTAGGACGCTGGAAATCCATAGTATATTACTAGATACATACCACAACCAGAGCTAGAGTTGAGTAAGACAAGCCTTTGCGAATCGGTTTCGGCACACCACAACCGACTTGCTCATATATCTAACTTATCATGTATACGGCTTTTGTCCCCGACTACAAATATATAAATACATATATATATATATATATATATATATATATATCTCATATATATCTCTCTGGCTTTTCGTAGTGAAAATGGTGAGCTATCTGTCCCGGTGGGAATAGTTTGTTGTGCAGTATTGGCGTTAGTGGTGAGAGGAATGATGTGAACTCGTATTTAATTTTGAGTTTGTCCCACAAGTCTAGGGAGTGGGTCACCACTGGCGAGGTGAGCGAGAGAGCCTGCAGGGCCCTAGGGGTCCACATGTTTGAGGAGGGGTGTTCCCATCCCAAGATAGCATGTTCAATGTCCACACAGCTTTTCTGTTCTGGTGGTGCGTGCCACTGCTGCACCTGGGCTAGTTAGGCTGCATGATAATAGTGTAGAAAGTTGGGTAACTACAATCCTTCATGTGTTTTAGGGATGTACAATGTGGCCCTCTGTACTCTCGGCCTCCCACCTTTCCATATGAATGTCTTTTAAAATCTGGGAGTCTTATTGGGATAGGAAGCATCTGAAATAGATAGAAGAACCGCGGTAGTAGGTTCATCTTAATGATGGCGACCCTTCCCAGCCACGAGATGCCCATTGAGCTCCATCGTAGCAAGTCTTCATGGGCCGTATGGAGCAGTGGCGTGTAGCTTAGTTTGTAAAGCTTGGTTAGGTTGGGGGGTATACGTATACCAAGGTAGGAGAGCAAAGACTGGACGATGCGGAAGGGTAGGGTGCGCTGTATGCTACATAGTTCGTTTGTCTCAAACGCAATGGGTAGTAGCTCAGATTTTGATTTTGTATCCTGAGAGGTCTGCATATTTGTCTATTAGGGATAGTACCTGGGGTATGGAGGTGGTCAGATTTGCGAGTGTGAGGAGGATATCATCGGCATACACTGTCAATTTATATTCTGTTCCCCGCACCCGCAAGCCTGTAATGCCTGTAGAAGGGGCTCGAGGGATAGGGCGAAAAGGAGGAGTGATAGGGGACACCCTTGGCATGTGCCATTGGTGATTGGAAAGGTGGGGGCCTTTGTGATTGGTAGTAATAGTCGGCCAGTCGGTGCAGCGTATAGTGCTTGTAACATGGTCATGAATCCTGGTGGGAATTCAAGATGTTGCTGGACCTGGAATAGGATTGGCCACAACAGGCAGTCAAATGCCTTTTCGGCATCCAGGGAGATCAGTGCCATCGGTATGTTATGGTGTTGGGCGTACCATACCGTGTCTATTGTCCGTCTTGTGTTGTCTGCCGCTTGTCTATTTGGGATAAACCCTGCTTGGTCTGTATGGATGAGTCATTCTAGGTTCATTCAGTCGGTTCGTGATTGCTTTTGTGAGCAATTTGATGTCTGAATTTAACAAGGATATTGGGCGGTATCAGTGTCCTGGGCATAGGTGGTCCTTTCCTGGTTTAGGTATAAGGCAGAAGTCGACCGATATAATTTTGGGCTGCAATGGTTTCCCGTCAGAGAGGGAGTTGTTGGTCATTGAATGTTTTATAGTACAAGTAAGTAAAGCCGTCTGGGCCTGGGCTCTTGCCTGGTTTACAGGATTGGAGGGCAAGTTTGAGTTCCATGACATCTATTTCCCTCAATAGGGTGTCTTGCGCTTGTAAGGACCGTTTTGGGAGTTTCAGGGGTGCCAGGAAGTTTGTGATCCATGTTAACAGAGCAGGCGTTGGTGTTGTGTGGTTTGGGGAGTGGGTATATAAGGAGGAGTAGTAGGTGGCAAATGTGGCTGCTATGGTCTCCGGGTTGTCCGTCACTGTCCCGGCAGTCGTGTGGTTCGTGGAAATGCGTTTGGCCTCTATTTTGCGCTTGAGGCTGTTGGCCAGCATGGAGTCTGCTTTGTTCCCTTTTTCATAAAGTTTCTGTTTGGTCCACATCAGGGCTTTCGAGGTGTCTGTCGTAAGAGATTTTAGTTTGTCTCGGGTTGCAGTCAGTTTTATCAATAAGGCTTCAGTCGGTCGGCGTTTGTGACGGTCTTCCAGACGTTTTAGAGCAGCAATTGTTTCAATTAGGTCTTTAGTTCTACGTTTTTTAAAGGAGGAAGCTAAAGAGATCAGGTGTCCTCGTATGACCTCCTTATGGGCAGCCTGACGTAACTGGGTGTGACTTCAGTGGTATCGTTTTGTTGGAAGTATTCCTTAATGTATATTTGAAGGGTGTTGACTATAGCTTTGTCATGTAGTAGGAGTGGGTTAAGCTGCCAGGACCATGGGCGGGTGGTGTCAGGTATGGTCGGTGTCATTGAGATATCTGCATGGTCTGACCAATATATGTTCCCTATAGACGTTTGGGAGATCCAGGGATGTGTTTTGGGGTTGACTAAGAATCTATCGATCCTAGAGTAGGAGTGGTGTGTTTGGGAGAGATAGGTGTAATCTAGGGCATGTAAATATGTGATCGTTCCGTGTGGGTTGGGGGGTACTCCCATCTCTTGACTTTCTGTCAATGGTCGGCGTCAGAGTTGCATTGCAGTCTCCGCCTACTATCAAATGTGTGTTTTGGAGTGTGGTGATGTGGGTCTGAAATATGTCCCAAAAGGACTGGTCTGGCAACGTTGGGGCATACAGAGCACCAGCTTATGTCTGCCTATTCTTCCAGTCAGGGTTAAAAAACGGGTCTGCCGTTGTCGTCAGGTCGGTTAGTGGGCAGCCGGACTGGAGGAGGATGGCTACTCCTTTTTGACATGCATTAGTGAAGTGGGTCTCTGTTATGAATAATATGTCTGCCAGTGTGTGGTTAGCCCAGTGTAGTAGGCTATGTCTTTTAACCGGCTTTAGCGTTTATGGAAACACAGGTTAGCGGAAGTGGCATTTTGGGAGTAGTGTGGCCGTGCGTTGTTTTGCTCCAGTAGCTGCTCGTGGCAGGAAGGAAGGCTAGTTCGGGGGAGGGTCAGTGGATCAGGGTCCAGGACCCCAGGAGTGCTCCCCAGCAGCGCAGTAGCAAGAGAAAGTGGGAGAGGTAAGCAGAAACTGGGCTTATCCTGTGTGCCAGTTGGTGTTGGACGGGCAACCCCAGTGGGAGTATGCAGTAGTCCCCTTGAGGTTGGGAGTGTGAAGTGGTGTAATAAGAAAGTATAGAGAATATCGGTCAGTGGTGTGTAAGAAGTGTGTACAGAGTCGGTCGCGGACCGCCGCAGTCTGACCATTTGTAAGGAATTATCCCTCAGGTAAGTTTATGGGTAGGATGGGTATGGGGGCACGGTCGTTGGCGCGTCACAGTTGAGGTTATAACCAATAGGGGTGGCGTGTGGTCCATGGCTCTGCAGGAGCTTGTGTGCCAGGTCTGAACATGGGAATAACATTTCAACATTAAAACAGTATAAACCTTTAACAGAGTAGGTGTCCTCAGCATGCAATAGGATGTAGTAAAATAGTTACTCAGTAATACATCGGTAACAGGTTAGTCAATAACATCATTACCAGGGGGAAGAAGTGATCAGGTCCATAATCCCTTGGATAGGTTATGCTCTGTGCCCCATGTTTGGCTCAATCTCTTCTCCGTAAGTCTTCCTCCCTGCTTTCTCCTCTTTCCCCCCCCCCTGTGCCCTGTTGCTTTTCCCTTCTATCTCTTTCGTTCTATGCACCTTTCCCTCCTTCCCGCCTCCCCTCTCATTTGTCCCCCTTTATTCTCCTTGGTCTCACCTTTCCGTCTCTCATTTTGCCTTTTCCCCTTCCCTGTCCCCCTTCTTAGATAGGCATGCGTTCCTGGCTATGGCTTGCGATTGCGGAGTGGAAGGGTTTCTTCCCAGCCTAAGGGGGCGGCAGGTGGGTTCCCAGGTAGCGTCTGTTAGCTTGGGGAAGGGTACTGGTGGTAGCAACAGGATGTCATGTGGGCATAGTGTAGAGAGCGGGATCCAGGAGTACGTGCTCTTCCTGTGTGTGCCTATAGGGCCTAGGGGGTTGTTACCCACTATTCAACTCGGGGTGTGCCAAGACAAGCATTGGTTTTCTACACTGGGGCAATTAGCGCGTGAAATAGGACCCAAGATTGAGTGGTCTGGCCCTGGTAGTACGGGACATTAGAGGGACATGCCTTCTCGAACTAGTAGTTGGGAACCATAGTAACTATAACACAGGTCCTATTTTAAGCAGGGGAGTTAAGGATTGATCACTAAGGTTACATTTCCCATTTCCTACCATCCCCAAAAGTGTACCATGCATAGCCTGTTTCGCTTGGTTGCAGTTGTTGATCCGCGAATCCGTTTACTCACAGGTCAGCTGTGTGTGGTAATGTTCGGATCAGTCCTGGCTTAGACTGCCTTTAGTCCTTAGAGGGGGATTATGCCTCAATTTGAGAAAATAAATAATTAAATAAATAAATAAACACAATAAAATTGGTAGATCTATTTATATAAAATAAAATTATTTTGAGAGCATAAAATTGTGAGCTGCTGTTCTTGTTGAGAGTTCCTGCAGGTGGCAGGCGTACGATTTGTTGAAGTGGCTTGTACTTTGGTGTTAATTCATCTGCGATGTGGAGGGAGTCTGTTTGCATGGATGGTTCTTGGTGTTCCAGTACGCTTGTAGCCGAGGGCCTCCATAGATGCACCTGCTGTGTCTGTCGTGGTGGTCTCTGAGGTAGAGCTATGGTGATCGGTGGTAGATTGAGCTTAGTTAGGAATGCTGGGACCTCCGTTAGATGCGTCAGGATATGGAACTTGTTGTCCTTTCGGACCGTTAATTTAAATGGGTGTCCCCAGGCATATCTTAGGTTGTGTTGTGTTAGCGTCTGTGTGAGCGGACGCAGCTCTCTCCTCTTGTGCAGTGTGCTGACCGCCAGGTCTTGGAAAAATTGTACCGTCTGCGATTTGAAGTTGGGTTTCTCTGGCTGCTGACATTAATCTCTCCTTGATATGAAAATAGTGCATCTGCACTATTACGTCTTTTGGCAGTGTATTGGTGCTCTGTGTGCACGGTCCATGAGTAGGTCAGCCTGGGTGGATACTGGCAATAGGCGTTGGAAGGCCTCAGTGATGGTTGCCTGCAGGAGCTCTATAGAGATTGTTTCTGGTATGCCCCTTATCCGAATGTTATTTTGGCGGGACCGGTTACTTAGGTCCTCCTCTAAGCCCCTAATTTTCTCTCTGAGCTCTTGGATGGCGGTATCATGGGTATTTACCGTTGTGAGTGTGTCCTCCATTTTGGTTTGCACTTCATGTGTCCACATGGCGAGGTCTGTGAGGCCTCATGGAGAGGTTGAAGGTGCTTCTGGAGTTCCTCTGCTATGTGGGATTTGAATTCCCTCGTGAACCCTCTCATGTCTCTCCTTGTAAAGGGGAGCATCCAGGCTGCGGTCTGATACTGAGCAGCTGTCCTCCGATTCTGTTTTGGAGTTTGCCGCGTCACGTTGTGGCGTTTGGGCCTTATCAGGCCTTGTGCAGAATATTGGTGCCATGGCAGGGTATTTGATTTTGCACTCTCCTCCAATCTTCTAGTGGGGTCAATGGATGTTGCCGTGTGCGCCCGGGTCGGGTAGGTGGTAAGTAGCGTGTAAGGTGGGGGATGCGCTTATTGTGGCTGTAATTGTGGCGGGACAGCAGCGGAGCTTCAAAATTATTCATTGCAGGTTAGGCTCCGCCCCTCGAGAATGGTTTCTTTATCACAAATACACTGATAAATTAATATATTGCTTTGTCTCTTATGTAAGGCTGATACTCCGTATCATTCCCCAGGACACCGACATGATCTTGGCACAATGGCATTATGCCATCTCCTTACAAAAGTGCTACACTAGACCTAGCCAGCCTTGGCAAAATATGTTACTACAGCAGACCAGACAGCAGTGTGCATATTGAGGGCTTTAATTGGTAATATTCAGTGTATTAAACGATTGTTCATCCAAGGAGAAATCGGACTGCCACTTTATTGTCCCTTTTTGTGACATAAATGGATATTGATAAGGTCTTTTTGTGTTTTCATTTGGATAAACAGCATAATGTAAGAGCGGGAAAGTGCCTAGTTGAAAAAAAAATCCAGCATTAGAAATAAATACACAATCATCACAATCCTCCAGCACTGCTTATCATAAGGAAGCATTGAAACCAGTGGTTCTTGAAGCAAAGCCCTCACTTCTACTTTGAGTAGAATATATGTCTGCTTGCGATATGCACATTAGGTTTCACCATTGCCATGATGTTGCGGGTGAAGACTTGACCTAGCAAGCTCTGAGGGATCCTTGAAGCTGGAGAAAGTGAAGTTAAAAAGCGTTTTTAACACTTTACTTTGCTAATGGGGGGGGGGCACCTAATAAGTTAGGAACAGGAACACTATAGCATTAGGAATACAAGTTTGTGTTCCTAATGCTATAGAGTTCCTTTAACTCTTTAACTTTTCGGAAAGCTCAGACCGTCAGGTCCTTATTATATAAAAGAAGGAAAGGAAAACCTATGTGGAGTTGGTTTGCTAAATGAAATCTTGGAGCATTACCAAGGTTCCAGCATCTGTATGTCTAACAGACGTGTCCTATGTAATTCATAGTTTATATTTGAGCGTACAGAAAGATGCAAAATGACTTTGAAACCGATTGAAAAGTAAGACAGATTAGATCTTTTTTCTTTACAGTCCTGTTACTTCAAAAATCTGTGTCTAAGCTGCAGCCCTGACAAGCAAGACAACCCAATCATTAAAGTGCCAAGAATGGATTTTGCAAGTAAGGAATGGTAATAGCACTTGGAAAAATGCAGTCTTTGATTATAGAGCACTCACCGGCCACAACCTAAAAGATGTGTTGCTCAAATAGCTATTTCATTGAGAATTTGGTATTCTGTACAGCATCCCAGATTATAGATTGCCCAAGGCTGCTACCATGGTTTCAAAATGTACCAAATATCAGAAGAGCTATGGATTATAACTTGTAAAAATTACTAAAATGCAGATTTATGAAATTAGGATGGGTTATTTTGTGACGTTTTATCCAATTTCTAAGATTACATGTTCCTTTCTTTGCTGTTCTAAAAACCCCTCTGCTGGGGGGTTTATGGGATTTTTAAAAAACTGGCTGGAACGATTGGCTCCTGATTGGTGGAGTTTCCTCTTGGCTTACTTTATTTTCAAATAACGTATCTACATAAGTCTTTACAATGTATAAACTTCTGCATAATGTGTACTTTTTTTATAGTGCTGTTCTGCTTAGACAAAACATAAGCCAGATGACGTAGCCTATGAGGAAAGACAATCAAGTAGACCTTTTCGTTAGTAATGTTATTATTATTATTGCCATTTATATAGCGCCAACAGATTCTGTAGTGCTTTACAATATTATAAGAGGGGGATTTGACTATAAATAGGACAATTACAAGAAAATTTACAGAAACGATAGGTTGAAGAGGACCCTGCTTAAATGAGCTTACAGTCTATAGGAGGTAAGGTGTAAAACACAATAGGGCAGGAAATAGCCATCAAATAAGGTGGGAGTGAAGCAGAACTGGGGGAGAGAGCAAGAGACAGGTATGTGAGATAGAGGTTACTTTGGGAGACCATGAGCTTCCCTAAAGAGATGGGTTTTAAGGCACTTCTTAAACAATTAAAGGCTATGGGAGAGTCTGATGGCAGTAGGAAGGCTGTTCCATAAGCAGGGAGTCACCCGCGAGAAGTCCTGTAAGCACGAGTTGGCCGTATGCATTAATGTTAAGTCCATAAAAATAATGTTTGCTACTAAGGCACCAAACCAATCTATATCTTGGTTAAAGATGGTTACAGACTGATAGGTATGATACAAATGTTGAAGGGGTAAAATGTGCTTGTATTAAATAATTATTTCTTTGCATGATTTAGTTGTGATCTTGAATTATAATTTTTTAGTGATTTACTAAATAAGAGAAAGGAGAACACACTTTTTATGTGGAACTCCTCATAGTTTTGGATCACTGTGACATTTGCGTTGAACTAAACGCAAACAAAACTAGGGAGGCGTCCTCCTTTTCTCCAAAATGTCAGTCATCTCTCCCAGGAGGAATAGTCTATTATTTTTATAATTTTATTTTTCATGCTATAGGTAAATTCTCCTTTACATGGATGACCACTGTTTGGATTTGTACAGTACTGCAAATTACTATATAGTGCATTAACCCCGACCCCCATAAATAGTTTTTATTCAGATATTTTGTATTTTTTTATTCTTTTGTTAAGTGAGCATATTCTGCAGTGTTTCTTCATGACTATATTCCACTCCCCTACTAATTTTCTAGCTCACCTTTACACTTTTGTTTCCAGTTCTATGACGGCCTTTTTGAGGAAGCGTCGGGTAACTAACTGCACAAATGTATCTGTTGCTTGCCTATTCCTTCATTCTCTCCACATGGGCTTCTGGGATAGACTTTGTGCCACACTTTGTCTGTTTTGTATTTAGTGTTTAGTTGTTGGGTTTTGTGTTTTCCTTGTATGTTTTGATGTGATATACTGGGAGTTCTAGGTGCTTATTTAACTGCATCACTTCTGCTGACTTGACTGACATAGATATTAGAGACCTTGACTCTCTAATATCCATGAATAACATGCAATTACATAGGAATAATGTTGCTGACATCAGATGCATGAAATTAGGTAAAACCTACCATACTAATGTAATTGTCTTTTCTATACCTAACACACAAGCATTATAAATTAATGTCTTACAAAATAAACTGATATTTAATAAATATATGTACTGATTCATGTATTTACAGGTCTGGAACAGAGTCTCATAGGCATGTGTGTTGGGTAAGTTCAAACCTATACCATTACAATCTACAATTTACATATCTAACACATACTATTTAACACAATATAAACTTGCTCTCCTATTTTCTTTTTAAATTTGATCCTTTTAGTAATTTTATTTTTCACATCATTGCTCTCCCACCTTATCCCAATTAAAATGAAATGGTGCTTAAAAGGACACTATAAGCAACATAACATCTATATCTAAGAGTACTCAAAGCTTCACTCACTGCCAATAACTGTAGACAAGACAGGAGTGTTTCTGAATATGTTTGTGGTGATGCTGGGTTGTCAAAGTACAAAACAATGTTATCCAATAGATTGTGCGAATTTTGAACAACCCTATTACAAATGTTTACCGTTACATTTATATATTATGCTCACTATAAGGTAAATTAATTGAACACTCTGAGTCTCATAACAACTTTATCTCAATGAAGTTATTATGGTGCCTGGAGGTCCTAGCTTAACTGGCTTACCTTAAGGGGTAGAGGGTTTATGAGTGATTTTACTCCAGAGTTGTGATGCTTCCGCTCTGACCCTTATGTATGTACCATTTTCACACATGGTTTTCTGAATGGGAAGCAAGGGCTAGAAGCCTTGAATTTTGCTAGAAGAGAGAGAGATGAGCTGATGGGTGTCTTCTTCACAACTTTAGGGTTAAGTCATTTGTAAACAATTTAACCCCTTAAGTTAAGATGGCATCAGGAGCTGCAGGCACCATAACAACTTCCTTCATATGAAGTTGTCATGGTCCCCAGAGCACACGTTTTTGTTTATATATCACTTTGTTGTTATTATTGTTTATGAAGCGCCAACAAATTCTGCAGCGCTGTACAATAGATGGACTAATAGACATGTATTTGGAGCAAGATGAGTTGGACGCACAGGAACAGGGTGTTAAGTGCCCTGTTCAATCGAGCTTACATTCTAGAGGTACATCTCTTACTTTCCACCTACCTCTGACTGCCTCCTTTCTGACAAAAGTTGAGTCTAGACCTTTTTATATAAACCGTATTTCACATTTGTTTGACAGAAAAATCTAGCAGATGAAAGTGACCGTAACAGTGCTTCTGCATAGTGGTCAGTCAATCTGTGAAGTATAAACAATACATGATGATAATAACCCCAGGATATCTGTAGTGTACAGCAATGTTGACAGATGGATTTTCTTAGCAGATTAAAAAGTAAAGAAAGTGAAACATATTTTGTATCAAAAAGGCATTTTAACACAAAAAGATAAAGTGCATTCTATCAAAGCCTTGGCTTCAGGGATGCGTTGCCCCCATCTAGTAATTTTCTAACCGTACATTTCCTTCCAGGAAGAAATAAAGCTAAAGTTCTATTGCATGATACTCTGCCAGTGTATTCTTGAATCTTTGACCGCTAGTCCCACCACCCATTTTTAATCAATTTTAAAACACAATTAAACTTGCAGTAACCTAGCATTGGGATAGTATCCTCACTGCTCATAATCCTCCCTTATTGAAATCAACAGCTGATCCAATGCTTCTCATAGGAGCTGTCTGCTTGCCTATCTGTCTGCCACTAGAGGTGTTGAAACTGCAAATGTAAATACTGTTGCATAATTTTTTCAAAAATGGCACTGTTTACAACAGCAAGGCTGCATGGGGCAGTATCTGTGCCCCCAAATCAATTAATCTGAAGGGATTTTGATGCCTGCACTGCCCCTTTAGTACCAGATTGTGGCATATCATATACATATCTACCACTGTAGTATATGTTAAATGGGGACCTGTTCACTAAACAGTTCATACAAGCCTGTTCCTATGTCCAACACACTACTGAAACAGCACTGAACAAAGTAAAAACTATCTTGTTGCAACTTAAACATCCTGTTGACTATCCTATCCTTCTGCACATTGTGGTCCATGACCATCTAAGACACTGCTCTCCCAATTGAAATCATATCTCTGTCCTTTTAGTTTCTTATTCTAAGGTACTTACTCCTCTCCTCGGGGCTCTGATGTTAGCCCCTTGATCTTCTCTATCTACATAACCTCTCTTAGCAGGTGTGTAACTAGGAATCACTGTACCCTGGTGCAAGAATCACAGAATGGCCCACCCTTACTCTCTCACTTATACACATACACTGACAGACACGCAGCCATTGGCACACACACTATTTAACCAACACATACTTTAACTGACAGACACAAACATACTCATTGATATACAGTCACGCTCACTGACAGACAAACAGACACACTGACAAATACACACTGACACACTCTCACTGATTTGACACACACACACACACACACTAACTGATTTGACAATCACACTCATTGACAGGCTCATGCTTTCACTGATTTGACACACACTCACTGACAAACACAGACTCTCACTGATTTGACACATACACTCACAGATTTGACACACACTGACAGACACACACACCCACTGACAGAAACACATACCGTGTTGATACCGGAGAAACTGACGGAAGCAAAGCACAGAGAGATGGACACAGGTTTCTTCAGGAAGGAAGAGATTCTTTATTGGATCACCGATCGGGACTCAGAGGGACTAATGTCACCAAAAATACAGCAAGTTCTGAGCCCTGAACAATAGTGCAGGCTCCCTATATAGGCACATAACTCCTCCCATATTAAGCTCCACCCGCACATTCTCTTGACCAATCATTACAAATAAGAATTAACTTCCTGCTTGACCGCATGGCTTGTCCAGCACAATGGAGGAGGGGAATACTACATCCTGTATTCTTGCACATGCTCCGTACACTACTGATCGTATCTTGCCTCGTGCAACCAACTGATCGATACGTCAGCATATGCACGTACACATGCCACGTGGTAATCTCGGCCTACTAAATTTATTTTTACCGAGATTCCACCACAGTGTAGAGAATCTGGTGTGTGTAGGATATCCAGAGTGTGTGTCTGGAATGTAGTGTGTGTAAGTGGTTTAGTGTATAAAATGGATGGTTTGTGTGTCTGTAAAGTAGTGTGTGTAGGAGTGCAATGTGTGTGTTTGTGTGAGGGGTGCAGTGTGTGTGTGGGGGGGAGTCAGATGTATACATTTAAAAAAAAAATTTTGAATAAAAAAATGTAACTTTATGTCCCCAACTTTTTATCTTTGACCCGGGAGGGGGGACATTACAAGCCCTGGTGGTAAGTGAACAGCACCAGCGGCAACACTCACGAGAGGGACATTCATAACTCGGCAGAGATGCAGGTTAGAGCTCTTGTATCCTCCTCTGTCCTCTGACAGATTTCTAGAATGACCTCTTTGATCTCCCCATCGGCCTGGTGCAAACAGACACCATAACCAGGCATGGAGAGATAATACTCTAAACAATATATAGACACAATTAGTAGAAAACAAAGTTCAAATGAGACTCCATTATGCTATTGTTGACATTAATCACTTTAATTTTTAAATCTTCAAGTAGCAACCATGTCACACCAGTGTATTTACTGATTGGAATGTTAATTAAATAGCAGAATGAAGGGTACCTTTGAATTTTTAATGCAATCACACAGTGAGTCAATGGAAGCAGGCCTAGGGATTATTGTGCTGATATAATGGACACTTGTGAGCAGGGCTTTTTATACATTATGTATTTATGCCTCTCAAAATCTATTTGAGATACTCTTTAACTGCAGAATCAAGTGGTGTGCCAATTATTGCTCATTAGTTTGCATTTATTGTAGCCTGTTCTGCTAAATTATACAGTGTATGTGTTTTTTAATTACTGTATTGATTTGATGATAGCTCCCACCTTTTTATCAAATTAATGCCTATAAACAAAATGTTTGGATTATAAACCTATCTCTACTATATTACTGTTAATTAGATGTCTAGCTTGTAACCGTAAAACCTTAATCCAACGTAATGAATAAATTGCCCATTATAGTCCATGAAAATGGGAGCCTAGTGTCCTGAAAGTTTGCAATTACTCCCAGATGACACGTGCTATTCTCAAATTTGGCACATTCTGTTTCCCCCCTGGACACTTCCCATCCTTACACTGGCCACTTGCTATTTTCCTATTTAGAGCAACATTCTCCCACTTTTTTCTATTTACATTGTATCACTTGCTTTAGATAGAATTGTGGTTTTTAATTTAGTAGTCACTGTGGTTTGAACAGGTTATTAAATCGCAATATTGAGCTCTTTGCGTTTTATTTTATTTTTTTGTTAGTGGAACAGTTTTTTATTAAGCCAAGGCAGTAGGGAACTGTTCAATACACTCCCCTTCTGTTAGAAATAGCTGTGTATTTCCTACACAGAGTTTGATAGAAATACTGAACTCTATTAGGATTCTAGCTTATCTAATCTGCAGCTAAGGTGTCTCTCTGTAGTTCAGTCCTGACCACATATATCATAGAATTTGTACTGGGAGCCTATTTATGACCTCTCTCAATGTGTGTACAGGGAGAATCATCACATAGGTCACTCACAAGGCAAATTATTTGGGGGGAAGGTTGCTGAATGCTTTGATCTTCTTCAACGATACCAGCATTACATAATGATAATACTGCTCTTTTAAAAGCTTTGTTCACGTCAATGTCTCCAGCCTTACTGATCAGCAATGTGCCACTTCACTTGAAAACCACTTTTACCAACAGATTTTTTTTTATTTTTTTTTTAAACCAGACCAGCCTAATTGCATTCCTGTTGCACTGGAAGCCTTTTTCTGATCTGTTCTGATAAGCAGAAGCAGATAAAACTGACCCCAGCACAGGCACATATAATGCCACACACTGTTTGCAACAATCAATAGCATGACTGAGTATCCTAACAATCTGCTAATTCTAATATTGTAATGGAGCTAATTTATTTTCCTGTACTGCTGTTCTGGGGCAGATCAATATAAATAAGTCACTCAAGATTACTTGCATGTTTTCTGGTATGTTTGTAAAGTTCAGTTTGTCACCTTGACAGTCATTTTGTTATTTCAATCCACAGAGAGAAGCGCAAAGTAATTATCCCTTCTCACTTGGCTTATGGCAAAAGAGGATATCCTCCATCTATACCAGGTATGAGCTAAGAATGCAGTAATAATGGAAGAATAATTGGAACGTGATGTTTTCTTAGAAGGTGCAGTCCTGTAATAACGGTATATTAACTGACTGAACAGGTTATGAAATATCACTTAATAGATTGCGTGTTATCTTCACGCTTCAAATGATCACACATTGAGCTCTCTAACATACACCTAGGGAAAATGCTTCATTAGGATTTATGCGTTTAAGGAGGTCTCCCTCAAAT
The DNA here is from genome assembly GCA_933207985.1 of Pelobates cultripes. Classification (NCBI taxonomy): domain Eukaryota; kingdom Metazoa; phylum Chordata; class Amphibia; order Anura; family Pelobatidae; genus Pelobates; species Pelobates cultripes. The sequence goes on along the minus strand of OW240912.1, from coordinate 334,551,792 downwards.
TTAATTAGTGATGCTCTTTAACTACTATATCAAGGGGTTGGATAAATTGTCACCGCTAGACAAATGTATGTTGATGATCTTAAGGTGAGCATAAGCAAAATCTAATATCTATTTATTGAAGGCCTCTCATGGAAAAAAAATACTTCATATATTATGGCAAAAATCAAACCGGATCATTCACTGTACTGTAAATACCGGATTTTGTTTGGATGGACAAAATCTACTGAATTATGACCACAATGCAGCCAAGCCGAATGAATCTGCAGCAGTCGCCCGAATGCATTCGGTGTCTGGATTAAAATCTGTGCTTCACATCCTATACAGGGTTTGTAATATTCACATAGCACTGGTTTTAATCAAATTTTGAACTAGATATATATCCAGCAGGATGCACATTCGCAAATTATTGTTCACTTGCTTTTTTGCAAGTAAATGATAATTTTAAGTACTATGTGCCCATGGGCAGCGCTAGCAGCCACTAGACTAATAGTTGAAACAAATAACTAAACAGTGATAAAGTGAAAAGTGAGTAAATGGCGCTTAAACTATATATAAATAAATATATACCAATATAGCAGCAAACGTATAAAGTGCAAAGACCTGAAACAGATAAAAACCCACAACAATGCAAGGGTTGATTATGAGCAGCTGTCCAGTGCCACAGTAAAACTAGCCAGCCACCACATTAAAAAAGCTAAATATATATAAATATCTCCTACCCAAGCCTCCACCAATTGGTGACTGGTGGGAACTGTAATTATAATAGTAAAGGGAGAGAACCTAGTCTTCTTCCTCAAGCCACACCGAAGGGCAGCAGGAGGGGGCACTAAATAAAACCAATACCTGTAAAAATAACAAATTATACATTCCATCTTAGGCTTCTAACTCTTCTTTTCTCTAGCCCCCAAAAGGCCAACTTAAAATCCATAATAACCAACGCAACTAATTAAAAATAAAATAAAAAAAACAGATTAAAAAAAAGTATGCTTGAAATCTGGGCCCGTTTGCCCATTGGCAGCGCTAGTAGACAGCTGATAAATAGGTTAAAACCCTCCACAATGCAAGGGTTAATTACGTGGATGCTAGCCAGTGCATGTTAGCCAGTCTCCACATTAAATTATTTAAAAAAAAAAAAAAAGAGAGAAAAAGTTTGGATTATTTTAAAGGGACACTATATTCACCTGAACAACTTCAGCTTAATGAGGTTCTTCAGGTGAGAACTATAGCTCCCTGCAGCCTCTCATGTAAACACTGTATTTTCTGAGAAAATACAGTGTTTACATTGAAAGTTAGAAACACCTCCAGTTGCAGTCACTCAGAGTGAACCAGAGGGACTTCGGAGTTGATGGAGGCATAATATGCCTCCATCAAGGGCCGTCTATAATATGATTAGGACCTTGGGCCCTGCTCCTCCCACCCCCCCTCTCCCCACCCCCTAATTTTGCCCAACCTGCAATCACACTGACAGACATACTGACACATACACACACAGACAGACATATTAAAACATTCGCAGATACATACTGACACACACATACACTGACACACAAATATATACTGGCAGACATATTGACACACATTCAGACATACTAACACACACACACACACATTCATAAATACACAGATATACTGACACACACAGACACATACACTGACAGATGTATTGACACACACACACAGGCATACTGACACAGACACACAGGCATACTGACACTCAGACAGACAGACATACTGACAAACACATAGACATACTGACACACAGACATACTGACACTCAGACAGACAGACATACTGACACACACACACAGGCAGACATACTGACACACACAGACATACACATAGACATACTGACACACACAGGCATACTGGCATACACACACACACACACACACACTCAGGCATACAAACATACATACACAGACATACTGACATACACACACACACACACACACACAGAAACAGACATAGACACACACACAGACATAGTGACACACACAGACATACTGACATACAGACACACAGACATACACACAGACAGACATAGATACACACAGACATACTGACACTCACAGATATACACACACAGACATACTCACACACACACACACACACACACACACATACTGACACACACACACAGATAGACATAGACATACACACAGACATAATGACACTCACAGATACATACACACACACATACACACAGACATACATTTAACCACTCTCCAAGTTCTTACTTTTTTCTGGAGGGTGGTTTCCCTGGTCCAGTGGCAGGCTGAGGCAGATGGGAGTTCTCCTCTGGAACTCCCCTCCTCCCTGCCTATCTCCTCCCGCGCGGTTGTGATCTCCGGTGGGAGGAAGTGACGCGCGGCACTCACTTCCTCCCAGCTGGCTGCCGAACAGGAAGGGGCCCGGTCGCGCTGTTTAAGCACCACATCCCTTAGTGCATGGGCCACCCAGGGGCAGGGGCAGGCTGAGAAGGGGGGTAAGGGGGCAATTGCCCCCCAGGCCGCCCTAAACCCAGGGATGCCCGCATAAAGCAAAAATGGAAAAACCTGAATCCCTTGCCTCTGGATCTAGCTGAGGACTCAGATTTTTCAACTCGCCTCAGGTGCGACTCAGGCCAACTAAATACCTCAGGTGCCGTAAGCTTTTGTTTATTTTGTTTATTTCTTTATCTCCCTATCCAGAAGCGTCTTCTCTTTTGTCGCAACAAGTGTTTGATATTTTACCAACATCAGCGAGATCGCATTCTCTTAATCATATCCGCAGGAGAGGCCAGCCGACCGACTCCGCTGACTGCAGCAGAGTCGGTCGGTCGGCTGGGAGGAGGAGGGGGCATGGGTTCCACTGCTCTTCTCACAGGACCGCTTGGGAGAAGAGCAGAGGAAGTCATGCCCTCTCCTCCTGACATCATCGGAGAGGGCGACTTCACTGACTGCTGGCTGATGCTCCTGGCTCATGCCCACGCCCACCCCTCCCTGGCCCAAGGTAAGACTCAGGGAGGGGGGAATACACTTTAGGTTTGTTTTTTTAATTCCCCTACCTCAGCCCCTGTCCCCTACGTCAGCCCCTGTCCCTTACCTCAGCCCTGTCCCCTCCTCAGCCCCTGTCCGCTTAGTTGGCCTCTGTCCCCTCCTCAGCCTCTGTCCCCTTAGTCAGCCCCTGTCCACTTAGTCAGCCCCTGTCCCCTACCTCAGCCCTGTCCCGCCTCCTCAGCCCTGTTCCCCCTCCTCAGTCCCTGTTCCCCCTCCTCAGTCCCTGTTCCCCCTCCTCAGTCCCTGTCCCCTACCTCAGTCCCTGTCCCCTACCTCAGTCACTGTCCCCTAACTCAGCCCCTGTCACCTAACTCAGCCCTGTCCCCTTACTCAGCCCTGTCCCCTTACTCAGCCCTGTCCCCTCAGTCAGCCCCTGTCCCCTCCTCAGCCCCTGTCCGCTTAGTTTGCTTCTGTCTGTAGCGGATGGCACTGGGCTGTCCTGCAAATGTCTGTGAAATAATTGCATTCGTGTGATCTGTTAGTTTCCTATGTGTTTTAAAGCCTTGTATTCTTGTGATTGTTCGGTAGTTTCGTTCCCTTAGTTTATTCGAATGAAACTACCGAACAACCAAACCTCCCCTGTGTGAAGTGTGTCCTCAATTACCCGTTGCAACATTGTTGCAAACGGGTAATTGAACAGTAAGTAGCCGTCCTTTGTTCTCGGGGGTGGCCGCCATTCGACAAACGAACACGTGGCGGCGGCCATTTTAAAACTCCCGAACAGCGGTGTTTAGCCGTCGAGTGCTGGAACTAAAATCGGACACTCGAGTAGGCGAACACCGCTGAGACCTCCACAGCCCTGGTCCGTTCGGTTCCAAACTACCGAACGGCCCCTCGTTCGGTAGATAGAGAATACCGAACGAGGGGATTCAGGCGAACCCTCCCTAGCCTCTATAGCTATAGGTTTTCGTGTATTTTATTCCCTTATGCCAGGACCGACCGCAGGGCCCATTCACATGGAACCGAATTCGGCTATCTCAGTTCGTGCGCTCGGTCATTTTATTCCCTCCATACTTTTCCCGAACCCCTGGTCTGATCTGGGTGGTTTTTGGATATGTTGTTCCCCCAGATCAGGGCTACCAGGGGATGTAGGATTTAAAGAGGTACCCCTACGTTTAGGGGTACATCCAGAAACGGGGGAATTGGTGTGCTGGATAAGGGGATTATGATGCTGGCTGAGGGGAGGAGATGGGTGGGAGGTTACCAGGACAGGATTGGCTACTGTAATAATTACTGTAAATCCCTCCCTTGCATGGGAGCATGCTTTATAAGGAGACTGTGATTAAAGGCTTGTCAGTTCTACTCCTGAAACTGTGTGTCGTCCAGTTATTGGGATTGCTGTGGGGAGATTGCTGTTATTTTACCTGCTGGAAACTTTGCCTATGGATTTATTATTTACTTGTTCCTGAGCCTCACTTGGATTATAAGCGGAGACAACCTGGGGAATATTGCATCTCCGCTACATTGGTTGGCAGCGCTGGGATCCAGACTCACAAGGGAACAAGGACTAATGGAATATGGATGGAGAGTGATTATGCCAAGCTTAAAAGATCCACGCTAAAAGATCTCCTGGAAGCGAAAGGCATTGCAGCCAGCAACAAAAAGAAAGCAATCCTCATTGCAGAAGTGATGGCTGAATACCAGCAGGAGGACAGGGTAGTCCCTGAGCAACAGAGTGCAGCAGATGGAGCTGAAAAAGAAGAGTTCCGGAGAGAGGTGCAGTTCAGGCTGTCCTTTTATGGAGAGAATCCAACAACGGATATTATATCCAGGACAATGTCAGAGGTACAGGAGTTTATACTGCGCCAAAGGCCACTACAGCAGCTGGAGAGGAATGCTACCACAACTACCATCACACAGGGTAAGACAAAAATCCCTTACCAAGCTTTTAAAACCTATATAGAAGCAGAGGAAGATATAGATGCTTTTCTCCAAGACTTTGAAAGGCTGTGTGCCTTGCATAATATTAGCCCAGATGAGTGGGTGCCTATTTTAGCAGGGAAGCTCACAGGGAAGGCGGCGGAAGCCTATAGAACTGTACCTGATGAGGAAATTCGGAATTACCGCCGAGTAAAAGAAGTGATCCTGGCTCGATATGCAATCACGCCAGAGGCATATCGGCGACGGTTTAGAGACCTAAAAAGAAATGACAAGGACTCTCATGTGGAATGGGCTTGCAAGTTGCATCGGGCCGCTCTGGGGTGGGTACAGTCTAATAAGGCTCGGTCCATGGAGGACTTATTGCAAATGGTGTTGTTGGAGCAATTCTATGAGGGGGTAACAGGCGAGGTCCAGGAATGGGTGAGGGACAGAAACCCTACCTCCCTTACCGAAGCTGCTAGGAAGGCCGATGAGTACTTGGATGCATGCAGGCAGCAGAAACCAGCAGCCCCAAAAGCTATTTTTAAAACCTTTGGGGGAAACAGCTACAACCCAGCTCCACCGAGGCAACTACCACCACCACCACCCGCTGTACAGCCCCGGTTTCGCCAGCCCGCTTCTGTCCCCTGTCATCACTGCCAGAAGTGGGGACATTATAAAAGGGAATGTCCCCAGCTGAGGGATCGTTCTACCTGGATTCGCCCCGGCCCACCACCACCACCACCGAGAGCAGCCGCCGCCCATCACTACCAAAATATAGTGGCCACACCATATGGGTCAGCTGTTCCCATAACAACCGTGGAACAGTGGGAAGTACTACACGAGGCGGATCCAGTCCAGGCCAATGCTGATAACAGACATCATCACAGGCAGACCGTATACTTGGAGGGTAAAGCAGTACAGGGCCTACGTGATTCGGGGGCTACCATCACCTTGGTCAAAAGTCATCTGGTCTCGGATGAAGCGAGACTAAGTAAAACTGTGGCCGTCAGGGTAGCTGGGGGAGCAGTGTACCGGCTACCTACAGCAAGGGTACATTTACATTGGGGAGCGGGGGCAGGACATGTGGAGGTGGGGTTGATGCCGCAGTTACCGGCGGAGGTTTTATTGGGGAACGATCTGGGGAGGCTCACATCTGCTTTTGAGCCCCAGACGCCCACCACAGGAGAAGCTCATCCTGTGGTCACCCGTCAACAGGCCCGCACCCAGGACTACAACACACTTCCGGAGGTTCAGGTAAGAGACCCTTCCCCTTCCCTTGACTGTGTCCCCTGGGCCCCTCCTAACGAATTCGCAGCAGAAGTAGTGACTGACCCCACCTTGCAGGTATACAGAGACAAGGTGACAGCAGACCCGCCGGAGGGAGGGGGGGAGAGATTTGTCTGGGACAAGCAGCTTTTGTACCGGGAGACAGACAAGCAGATTGAGGGGTCAGACCCAATAGTGACGAGGCAGCTAGTGGTGCCGCAGCGGTACCGAGCAGAGCTACTCCGGATAGCGCACGATATCCCGCTATCCGGACATCTAGGGGTCAGCCGTACTAGGTATCGACTGACCCAAAATTTCTTCTGGCCAGGGATCAGCCAGGAAGTGCGCCGGTATTGCACCACCTGTGACACCTGCCAGAGGGTAGGGAAAAGGGGAGACCGGAGGAAGGCGAAGCTACACCCCTTGCCAATAATTGAGGAACCGTTTAGCAGAATAGCGGTAGACTTGATAGGTCCCCTCAAGAAAGCCAGCCCGTCAGGCAAAAGGTACATTTTAACGGTAGTAGACTATGCTACCAGATATCCAGAGGCGGTGGCTTTGACCAACATTCAGGCTGAAACGGTCGCGGATGCCCTCATGCAGATATTCTCCCGGTTGGGATTACCCAGGGAGATTATCTCGGATCAGGGTACCCAATTTACCGCAGAATTCACCCAACACCTCTGGAGGATCTGTGGCATTAAGCCTATTATCAGTGCCCCTTACCACCCCCAGACTAATGGGCTCTGCGAACGGTTCAATGGCACATTGAAACAAATGTTCCGAACCTTCGCAGAGACCCACAAGGACTGGGAGCGGTTCCTGCCGCATCTCCTATTCGCTTACCGGGAGGTGCCGCAGGAATCCACGGGGTTTTCCCCGTTTGAACTGCTATTTGGGAGGAGGGTCAGAGGCCCCTTAGATCTTGTAAGAGAGCATTGGGAGGGAGACCGGAGCGCAGATGGCACCCCCATCATACCATATGTGTTGGCTCTCCGAGACCGCCTGGAAGCCTTAACCAGGACGGTAAGGGAAAACCTTCAGGCGGCACAGACTCGCCAGCGCACATGGTATGACCGGGGAGCCAGGGACCGTAGCTTTTAGGTCGGGCAGAAAGTGCTAATTTTAAAGCCTGTCCGACATGACAAGCTACAGGCCGCCTGGCAGGGACCTTATAGGGTGGTGGAACAGAGATGTGACACCACCTATATAATTGGCTCCTGTACAGGGACGGGAGGGCGACGCATGCTCCATGTGAACATGATGAAGCCCTACCAAGCACGCTCCGAGGAGGTAACCGCCATATGCGCTCCCAATTCAGATGAGTCTGACAGCTTACCACTCCCAGATCTGCTGGAAGATGGGCAGCTGTCTGGGGATTTAGGGGAAGTCACACTGGGAGACCGGCTGAGCCCACAGGAGCGCATCGAGGTACGGCAGCTGTTGGAAGAGAAACGAGACACGTTCTCTAACGTACCTGGGTACACCCCTCTGGCCACTCACCGGGTAGAGACCCCAGGGCAATTACCGATGCGTCAGACCCCTACCGCATCCCTGAAGCGGTAAGGGAAAACATGCGCAAGGAGATCGATGAGATGCTCCAACTGGGGGTGATTGAGCCCTCAGATAGTCCCTGGGCTTCTCCGGTAGTACTCGTACCGAAGCAGGACGGTACGACCCGCTTCTGCGTAGACTACCGGAGATTAAACGAGAAAACGGTGTCCGATGCATACCCTATGCCACGGATAGATGAGCTACTGGACAGAATGGCCAGGGGTCAATACCTCACTACCATTGACTTATGTAAGGGGTATTGGCAAATCCCCCTGGCCCCAGAGGCCATCCCGAAATCGACCTTTGTCACCCCATTTGGCTTGTACCAGTTTAAGGTCATGCCATTTGGGATGAAAAACGCCCCAGCTACTTTCCAGCGGATGGTAGACCGACTCCTGGATGGGTTCCAAGACTACACCTGTGCCTACCTGGACGATATTGCCATTTTTAGCAATACGTGGCAGGAGCACTTGGCCCATATAGGAGCGGTTCTAGACAGAATTAAGGAAGCTGGTTTGACATTGAGAACCGGCCAAGTGCAGCATAGGGATGGCCGAGGTGCAGTACCTCGGACATAGAGTGGGTTCGGCAAACAGAAGCCCGAACCAGCCAAGGTAGAAGCCGTGGCCCAGTGGCCCACTCCTAGGACTAAAACCCAGGTGTTAGCCTTTCTAGGGACCGCTGGGTATTACAGGAAGTTTGTCCCTAACTATAGCGCCCTCGCCAAACCTCTCACTGACCTTACTCGGAAGAATTTGCCCCACCAGGTGACCTGGACCCCGGAGTGTGAGCAGGCATTCCACCATCTGAAAAATGCACTGATAAACGCTCCTGTCTTGGCAGCTCCCAATCCAACTAAACGTTTTCTTGTTCACACAGACGCTTCTATGTTTGGATTGGGAGCAGTACTGAGCCAAGTCGGAGCCGATGGCGGAGAGCACCCCGTGGCTTACATCAGTCGCAAGCTGTTACCCAGGGAAGTAAGCTACGCCGCCATCGAGAAGGAATGCCTGGCTGTGGTGTGGGCCTTAAAGAAACTACAGCCGTATCTATATGGACAGCCTTTTTCGTTACTCACGGATCACAACCCGTTGGTCTGGCTAAACCGGGTGGCTGGGGACAATGCCAGGCTGCTGCGCTGGAGTTTGGCGCTACAGCCTTTTGACTTTAATATTCAGTACAGCCGGGTAAACAGAATAGAATGCCGGCAGTTGTCAAGACAAACTGACCTGGAGAAATGATCCGTGAGTCCCGGACATCCCCAAACGTCCGTGTTGGATCAGACTGTGTATGCCGGCTTGTGGGCAGGGGAGCAGTGTAGCGGATGGCACTGGGCTGTCCTGCAAATGTCTGTGAAATAATTGCATTCGTGTGATCTGTTAGTTTCCTATGTGTTTTAAAGCCTTGTATTCTTGTGATTGTTCGGTAGTTTCGTTCCCTTAGTTTATTCGAATGAAACTACCGAACAACCAGACCTCCCATGTGTGAAGTGTGTCCTCAATTACCCGTTGCAACATTGTTGCGAACGGGTAATTGAACAGTAAGTAGCCGTCCTTTGTTCTCGGGGGTGGCCGCCATTCGACAAACGAACACGTGGCGGCGACCATTTTAAAACTCCCGAACAGCGGTGTTTTGCCGTCGAGTGTCTGGAACTAAAATCGGACACTCGAGTAGGCGAACACCGCTGAGACCTCCACA
>OW240912.1:334496664-334542273 GCA_933207985.1 Pelobates cultripes | reverse complement strand
GATCTTGCGAGAGTGAACTCTAACCTGCAGGTTAGAGTTCACTCTCACCACTGGACCACCAGGGAAGGCAGCATTGCCCCCTCCTCCATGGATTCCCGGCTCCCCACCCCCTCCCAATGTAAGAAGGGAGAAAGGGATATAACTTTTTTTTTATTATATATGAAAAAAATATATTTAAATTTAAATAAACACTCACACACACACAGCACCCAGACACACACAGCACCCTCAGACACACAGCACCCAGACAGAAACACACAGCACTCAGACACACACATAGCACCCAAACACACACAGCAGCCAGACACACAGCACCCAGACACACACAGCACCCAGACACACAGTACCCAGACACACACAGCACCCAGACACACACACAGCACCCAAACACACACAGCACCCCGACACACACAGCACCCAGACACACACAGCACCCTCAGACACACGCAGAACCCAGACACACACATCACTCAGACACACAGCAACCAGACACACACAGCACCCAGACAGAAACACACAGCACTCAGACACACACACAGCACCCAGAAACACACAGCACCCAGACACACACAACGCACATACACACACAGCACCCAGACACACACAGCACCCAGACACACACAGCACCCCCAGACACACACAGCACCCAAACACACACAGCGCACCCAGACACACACAGCACCCAAACACACACAGCACCCAGACACACACAGCGCACCCAGACACACACAGCACCCCCAGACACAAACAGCACTCAGAAACACACAGCACCCTAAGACACACACAGCACCCAGACACACACAGCACCCTCAGACACACACACACACAGCACCCTCAGACACACACTGCTCACCCAGATAGACACTGCTCCCTCAGAGAGACAGCACCCTCACTCACACAGCACCCACACACAGCACACTCCCACACGTATACAGCACACACACACACATATATATATAATAAATAAAATAACCCTCAGTGAGTTAACAGACAAAAAAATTTAGAAACCTAGAATGTGATGGCAGATAAAAACACCTTCACACACAGCATCCCTCTTACACACACACACACACTGAGCCCCTCACACATACAATACGTCCAAATATAAATATATATATACACACTACAGCAACCCTCACACGGCACCACTACACACATTACGCTCCAGATACATGCTAGATCCCTTACCTATATGCACTGTTAATCCTCTACACACAAACACACACACATACAATCTCCTATACACACTCTGAGTCCTTTACACACTAGATCTCCTACACACACACTGCCCCTAGCCACACATATTACACCACAAACACAAATTAAATTGACCTATTTATACAAAACCACACCACACTCTACACACACGCAATCCCACAAGCAGGTTCCAAACACATGCACCATACGCTTTCCTGGCCCTTTTGTCCACTGGTATCCCACTTGTGGAAACACCAGAGACAATTTAAAAGCAAACACAGCGCAAGCATATTATTAAATTTGCTTGCGCTGCGCAGAACAAATACAGGGCCTTTTTCTAATGCTAGAGCTCTTTAGCAGGGCTCTGCGCATTGAACCAACATGCTCACTTTGAGAGGGGGCGTGTTTGTCTCTAGCCCCGCCCCCTACGTCGGGGGCCGCTCTGATTGAAAAATGCCCGGGCCTAATTTTTTTCCCAGTCTGGCCCTGAATTACATTACACCGTGAGGCAATTTAATAATCTATATCCAGTATTCCTAATTCCAACAGTAAATTAGAATTGCCTGGTATTGGCAGTTTAAATTATATATTGAAAGATGCTTGATAGTTCAGAATTCGAGGTTTGTCAAACTCTGGCCCTCCAGATGTTGCTGAACTACAACTGCCATGAATCTCTGGCTATCTATTTCATACAAGGAATCATTGGAGGTATAGTTCAACAATATCTGTAGGGCTTTAGATAATGATGACAAAAGGCATTACAAGCCTACTTGTTCTCAAACCAATTTGCTTATCTCTCTCTAACAGGTGATGCAGTCCTTCAATTTGAGACGGAGGTGATATCTTTGTCCAAGCCAACACAGTGGCAGACACTGGTGAATGATGTTCTACCCATGCTATGCATTGGTTTGGTACCTACTTTGCTAGCACTCATTGGGTACCACCTTTACGCCAAAGCTAAATCTCCTGCTGTGTCCAAGAAGAAACTGAAAGAGGAGAAAAGGAATAAAGCCAAAAAGAAATAAATGATTTTAACTTTCTAAGACCACTTGATCAGGCCTTTTACTATAAGATTTGTGTGTACCCATTTACTTACTCCTCAAACAGTCCTTTAAAATGTACGTGTCAGAGGTACATCATGTATGAAAGTGCATTTAATATGATTTATATATTGTGCTGATAGAATTGTTGGAAAATGTATAGATTTTAAATTAATCTTAAATATAAATAAAGTCTTTCCCCTCCCCTGTTAAGATTTGGCACACAGGTCATGCCACAAATTAATCACAGGAGAGCAGAAATGTCCGACAGGGCGTTCTTCTGCTTTGCTTCTTTGTAACTACAGTACATGTGTTGTAGTTGCTGTGATTTTTCTCTGGCAAGTGCCTCACCTATTTTGCCAAAACAATAGAGGAGCGTAGAGATAAATATGACTTTGCTCAGTTACCAGTTGGCTTCCATTGAAGCCAAGGTATTTAGTTTTTGACAATCTTTATTTAAAGAAGTTTTTTTCACAAAATACAAAGATGCCACATGAAATGTCAAATAACAGAAAAATCAATAATGAGATAAAAATTAACAAAACAAATAGAAAATGCTTATACAATACACTTACACTGCATAAAGAAAGCAAATAACATCACATGGCAGACTTCTATCAGACACTAAATAGGGGTAACTTGTTGGGAAAATTGTGCGTTTACCCAATGAGCATGACATTCAATGTAACTCTGGATAGAAAATTTGAAGGTGCCACAGTGAATTAAACACAAAGGACAATAACAGCTCAGGTAGGGAGAGAAGAAAGTATAGAACTGCTAAAAGAAAGGAGGAGCCAAAGAAAAAGAGGGGAGGAAAGAGCAAGGGGGAAAATAAAGATTAAAAAAGGAATGGTGGGAAAAGGGAAGCAAGACCTGAATGTCCAGTCTGGAGAGAGCATCTGTAGTTGGCAGGAGCCACACAGGAATTTGGATCAACAGGTTTAGGGTGTTGGGAAGTGTAATGAAACCATGAGTGCCGGTTGGCAAAGTACTTGTTTGTCTGCCCTGGTACAGAGTAAAAGGAGTTTCTTTATGCTATAGGTGTCACGTATTCATCCCCTTTTAAAAATGTGGTTAATGACATTTACTGTCCACACAGGAAAAGTTGTGCCGAGCAGCAACCTAATCCACAGAAGGGTTAATGCTGAGCAGCAATTATGCAAATGAGAAATTGGTAACTGCTTTGGGGTCAAAGGCCGGTTACAGCCTATCAGATCTAAAGGAGGGGTATTTAGGCCCAGTTCTCATCCTGCTCAGTGCCCTGTCGTGGTTTCCCTTGTGGTTGTCAGAGAGCGCGTTATTGATTCTGGTAATTCTGGTTATTTGACTTTGGCAATGTTTTTGACTTCCCTGTTTTCTGGCATCCCTGACTCCTGACTTTTCTTTATCGTTGTGTCTCTTTCTGTTTCCCTTGACCTCGGCTATTCCTGACTATTCTTTGGTACGTTAGTCCGGCCATTCTAAGGTCCGGTATACGTTACCTATCAGTCCTCTGTGTTATACAATTCTACGTGCTGGATCATTCTGTAATCCTGACAATAGGTCTGCTCCACTCGGAAAATCCACTGTGTGATTCTCCTTCCTTCTGTTTCCCTTTTCCCTGCCTCTCTTTTAATGAGTTGGTAAAAGCCTAGTTTTTTCCTTTTCTTTCTTTCCTCCCCTTTTATATCTTTTTGACAATCTGAATTTATAAGTATTTTTTGGTGAGCACAGCAGTTGTAGGATACAAAGGGTTTACAGGCATGAAAGAACAAACATAATGTGAAGTTATTGTTCAGAGCTAAATTACAGGATTGATATGGGAGGTCTTCTGGCTTCGTGTCAGTTGTGACCGTGGCACGCAGTCGCACTTGGTAACATGTGTGGGGTTATGTGTGCCCAACTAGAGGAGTTGCGAGAAGTCAATATATCTGTTTCTCAGATGTCAGGCTGTTGGGGGAGAGGGCTATCCTGGTAATTCTCTCTACCCTCAGACGATAAGTCCCTTGTATGTGTTAAGACCCCAACCACTAGGGATGTGTATGGACAAAAAATTTGGTTCAGTTTGGAAATTCGGGTAAGTAAAAAAAATGTGTCTGCTTAGGCAATTCGTACCAATGGCATTCAGTTTGGTTCTGCACTTCCGAAATTCGGTAATTTGGAACTTCTGCTATTTGGACATTCATAAGCATCCCTCTCTTGTTTTGCCACTTTTCAGAAATCCAAAGCACGTTGCCACTACAACCACTTACTCATCTGTAGGGCTCCCTAATCCTAACCACCACAACCACTTACACATCTTTAGGGCTCCCAGTGCCAGGAATTCGCTTATTGGTCGTGATTCCTGTCATCATTCACATAATTTTCCCTCCCTCTCTTGTTTTGCCACTTTTCAGAAATCCAAAACACTTTGAAAATTCTGGACTTCTGCAATTCAAACGTCGGACATTCGTAAGCATCTGAATGTCCGAATTGCACAAAATTCGTCCAAATGTATATTCGAAACGAATTGCACGTCTACCAACCACCATCCCTCCACCTTTCTGGTATTGTAATACCTTTGACATTGGCATACCCCGTAACCAAATTTCACCATCCTCAACTCACCAATCTCGCAGAAACCTCCACTGCCTTGACCTCCAGTAATTCTCCACCAAACTCCAAACTCTCCTTTTATCCATCTCAAATCTCACTTGCCCTAACTCTGCAACCTCATTCTACAACTCCACTCTCTCCTTTCAACTATACATCATGGCACCTCCTAAATTTAAGCACAGAAAGCGCTCCCAATTTCAACCCTAGCACACCAAACTGATCCGATACCTCCAAAAATGTTACAGAACTGCTGAATACTGCTGGAGAAAGTCTCACTCTGCATCTGACTTCCTCCGCTATAAATTTATGCTGCGCTCCTACAGTTTGGCTCTTTCCTTTGGAAAAGTAAACTACTTCAACACTTTCATAAGCTCACTGTCCCACCAACCCAAATGCCTAGTTCACACTTTTAATGCACTTCTTTGCCCTGTTGCTCCCCCTTCTCCTACCACCTTATCCACCACACACTTTGCAACTCACTTCACTGAGAAGATATTTCCAATCTGGGAATAGATCTCTAATAACTCTCCCACCCCTACCAATACTTCCCCCAACCCCACTCCCTCTGTTCTATGCACATTCGCACCCGCTACAGCACAAGAGGTTTCTGCTCTGTTCCAGTCCTCCCGTCCCACCACCTGTTCCCTCGATCCTATTCCCTCATATCTCATCCGCACTCTGTCTCCCTCTTTTGCTCTCCCTCTCACTAAAATTTTCAATCTCTCCCTTTCTCTCCCCTCTGGCACATTTCCTTCACCCTTCAAACATGCAACCATAAACCTGATTCGGAGAAGGCCCAACCTTGACCCCTACTCCCCGTCCAACTACCACCCTATCTCGCAACTGCCATTTACTTCCAAGATCCTTGAGAGAGTTATGTATGCGAGATTGACAGACTTCTTTGAATCCAACTCTCTGCTTGACCCACTTCAGTCTCGATTCCACACGCATCACGCTGTCGAAACGGCTGTGACCAAAGTATCCAATGATTTCATCACTGCTCAATCTCGCAGCCATTACTCTGTCCGAAGTCTCTTTGATCTTTCTGCTGCCTTTGACACTTGATCATCAACAGCTTCTTCTCATTCCTCGTAATCTCGGTCTACGGGTGTGACAAACTACCTTTTCCCCAAGTGAGTTTGCCACGAGTTCCTGGAGGAGCCTGCTTGTCAGCCTCCTGCCCACCGACTATGGACCCTGTAGAATGTGATGTAAAATTCTCCGTTCATGTATTTGGACTGTATGGTTCGGGAACTGAACAGCTGCACGAACTGGAGACCACCCTGGAGCTTGTTAAGCCTAATTGATACTTTGTAGCAATTTCCACCACAGCGTTCGTCTGGGTGGCCGCCATTTCTATGGACGACCATGAGGTGGCAGCCATCTTGTTCACATGAACACAGGCAGCGGTGTTTGGTCGTTGAGTTCATGGAACTATTTTCGGACACTGAAACTCCCGAACACCCCTGGACTTCCATAATCACCTGCGTTCGGTTCTAGGCAATCTGCCTTTTGCTCTCTCCTGGTGCTCCTCCTACCTCTTCCAGCGCTCTTTTAGTGTTTCTTTCTCTGGCTCTGCCTCTTCTCCCCAACCTCTCTCTACTGGCATTCCCCAAGGCTTTGTTGTGGTCCCCTACTGTTCTCTATCTATACTACCTCCCTCGGTAACTCATTAGCTCCTCTGGCTTCCATTATCATTAATATGCGGATGACACACAAATATATCTGTCCTCTCCTGATCTCTCTCCACCTATCTTGACTTGTGTCTCTGACTGACTTTCTGCAATTTCCAACTAGATGGCTGCTTACTTCCTTAAACTCAACCTGTCCAAAACAGAACTTCTGGTTTTTCCTTCCTCAAATAATGCTACTCCCGTGTCGGTCTCCCTCCAAGTCAATGGCGCTACCATCACCTTTATCTTGCAGGCCTGCCTATGTGTTCTATTTGACTCCGACCTCTCCTTCACTCCTCATGTCCAGTCAATCGCAAAATCCTGCCACTTTCATCTAAAAAACATAGCTCTCATCCATCCCTATTTAACGCTGGACATGGCTAAGGTGCTGTTCCATGCCATTTTTCTCTCTTGCCTTGACTACTGCAAACCCTTTCTCTGTGTTCTTACATGTTCCCAGCTTTCACCATTGCAATCTATATTGAATGCGGCGGCAAAGCTCATCTTCCTGTCCACCCACACCTCCCATGCCTCTCTCGTCTGTCACTCCCTATATTGGCATCCAGTAAGATATAGAGTTTAATTTAAAATTCTGGTGCTTGCGTACAAGTCTCTACATAATACTGCTCCAACCTACCTATCCACCCAAATACACAAGTATGTCCCATCTAGGCCCCTGCGCTCTACTGAAGGCCTACATCTATCCTGTGTCTGTACTCCCACCTCTGATGCTCGCTTTCAACACTTCTCCAGGGCTTTTCTGTGGATCTCCCCTGCCTTCTATGTTAGACTTTCACCCAGTCTCCATTCTTTCAAAAAATCATTGAGAACTCACTTCTTCATGAAAGTGTATCAATTAAACTAATAGCTTTTCATCCCCGCACCCTTACTCCTCTCTTGCATATGTCAAAAATAACCTACTAAGCCCTTAGTGAAAACTTTTCTAGCAACCTATTTCGTTACCCCTACTTTTATCCTTTGTGTCACTATACTCCACTCCCTCTAGCATGTAAGCTCATTGAGCAGGTCGAAGAAAGCTCTCACAAGTTGGGGACCGATCGGGCTGCTGCGTACAGTTCTCAGAGTGAGGTCTGAGACGTTTGCTAACCTCACCGACAAGCCGACAGCCAGAGGAAACTTTTGTGACACAAAGTATCCACATCCATCCTGGCCGGTCCCAGATACAAATTACAAACAAGGACTACAATTGTGCTGGTAATAGTCTTGCTTTTCATTCCTGGCTTATATTTTTGTATTTTAATCAGTTTATTCATTTATTATATTTTTTTAATTACTCTTTGAGTATTTCTTATTAATAAATTTGACTTATTATTTATCTTTTTACGTGGTTATTTTTAAAGCGATATTACATTTTATTGCAATATAGGATCAGTCTTCAATACTGTATTCCTATTTTATGGTTTATACCTTTCCTAAAAGTACACTATTTTGGTGCATGCTCTATTTTGTCAATTTTTTAATAGACTTAAAGGCACAGACACCATATATGGTTATATTGCACAGAGAAATCTATGTGAATCATTTTTTTCATCTTATCTCTCATTAGTAGAGAGAACAGTTCTATATACTGTTTCTCAATTTCCCTTTAGTTGTTATATGTGAAGTATATTTGGTGTTTATTCCATTCATTCTGCCTATAGCAGATTTAAAGGCGTATACACCACACATTACTGTTGCACTTTTTTCCAGTCCCTTTTAGAAAGTATTGGAGTTTATCTGAGTAAATGTCTACACCACCACATTTTAGGTGTATATTTACACATATTTTAATACATTTTGATTTATATAGCAGGCACAAGAACATCCAAAGCCATTTTAGGTGGATCAGCTCCTGGAATATCTATATCAACTAAGGTTGTTATATCATCTTTCATTACAAATTTTCCAAGACAGGTCTTTGGTGAACTCCTGTGTCTATCCAATTTTGAGCAATCCATCCAAGTCCGATTCCCTCACACCTGTGTGTTGCATTAGGCATACCAGTCAATTCTATTAACCTTTTGTTTGTGCTGTGTGTAAAGTTTTGAAGTCCGTTAGTGCTGCCTCTATTTTTTTTAAGGTAAAATTAATGTTGGAGAAGTCTGCATGTATTATGAGTGGGTGTGGTGGATGCTTTGTGGAGTTTCATGAGTGTATATGTGGGCTGTGCGTGTGGTGTTGTGTATGTATGTGGGCTGTTAGTATTGTCTGCAGGGCTGGATTTCCTATTAGGCAGAGAAGGCACCTGATATGGGTGCATGTCCTGTAGTGGTGTCTCTTTCAACTTTTTTAACGTGCCTTTTCGGAGCTGGTGGTAAGAGATAAGTAGCAGGAGCCTTGATCAGTGTCCTCAGAATTCCAGTCAGCCTCCTATGCTTGATAACAGAGCTGCAAGAACATTTATCCTGTCTCAGCTTTTCCAGTGTCTATGTGTGAGACTAGACTAATAGCCTTTCACACAGGAAATGCCCTGCACGTGGAGCAGAGTCAGCATTGAGTGATGTACAGTTTATAACAGTTCCTTCTATCACAGAAGGTGGACTGGGCTACGGAAGATATAGGACGTGGAGTATTTTGAAAATGGCCCTTCAAACTTAACCTAGACCTAAATTTAACCACTCTCAAAACCTAAACAAATACTTTCCTCGTTCCTAAAACTGAGCACTCAAAGCCTGAACCTGAATAAAGTAAAACTCTTTATCTTAATCCTAGGTTTAGCTCCTCTTAAAAATGAAACCAAATACTAAATTGAAAATCACTCAATGATCCTAAACTCGTTTTATACTAGCTATAAACCCTGTCAAGCTTTTAATCCACTTAATACTAAATACCCTAACTCTGATGTTAACCCTTCTCAAACCTTAAACCCTGTTTACCCCAGCTACTTCTAACTATCTTTAAAGAAACACAAAAAAAACCTAGAGCACTTGATGAAGTGCTTTATGTGTGAATTGTGGTCCTCTTTTTCATTTAACAAAAATGTCCATATTTTAATAGAAATTTACACTTTTATAAATTAGCCTTACTACATCCCAAGGCTATTGATCAAATAACCTGTCCTGCTACTTCCTGGTAGTTCAGCTCAGTGGAGTTTAACTTAAGAGGGAGCAATTGCCTAGAGAACCTACCTTACAAAAAGACTTGTCAGTGAGCTGCACTTGAAAGTCTGTTGTTGGACAGCCACAGAAAATTTAGACTGGGAAAGAAGGTGAGGGCTTGCAAAGGCTGCAGACAAGAGATCTGCAGACAAAGCTGCAGACAAGCTGGTTTTAGAAATAATTCCAATAATTAAATGCATGCATGTTTTATTTGGAGTATATGTACGAAACAGTGTTGTTTTTTTTTTGTTTTTTAATGTCTTCTCCAATCTCAAAATTATTCAATCCCCTGAATAGAATCCCTCACTACATCACAAATATGCAAAACAGGTGTTGTCTCAAGCACACCTGATGCAGTTAATCAAGGGCATCGTCAATTGCACCAGGTGTGCTTGAGCTGGAACATTTGAAATGCCTGTCATGGCTAGGGGGTTGTGGAGTGTCACGTTGGACTGAATGTTAGAAATATGGCAAATAAGTCAAAAGAATTGTCAACAAAGTTAAGAGAAGTGATCATTGCCCTTCACAAACAAGGAACAGGATACAAAAAGATAGCGCACGCATTGAATGTTCCTAGAGACACCATTGGAAGCATAATTTGCAAGTTCAAAGTTGGAGGAACAGTTGTTACACTACCTGGACAGGGCCGAACAAGGAAGTTATTAATGGCTCCAACCAGATTTCTGAGAAAGCAGGTTGTGAAAAACCCTTGTGTGACTACAAAAGATTTGCAGCAAGACTTGGTGGCAAAAGGTACTGAGGTTTCAGTGAGCACAGTAAGGCGCGTACTAAATGCAGAAAGTTTCCATGCCAGAACTCCAAGACGTACACCACTACTGACCAAAAAGCACAAGAAAAGTCAGCTCCAATATGCTCAAAATCATACAAATAAGCCACAGAGGTTTTGAGATTCTGTTCTGTGGAGCCATGATACAAAACTGGAACTTTTTGGCCCAATGAATCAGCAGTTTGGATGTAGAAGAATGAAGCATAAGCTAAAAAGAACACTCTGACTACAAAGCTTGGGTGTCATTGGGCATTCCAACAAACAATGATCCCAAGCATACCTCAAATTCCATCAAGGCTTGGTTGCAGAAGAAGTCTTGGAAAAGTCTACAGTAAGTATCACACTCACCTGACTTGAACCCTATAGAAAATCTCTGATGGGATTTGAAGAAGGCAGTTGCAGCACGCAAACCCAAGAATATTACTGAACTAGAGGCCACTGCTCATGAGAAATGGGCTAAGATTCCCAGGAACGCTACCAGAAGCTGGTGTCTGGCCGTGCATCCCGTTTACAGCAGGTCATAACAGCAAAAGGGTGCTCTACTGAGAACTAAGAATAATTTTGAGACTTGCATTTTAAGTTGAATTTGGGGAATTCACTTAAAGCATTCATTGCGTTAAGCTATTTCAGTTGAAAGTCTGGTCTGTAAATTTTGACAATAAACCTAATTTTCAATGGGGATTGAATAATTTTAATTACAAATGTATATAATAATCCTGGGAGTTATAGTAGAATTAAAGCCAGTTGTTACAACTGGTAAAAGGGCTTTTTTTTTTTTTTTTAACAATGAAATAACTTTGTAAAGACCTAAGTGATGATTTTAATTGAATTGAGCTCAACCTCCCCCCAGCTATGACAGTACAAATACAACTTTATTTAGAACCTATGGTGAACAATAGCATGGTCTCAATGTTACTGCAAACACAGTATGTATTTATCTAAAGCCCAAGACACATAACTCCTCCTGTAGACAGAAGAGACATAGAGAAGTAACATGTTAAATACATCAAGTTGATTAAAACAAATGACAGCTCATAGTGTATGGCTGACTACATGAGCTGCTTCAATAACGTTATGTACTGGGCGTCGAACTCTTGTTTCTGTTACAGGAATCTGTGGAGGAATCTTGTGCTGCAGGCTAATGCGGTTGTTGAGAATAAGTAGCGGGTTCTCTTGACTTAAGACCTCTTCACTCACAGAGATGCCATCCAAATACTGTTTTAGCATGATACGCAGATTCTGGTTATCCTGGGTCAGTAGAGTTTTTTCACGTTCCAGTGCACATTGTTCAAGCAAAACCTTATTGTAGCGTTTCCAAAACTGGTCGAGCGCAATATAGTCTTGCATTAGCTATAAAATGTATAACAAAAAAAAATACAAAGATATTGTAAAAAATGTTAATACAAGTCAAGCTGTTAATGCTATGTTCCTTTGAGTTATCCTGTACTCATTTGATACAGTACAAAGACGCTGAGGACAAAAAAAACTCTTAATAGGGATGTAAATACATTTATAAAAATGGCAATTTTGTTCCATTATTATATATTTAAAAATTAATTATTAGTTGTACTTTGTTTTTTGTTTTGTTTTGGTTTTTTTTTATAAGATTTCAGTCTGGCATATTATGCAAATTCCAGTTGCCTTAAATGGACTCCTATAGGGAATCATGGGAAAATTATAAAAGGTGTATGCCTGTGCAGAGCATCTCAGATACATGGCTCTGATTGCCCAAAAGTGCAATGAAGATAAGTAGATTTTATATTTATACTGCAAAACACACTCTAGTAACCAATTCAGTAACATAATCTAACTCAAAGATTACAGTTCATTTTTTTTTTTGTATGTAGCTGTTATGCATCAATGATGTGTAACAGTATCTAAAGTGAAAACCTACATAAATAATAATCCTACAAGGGTGAGAGACTGATTTTCTAAACAGGTCTACATGGTGTTAAAGAATATTACCAGCGCCAACTGCTCGGAAGGCTTCGCCATGCTAACTTTCTCCACCGCTTCCATCTCTTCAGCACTAAGAGAAGATGGGTAGAATGGCAGGACTTTCTCTTCCTCGGTTTCTAGTTTGCGACACATTTCTGCCACTCGAAGAATGGATTCACCCTGGGCATGGGACAATTTGAAATATGCCTTATTAGTATACAAGTGGAATATCTTAAATATAAACATACTAAATCTACTTAGCAACATTTAATGTCCTTGGGTGACAAATGAAAATAATGGATAAACAGAAATGTCAGCCAGTTATGATTTAAATAAATTGGTTTGAAAGCTGCCATATAGTGTGTAGAAAATTGTTAACAGAAAACATACAAAATATATGACAAAGAGCATTTACTAGGAATATTTACTCATAGGAACAAAATATAATTACACTTATTTCTAAAACAATGGTAAAACAACTCCATTTTCTATGCTTCTCAATATTAGGTTATCAAATTTTACACAGGACATTTAGGAACATCATAATACTCAGATGGAAGTAAAAAAACGTGGGTATGAAAATTCACACATAAGAACTACACTAGAAATATGTTATATAGATTATACAAGATAGGCCAAAATTCAGAGTAGGATTTGACAGGTAAATAACTTATTTGTTAGTAGTTATTTTTATTATTTTTTGCAGTCGAGAGATCATCTGGCCCTACTTCTTCAAAACCGATGGTGGTGGTGCTTTGACAGTTACAGGTGTGCCTGTAGCTGTCAAAGCACAGAAATGTACATCCTGTAGTGGAAAATCGTCCTGACATTTGGTTTCAATAGGAGGGGACTACTGCCCATACAGCCAGGGCCACGATGGACCTCCGGAGACAAGTGTTCGGCGAGCGGATAATTTCAAGAAATACCCAGATTAATTTGCAGCCACGTTGGCCTGACCTTTCAGCTCCTGAGTACTGCCTTTGCTTATACCTGAGCAGCTCAAGGAAAATATTCGTACAAAAATTAGAATGCTACAGCCTGAATTTGCAAGACGGCAATAGCGCTCATTTAAAAGATGTCTTCTTCCGTACCTAGTCAAACAAATATCCATGATCTCAATGAAATTGGTTAATTAAGAAAAATGTTATTGACTCCACAAACGCTATTCTGAATTTTGGCCACCATGCACATATCGGGGAAGGTTACCTTGTTTATAATACGCTGCAGCTCTTTCAGAGTTGCATTGCTCTGCACTGTCAGAGTGGCAAGGCGACTGTGTTCTGAAGACCTTGCTTGGTTCATCTGACTTTTCAGCTTCTGGAATTGCTTGAGCATAACTTCTTTTTTCTCCCGCAAACGACGGTTTTGCTCCTCGCTTTCACGGGCATGCACTGAAATCTTATTTTTTAGGGATGCTATTGAATCCTGAAGAAAAAAAAAACATAGTTATTTTAGGTTGAAAAAAAAGATTCAAGTCAATTGACTGCAAATTTTAAACAAATCTTTTTATGCTGTTGATCTTAAATAATGCAAAAAAAAGCAGAACAATTTGGATCAATGGCCAATTAAGCCACAAAAAGAGGAGAAGTCCCTTCTTGATTCAGTAATGACAATCACATTTCTACTTGGATAAACAACCTGTTTACATGCAGATCGATTAAA
Organism: Pelobates cultripes; assembly: GCA_933207985.1. Taxonomy (NCBI): domain Eukaryota; kingdom Metazoa; phylum Chordata; class Amphibia; order Anura; family Pelobatidae; genus Pelobates; species Pelobates cultripes. The sequence goes on along the minus strand of OW240912.1, from coordinate 334,528,304 downwards.
TCTTTGAATATTCTGTGTTTCCTAAAAGACATCCAACCTTTTTGGAAAATAAAATATATCTACATAATCTGATAAGGCGACTCTTTGGGCAGAGAATTTCACATTTTGTTCTCACTGTAAAGTACCCTCTACTCTACTGAGAGAGAAAACACCTTTCTTCCAGTTTCAATAGATGACCTCTTGTCTGTTGTACATCGCTGCTAATGAGGGTTATTAGGTAAGGCTGTACTGACCCTGTATATATTTGTATAGTGCCAACATATCCCATTTGAGATGCCTTTTTTCTCAAAAAAAATACATGCTGTTTTTCAAGCCTTGCTTCACAACTGATGGCTTATTAACTTTGTAGTTTGCCTCTGCACTTTTCCTAGCTCTGTAATATCCTCCTTTAAAACTGGTGCCCAAAATTGCACAGCATATTCAAAGTGGAGTCTCAAGAGGCAAAACTATTTTTCATATCACGTGAATTAATGGTATCACGATATTAATGTAATCTAATGAATCAACAATAAATGGTTACCTGAATTTTCTGCAGCTTTTTCATCTGCATCTCAATTTCAAGTGCACTTTTCTCATCTTTAGCTTTCAGTGCTTCGTAGGCAATCCTACGATCATCCGTAGAGTCAGTGTAGTTTTTCAATGCGAGTTGAAATTGCTTCCACAAATCCTCCACTGACCCCTCCAGCAAAAGACGAAGTGCGTGCTTCTCTTCCAAATTCTGGCCGTCAAAAACAGAAAAACACTGCCCTTTACAAAGTGTTGCATGCAATCTACAGGATTTTATTTTATTATCATTTAGCTACTAAAAATATTCCTTTACTAGAAACTGGATTTGTTAGAATACAAACATTCTAACTCCTTTAATGTGTTCTGTACATATATAAACAGATGTACAGATTACAAAGAAACATGCAAAGTTGCACAGGCTTTTATTTTTTAGGTTTATCACATTGTCTGTATGACTTACAAAATGAAAAAGAAAAAAAAAAACATGTTCAGTAAAAAGTATATGGATTTAATAGGGGATGGAAAGGAGGAGAGGTAAGCCTTAAAATCAAAAAAGGAGTAGGAAATAAGTACATAAACCATGGATACTGCCCCTGTCTACAGGGTATCATACATTACATTACGAAATATGTAAAGATGATGCCTTGTTCACATTAATAATTGAACAGGTGATCTATAGAATATCAGTTTTAATGAAGGGCCAAAGGTTTTACATTCATTTTAAAAGAGAAGTATTATTGGGGGGCTTGTCCAGGGAGCATGGCAGACATAGATTTCTAGTGCACTGCATGGCTGTAATTAATTCTGTCATATACCACAGCAACACAGCACCATTCAAGCCTGCAACTAGAGGACTCCAGGGCAAGCTAATCCGAGCTTTCAGTTCCCTGATAAATTCAGGAAACAGGAATCTAGCATTGCAGGCTAGTGATTACTTGAGGACTGGAGAATCCCCACTTCGACTTGCACTTTGCCAGCCCAACAGGCAGTTCCAGATGAAAAGGTATTCCTTTAACAGACTACCTCTGTAACTCTACTGACTACTCGTGATTCAAAAAGTGCCCACTTCCTATGCCAAGTGGCAGTTTCCATCTTTATTTTTTTATTACATTTTGCACCTCAGAATAACTCACAGCCTAACCCTACTTTAATTATTCCAGACCAACTAAGAACATGGGTAAAAGATTACGTAAACTAAAGTTCCCACAGGGTAGCAGGAACTGTAACAAAGGCACACTACTTTCTCAGTCGACAAGACCTAAGATAACTGAGCTGCTAGATGTTTCCACTTTAGCCTCAGATGATGATAGCATTATGTACTCTGATGCCAGTGCATCATCAAGAGACATCCCAGCTAAACTTCAGAAAGACAGCTTGATGACATCACAGCTACATCTCAGAATGAAATTGTGATGACTCCAGCCACAAAAGGTAACACAGCCAACTTGGTGAACATTAGGTTTACCACAGAATTAGAGGTTCTTAAAGGAAGACTCTAATGTTAGAAATACAAACATGTTTTCCTAATTTTAGAGTGTTTTCACAACTATTTAGATTATTACTAAAGATAAGAAAAGTACACTCACTTACCTTATATTCCATGCTATGCTGGTCTCACTGCAGGAGCTTTTCCACCCTGGCTAAGATTATCATTGATGAAGATCTCAGAATGGCAGTGTATATATTGTTAAAAGGGCAGGGACAAACACTACTTTATGCTGTGTCCCTTTAATGAACACCTAGGCATGCTGATAGGACACAACAAGGCTGCCAAAGAGGACATTTTATGGCTATTCAATAAGCAAGTCACATCCAGTACTCAGCTGACAAATGGGAAAAAGCCATATAATGCCATTGCATTGGACAACATGGATAATGAGGAGAAATTCAAAGAGGTATAACAAACTATGTTGATTGGGGGGAAATCTCCAATTTGTTTTAGAGATAGTTTTTTCTTTATTGTCCCATAAGCAGTTAAGGGGCTATCTCTGTGTGGACTATATTAACTTCCTATGTCGTCACAGCATTATTGATGAAGGTAGTAAGAGGTAAAACCCATCTTTAGACCATATGAAAAATAAAACAACAACATCTAAGAGAAGCTGAAATCCTGTTGAGTTCCAATGCTTCTCTAAATTCGTTAAGAAGATGCCAAAAGAGGATAAGTGACAATCATAACGATACAAGGACCGTGCTACACAAAAGTTGAAACGAATTTCTTTATTTTACTTAAACAAGGAGGGCAACAATCTAAGCAAGCAGTGGAATACACTGTTATATACAAAAAAAAAATTATAAATAGATATATCTAGTTATACTGTTAGTGTTCCTTTAATGGTCGTCATAGGAGACCAAGGTATTACCCACTAGCAAAGGAAAATGAAAATATATTGATTACTATAGAATTAAGTTTACTGGCTCAGCAATGTTGGAATGGAATCAAAAGACATTATCTATCACATTGGTAGAGAGCAACGAGAGACACCATTTAAGATAGATGACAAGTTATATAGTTGACATAAAAAAAGGAAATTGAGTGGTTGCCTAATTACTATACAGTGTTGTTTGTAGAATTGCTGAATGATGCCTTAAGGTTCAATTAACAAATTTATTGATGAAGCAAAACATGATGATAGCTTGTTGGACAGTCTCAGGCACTGACGTCAAAAAACAACAAATACACACAGACACACTGCTTCCCAAGGTTATTTCCCAGCTGATAACCATATAACAAGACTGTATAATTGATAGGATATTTTGGGATTCTGCTAGTGTACCTACAATAGAGGACAAAACAGTGCAAATATTGCTAAACACTATAAAACATCTGATGATTAATATGATTAATATGCACTCACATATTCCAAAAAGTTAAGCGTATTATGGGTGCCTCCCCTCGATGTAAATGGGGGGTTGTTTTCCTTTAATTATCCCTACTCAAGTGATAGCCAGTGGGATATCCAGGTCAGCAAGGAGATCCACAAACTGCAGCCAAAGGAATACTTCAAAGGCGATTTATTCACTTATAAAATCAGGAGGTATACAAATAAAAATTCATAAAAACAAAATAAGAAAGAAAATAAGAAATGCTGGTCCTACGCATTTCGTCCTTATAAAAAAGGACTTCCTCAGGGACCTCTTTCAATAAAAATCAATCAACAAGTACAGAAATAAACAGCATATTGTAGGTACACTAGCAGTATCCCCAAATATCCTATCAATTATACCGATGTCAAAAGAAAGGGGTGGAGCCTGGGCCTGGCAGCAGGAATTTTCAAACTAGTCCCCAATAATAGTCAATTGGATCAGAATTGGATAAACTCAAAATTCTGTGATTTCTGAAGAGCGGTATGAGAATCACTTATAAAACAACATTTCCAAAGTGGAAATTATAGAAATTCTCAAGTTCATATATTAATTTTTTTAAAGGCGATTGTTCTATTAATCAGTTAATGTTGGCATACCTTATTTTTTATTTCATCCCTCATATTCTGAAACTCCATTTTAGATTCACTCTCAGCCTCTGTGATATTTTGTTCCATGGCCAGAATAACATTCTGAAGATATGAAGCTTCAGTTTCCATGTGCTCAATTATCATCTTCCTGCAAGAATGCAAACATAGTCCTCGATTTAGTATTGCACGAGAAGCTTTCCAAATGAAAATATTAAATAAATAAAATATTTTTCATAATATGAAATCGTTATAGAAGTTTAATTTATTTTTTGTTTTGTAATATTTTATACTTTCTGATATATTTTTATTTGTGATATATTTTTGATATCTTAATATGTTGGAAAAATTATTTTAAACGTTAATCCAAAAATATGAAATCTGTTGGAAAGCTTATCCAACAATATTAAATCAAGGTCATGGACCTCATATGCAGGCTTGGGCTGAGAACAACCACATGCAGAAATTATACAGTAGAGCACGACTTCTAATACCAACAAAACTGAAAATCACTCATAGTTTTTCAACAATGAATATGAAACCGACATTAGCTGACTTAACAACAAACAGAGGTGAGGGCGCTATTCAAAGCTTACAGCCTAAAAAGCATAATTTCACAATAGCTGAAGATAAGGTACATATAACACAAGTGGTTCTTTCATCTTTGGGTGTACTTGTATATTTTGCAATTGGTTGCAAATTGTTGATTTTGTAATCGTTGGTGACATCACTCCTTGGCTATGGTGACCCGTGGGTGCAGGAGAAGTAAGTTATTTTTATATGGAGCAATGGAGCTGTTCCCTTGGGGCACCTGCATCTTCTTTCTTCAGCTCCTAGAGTTCCATCCCCTAGTGCCCCCAAATCCTTACTCAACATTGGGACCCCAAATAATATGTCTTTTAAATTGCTTATTCAACATGCTTAAGGCAAAGGTGAAAGAGGTTTTACTCTCTCGGGTTGATTGTTGGGTCCATTGGATGCTAGACATGTTTGATTTCATTTAATGTTTGTGTTATTTTTCCCTTTCAGCACCACAAAGTGCTGTGCTAGTGAATTGGTTTATTGTACGTCTTACTTGCATGCCTAGGAAGGCTACAGAAAAAAGCCTGGCGGGTGATGAATGCCTAGCTGGAACTTAGAGCTGGTTCCACTGGGCATAGGATTTACATCAGAAAATTATTTAGTTTTTTTTTTACATCAGATAACTGAACTACCATCTAGTAAATAGGAGACAGAGTTATGATTTATGTGGTTTACTATAGAGTAGCTTTGCTGCTAACAAAGCATAGATATGCCAGTGAGTAAATGTAATCTGGCATAAAAATACTAGACTAATTTTAATAAACTAACCCAAGTTTGAGTACAAAGCGTTCTCTTTATATTATATTAAAAGACCACAATCATTTGGCTTTTAATTCAAAAAGTGATTGCTTCCTCATCTTACAGAAACTGAAAACATCCCATTATAATACACAAACCTCTCTGTCTCAAATTCTTTCTGCACAGCATCCAGCTCTTGCTGATATTCCTCTTTCAGGAGGGCAATGCGCTCTCGCTGCAGTTCCAGCAGTTGGTCGATGTTCTGTAGATGGCTGCGCAGTGCATGAGTGTACTGCTCTTCTGACTCTTCTACATCCTTCGCTAAAGACTAAAAAGAATGCTATGGTTACATGCACGCTTTATGATTGTAATATATGTTCTGTAGACAATGTTAATGACAATTATAGCTATCAGCCTTTATAGATAGGTGATCACAACATTTATACACGCTCATGTCCAGGCATATGCATAAAGGATGATGTGTAAGAACAAGTACTCTTATAAGAAGTAGTAAACAAAGCCTTGCAAATTAGTTAACAAAGAAGATCGCTTCCACAAATCCTGCTTAGCCTAAAGTATGTAAGCCTCATACAATACTAAACATTTTTTTTATTTTCCGAAGACAATCAGTTTATCAGTATCAGCAATCAGTTTATTTGCAGGACAGAATTGTTTTCATGGATCATGAAATACATTATATTATTTGTGTTTAGTGGCCTTACTGCAACTTAAAGGTAAAGATATGATTGACTCCTGGCATAGTTGGTAAATAAAGAACTTAGAATTACCTTGATGACACTGTCCTTGCAATCCACAACACGTTCAAAGGTCTGACTGAGTATTTCAATATCCTTTTGCAGCTCCTTGGTCTTTACCTCCCTTAGGACAGAGCGCCACTGCACGTTCAGCTTGTTCAAGTTAATAATGCTGCAACTCTCCTCTTTAGAAAGCTTATCCTGTATTAAGACATGGTGCTGCTGATTAACATTTATACAGCACATTTTACATCAAAAGTGTATTTGAAGGAACAGCTTCATGGGAAAGTTTACATTATGTACTGCTGTATTGCTGTAGTCCTAGTAGGCAGATAAAGACTCCCGATGTTTGACATCACGTAACATGTTGCACTTATTACATGGGATATGTAGTGTTAACATTATTAATAATAACAAACAATGATTAAACATTTATTTGTGATTTAATGCAAATTTTGTTACTATAGTAGAGATGTCAAGTCACCTGCTGTACAGGCCCAGACTGTCTCTCAAGCTGCTCCATGAACTGATGCTGTGTGTCTTCCTGGCATCATTACTGACACAGAACGCTGCCCTTCTAAGGCCCTCTAGCATCACTAACAACCATCCTTTAACAAGCACCCGCGCTACCTCATTATCAGTGCACAGCACACACACACGCACACACTGGAATGGTAATGGCCAACAGTTATAGGTCACAGACTATAAACACTTATTAAACTGTCATTTAGTGTTGTACTATATTCTGTATTTGTGTTATTAGACCTGACTTTGGCTCAATACTTTTCTGTTTTTAGTAACCTTTAACACAGCTTGTTCTCTTGTTTATCAGATATCTTTACTACTAGAACTCCTTGGCCATTCTACCTGCTACCAGTTTTTACCATTACACCTTTCTATAAACATCATGCTAAGGGTGTGCTGCTTTCCTTACAATTATATAGGATTTATCTAGGACACAACCACTGTGTGTTGAGTATCTCAGGTCACCTTGACAGCAGCATTTATAAAATTCACAGATATAGCATTTTACTACCTAGAGTCCAGATCTTCATGTTAGATGTAAATTGGCAAAGTTACCTTTGATGTCCAATCATCTATTTCTAAGCAGAGACATAACATCCACCCTAATTACACATATTTCTATGTTACCTGAATAGAAACCTTATTGACAGGTAAATTAAAATGCATGTATCCAGTTGCCACTGTGTGTTAAAGGGACACTATAGTCACCAGAACAACTACAGCTTAATGTAGCTGTTCTGGTGTCTATAGTCAGTCCCTGCATGCCTTTTGAAGTAAACACTATATTTTCAGAGAAAAGGAAGCACAGACATCCTAGAAAGTCAATGTAACTGACCGGATCTCACAGTGTAGTGATTCTAAGCTTAATAGTTTACATTTTTTTTAAACTACAAATCTATTTAAAGGGTTACTCCAAGCAAGATGACTACTTCAGTGATTTTAAATGGCCATGGTGCCTGGAGTCTGTATGTGCAGGGTTCTGCTGTGAAACATTGCACATACCAAATCTAACCTCTATGCTGCCGGGCTGGCTAATGTCAGTTCTGTGCAAATATGCACAGACACCCATTCATTGGCTGAGAGAGGTCAGCTGACGTTCTTAGCCAATGAATGAGCGGAAGCATCAACACCCGGCTTCTGCAACTCTACAGAAGCTGAATGTCATAACACTGCATACTCTGGAGACCAGGAACAAGTAAAATGGCAAACTGTTGTAAAACAGTTTGCCCCATTACTGCAGAACGGTGCCAGGGTACATCTACAATCCCATGAAGCAATTTTGGTGCTTAGACTTTTCCTTTAACTGTAATAGACAGACACAAAATGATCTTGAGTACAATTCCGAGAAGTAATCACACTCCTATTTTTGCTCCATATCTCTGTGTGGTGTCATGTTTCTGACTGCTATCAACAGCCTTGCCTTTAGAAATTGCATTAACATGTCCTCTTTCTTCTTGTTTTGCTCCTCCTCTGCTAGCATCTTCTGCTGCATGTAAATCAGCCGCTCTTCTTCACTCATGCGGCTCAGCTTACCAGACTTCTTCTTACCTTTCTTAGGCATGGTTGTGATATCTGAAAGAAATTGGAAGATCGACTCTTGGGATTTACATGTTAACAAAAGTGTTTACCAACATTTTGAGATACTGTTTTATTTCTTTTTTACTTTGTTACTGTTTTTATTATATTTTATATAATTAAAGTACTTTTTTATTGGACCTGTTTCTGCTGCTGCTGCTGGATCCTTGGGCTACATATCCTTGGTGGGAATAATACCCCCTAAGCGTATTGGATTGAGCAAACTGTACTTTGCTCTAAAGCATGTAAGTAGGTTTTTATCTTTTTATTGTACCTTGCACTCCATAATAACGGTGTACGCTATTGTGGCTTTTATTTTGTTCCTTTCTATATACATACCTACAGAGATACTGACTACACCTATATCCTTGAGTGGGGATTATATCACTTCACAGGCTATTTGTGGAGCCAATTTTAGGGCTCCACTACATGTGACTGAACATTTTATATTTATACCTAACCCTGCTACTAAGCTCAATATACTGCACTATACTACGATTTTTATCTGTTTTATTTTTACGAGGACACCTTCTTCAACCACGAGCACATGAAGAATCTGCACTGCACTATATCCTTAGGCGGGGATCATACAGCCACGGCGCATAAGTTGGAGCTGCATTGAAGCTCCAAAAAGGTGTGAGTGCACATTTTTATCTTATTTATACCAACACCAGTTTTAATATACTACACTATCAGTTTTTCCTGTTCTTTTTCCTTGTCGTTGCATATATCCAAATAAGAACTATTTAGGAGCTGCACCTCCCCTGTATTTTTTTCCTATTTTTTTTGTAAACATTTTTAAATTATTTTTAAGTTTTGTTAATCCGAACAGTGAGAAAGCAAACGTTCTGGGACTTGCAGGTCCCTGTCAGGTATGATAATCCTGAAAACCTTTTCTCAGGTAAGAACAAGCAAAAAAACTGGAGACACACAGTTCTCCTCAGCAGAAATAGTAACAATCAAGGAACTCGCAAGTCCCTGAACAAAGGATGGAGAAGAAATTTAAAAAATAAAATTTCACCAGTCCACCACCTATGTTCGGACACACACTGTGTGGGACTCTTGGGTCTCAGACTGCACGCACCTCTATTTTATCAGCATGTGTGTATGACTTTGAACTGACAGTGTCTGAAGAGTTTTGGTTACCTTTTCGAACATATCCTGTTAAAGCAACATTGTCACCTCCCCTAAAAATGATAAATATATAATCTTTTTGAAATACTCATTTTGACTGTGTTGTAAACTGCCCAGTTTGGCAGAAAAAGTTAAAATAACTTAATTAGGAGTTACTATAGACTTTCACTAGCGAATGCAGTAATAACTTATGATGGAAAACCACTAATACATGTTGAAAACAAGGTATATAGAGAATGTTTCCAATTAGAACATCTAGTTATTGTACAGTTGCACCAAACCTCTGTCAATCTCAACGTGAAATGGGGCATCTCTACAATACACTTATTCATGTCTGCTTCTCACATCAGGCACAGCACAAGCTTCAATTCTCCATGTATTTAAAATGAGAATGGATTCTCATGCTTGATCATTATCAAGCTTAATAGCCCATTCTTCAGTTTAAAAATTATCTGTGACCCATTATTCCATTGTAATGTAGTATATATAAAAAAATTAACTCTGCAAACCAACTTCATGATATCTTTACATGGCTTCCACTGGCCTGAGAATGGCAATGTCACTGCAAAAAAAATTAAGTACTGAAGAAGTTGCCTGAGTTTCTATAAACTTTTTGTCCCTGTGCTATCCAGTAAAATGACATGAAGTCACAATTTTGGGTCCCAGCCCATTAAAAACCACTGCTCCGGATATTAATAAGCAACATTGTATTTTACATGGCTGTCAGGGGAATCTCAATGTATTTTCCTGATAAAACTGTTTATAAATATATCAATAAATTATTGACTTCAATGAATAATAAAGTAATAAGCTCACCGCAGTGATTCACAATATATATATATTTTTCTTGGTGCCTTATCTCCTAGTACCAGGCTGTAGTATGGGACTGAAGTCATACTGCAACACCATTGGCATTTACCAGCCACCTCCAGTGTCTACATCTCATTAACCTGGGGTGGCTGTGTGCTTTGCAGTAAAGGCAGACTGGGCATTATGGGTAATGTAGTCTCTATGCAGTGCAGGGTCACAGGGTTATTTAGCAGATAAAGCACTGACACTGATATCCTACATTAGTTTATATATTCACAGGTGACATTACTCTCTCTGGAGCCTGATGCCTGCTTGCAGTTATTTTGCCCCCACACCAGCTGAGGCTTTGTGTCCTATACAATGGGTTAAAAGTGCAGAGCTGTGCCCCCCAGTGCCCCCCACCCTGTGCCCCTTTCATTACCTGTTATCTGAACACGTCAGTGCACAGTTGTGTTCTGTTGCCTAGCAACTGTCCAAGGCCGCCTACAGAGGGGGGAGGGGGAGTGGCCAGGTAGACTGGCATCGCATGACATGCGTCACTCCAGGAGCTGTGACTGTGGGCGGGGCGCTCCGCTTTGTACGGCAGGCGGGAAGGGACAAGACGTGTAGGTATGCGCTCACACTGCACAGTGTTCCTAGCTGACTGGTCAGCAGGGTCTCTGTTATCTTATGTTCGGTACCGTTATTTGGAGCTCGTGTACAATGTGAAGTTTCAAATCCTACTTTGTCAAAAAAATAATAATATAAAAATCCTTCCAGATGTAGGATTATAAATCCCATTCCTATGGAGCTTTAGTGCTTATGGGGGATGCTTTTCGACCACCCCAGGCCTAGTTGTAAATTCACCTCTGCGTTAAAGGACCATTATAGGCACCCAGACCACTTCAGCTTAATGAGGTGGTCTGGGTGCCAGGTCCCTCTAGGATTAACCCTTTTTTTTTATAAACATAGTTTCAGAGAAACTGCTATGTTTATAAATGGGTTAATCCAGCCTCTAAAGCCTCTAGTGGCTGTCTCATTGACAGCCGCTAGAGGCGTTTGCGTGCTTCTCACTGTGAAAATCACAGTGAGAAGATGCCAGCGTCGCTTTCCTATGAGACTGACTGACTGCGTGTGCGCATTCAGCCGAAGAGGAGGAGGAGAGCTCCCCGCCCAGCGCTGGAAAAAAGGTAAGTTTTAACCCTTTTCTCTCCATCCAGCCCGACGAGTATGTTTTCCTGGCACTATAGTGGTCCTTTAACCAGTGACTAGGAGGGAGTCATTTCTTTGACACGTAGAAAATTTAAATCGTATTAATAATAAAAAGCATAATATATTTATATATAAACCTGCCTGAAGAAATTCAAAACTATGCATTGTGCTGAAATGAAATATATTTGCTTTAGTCACCTAGAATATTCACCTGTCAAAAAATATTTATTTGCAGAACATTCCTGACCGAGGGCCTCAGATGCTAGAAAGTCCACGTAAAGTGCTGCCTGAATGCGGGTGCACTGGAAATCCAAGGATATAAATGATTTGTCTTGCATGGTAGCTTGTTAAAAAGAATATTATAATGATATGCCACATTTATGGCGCACACCCCGAAGCTATAATGGTACTGGATTTGTGGTGGCAAATATTTACATGACAACATGGTAAAGACACATAAAGTCATAGGAGTGCTGCACACAAGTTTACATGGGAGCTCTGTGGAAGGGGGTCCGCAATCCGCAGGCGTCACAACATAGGGTGAAGGCAAAAAATATTTATTGGAGATCAAAAAGGTAAAAAAAAAAAAGATACAGAGGGTGTGGTCTGGACGCCGATGGTAATAGTAATTGAATTTGAGAGAGCACATAGGGCAGTAAGACCCAGACTAGATGATGGCACCCCACGAGATGTAATTTGTTGCTTGCAATCATTCACCACCAAGGAGAAAATTATGAACAAATCCAGAACCAGACCCATGTGGCAACACCAAGGAGCATCGGAATCCCTGTTCCAGGATCTGTCGCCCCTAACACTGGAGGCCCGCAGGTTGCTAAGGCCAATGACACTCCAACTGCGAGACCAGAATATCCCATAAAAATGGGGATTCCCTTTTAGCCTCCTAGCCAAACAGCAAAATGACTGGATACCCCTAAGATGGCCTGATGAAGTCCTACACTTCCTCCAGCGCCTGGGCCTACCCCCCATGGAAGTCACCGACTGGATCATGGAACCGCTCTCACAAATATCTGGATCACCACCACAGCGTCTCCCGCAGCATAGAAGAGGGGGCTCCCCAGGAGGCTCAAGCCCACGAAGGCAACGAAATCCGACTCCACCAGAAGAATACACCAGATGTGCAGGAAGAGCAGATTCAGATGTGTTAGTCAATACCAGCAGATTTTAAGACGTCTCTGACCGGGGACTCTTCACTGAACCCATCATTAGCGACAACCACCCTCCATGCTGAGAAGCAAGATGCTGAGACAAAGTCATAAAGGCTTACCCTGCCCCCCCACCCCCACTAGATAAGCTCCCCCACCCAACCTGCACTCCGGCGCCCCCACATTTCGAACGGGCATATGACCCCCCATAGTTGCGGGCCCAAGATCTTGGCTTGGGGCCTAATGCCACGGCTACCTGAGACCCCACTGGTTCCCGCATCTTGATTTTAGGAGAGGGGTGCCAGGGGAGGTGGGTTTTCAACAATTACCGCTCATACCTATGCCTCAAGCCTGAGGAGACACCTTGACCGGCAGACCTGGGCGTGGGCCGGCTCATGTTTCGGGAGAAGTCGGATAAGGCCTCACTGGATGACTTATTCATGCCATGGGAGGGAAAATACTGGTATGATTGAAACCTACAAGCCCTCACATCCTCACAAAAACCAGCAAGGGGTTAGGTAGGCTCTGTGGGGCTATAATACGGGGAAGGAGGAGGAAGGATGAGGAACAACAGATAAAGGTGATAGGGGTCTACACTACATAAGGGGGGGGAACAATACTGGCAACTGCAGGGAGAGACGTAGGAAATTGTGGTGGGGGACTACGGAATGCAGAATGGGGAGTTGCTTCTTAGGGGAGGAGGGGCGAGAAGGGAGAATATATGGACGGAGGCAATAAAGGGGGGAACCATAGCATAACCACAAAGGGAGAAAACTAACACACAAAAAAGAGGGGATTAGGATGAGAAGACGGCGGAAAGAAGAGGCACCTGGTAGACACAAAGTAGAGGAGATTGAACAGACGAAGAGAGCGTAGAATGAGGTTGGAGGGAGGGGTTAACCCAGGGAAACCTCCCGAGAGACTGGGAGGTGACCTGGATCATGAATTTAGACTCATAATACTTCTATACATATCAATGTACTCATAAATGCCAGGTAACGCTTGAAGACGTTTCTGACCACTCCTATTCAATGCCAACTATAGCTCCCAGACCCCAAGACCATCGCTTACACAACTACAACAGACCTAGTATAGTTGATTGCGAAGCACCCCAGTTCAGCAATAGACACCCACACGCTCTCCATCACAAGAACATGGCCCCTGCTCACAGCCTACAACTCCCTGGGGTAGGTGAGCGAGCCCCCACTCCCTCGGCCTGACGCGAACTAGCTCAGGCAGAGATACCAAGGACTTTTAGTAGGAAATCCCTGCCCCACCACGGCAAAAGCCCTATGCGTACAACATGATTAGTAATGGACCCAACCGACCCACTACTAACTGACATTCCTACACCAGGCCTGATGAGCTAACCAGAAGCAGACCCTATAGATAGCCAACTATTACGCCACCACAACACCTTTCCATGATACATCTTCCGCATCGATAATGCATGGCAGGACTAAACATTTGTTAACAGGTCCATGGCACAAACACAACAACATGAGGGAACTAACTAACTAAGCTACACAATATAGAGCGAAACGGGCTCAGGGGACCAGGTCAAAGAGGACCCCCACAATCTCACATAACACCAAGGCCTAATTACGCTCAGTGTCACTACTATTCAACTAACATACGACAACGAGTGCATCTAACATGCTATCAAACGTGGACAAAGAGGCTAGATCAGACATCTGAACACATCACCCAACCCAGACACAAAGACAGGCCGAACCAGATGGACCAGACACGTGCTCCCAACCATACCCGTGTGTGACCGAACACTGAGGGAATTGACACTGAGGCTGCGCCAGGTGCAACCTGGGAATGGTTTTACACCAACCAACCACTCAAACACACGAGTTCCCCTCGATCGAGAGGGCACTGATACTTACAAACTAATCATCCCCCCTTCCCGGTTTTCTCTCGGACCTATCTCTCCCTTCACCCTCTTTTTCATCTTCTCCTCTTTTCCATCACAAGCAGAACGCGGCGGAGTGCCTAGGAATGGTCTTGTACTCACAGACTCCACAACTCCTCCACCTAACCTTCGCCCCTACACATACAACACTCGGTTCTGTCGCTTCCCCAGCCCTGCTCTCCCACCTGCAAGCCGCTGCAAAAGTCAGCGGGACGCGGCTGAGAGACCAATCACTTGCTTCTTCAGACCTACCTCTCGTCCTACCACATCCAAGGTCGGCGCGCAGTTGGACGACCAAACAAGTTCAAAGGAAAAGATGCAACAGACCTCACCACACCACACCTGGTGCCTCTCCGAGACCTGAACCCAGCATTCGTAACATGGCATACACATCGACACCGCTCCAAATCCTATTTCAGAACTGTAGAGGCCTAAACATCCCAGAAAGGCACACACATCTTTTACGTGAACCTAAACGCCAACATATCTCTGTCGCCTTACTTCAAGAAACGCACTTTGGGGGGGCGCGGCACCGACACTGAAAGATAAAAACTATTCGGTGAACTATTTTCGTAACCCCCCGGATGCCCGCAGGGCGGTAGTGGCGATTCTGCTGGCAACGAGCCTACAGTTGTCAATGTTGGACACCATGGCTGACCCAGAGGGCAGATACCTGTTTGTAAAAGCGGAGGTGTTGCAACAAATGTATACATTCGCCTCGATCTATGCACCGAATTGTAGGCAGGCTCAATTTGTTTGCAGGACACTGCACTTACTCTAGGGCTTCACAGAAGGCGCACTGATACTGGGAGGGGACTTTAATGTACAACTCGACCCCATCTCTGACTCTTCTACACGCCAAACTAGTAGTCCCCAAACGGCCATTCGTAGTATATGTGGATCTATCAGGAAATTTGGGGCTAATAGACACCTGGAGAGCAATACACTCAGAAAGGAGGGACTACACATACTATTCAGCACTCCATCGCATGAATAGACTATATTTTTATCCAACAGGAGGGTCTTACGCATCTACAGAAGGTGGAAATAACATCAGAGATAAACAAAGTATGTACTATATGTAAACACACAAAATAAAACGTACAACCACCCTACAAAGGTGTACCTCACAAACACTTGTAAATAAAATTAAGTAGACAAAAATACACCCCTGTGGGGAAGTATAAAGAAAAGGGTGGTAGGACACAAAATGGAATACAGAGGATACAACCTGAAAAACCTGAGGATAGAATGGTGATCGGAATCTAGGAATGAAAAATCACATATGGTGAAGTATGCAGTGCTGGAGTACTAGCTCCAGTAGGTAGAGAACTTAGAAGAAGATGGAAGGTCTGCGCATGTCTCGTCTCAGGGGTATCTGTGAATGAGGAAATCTTCCCAGCTAGATGGACCCTCAAAAGGACAAGAAAGTGCAAATACTATAATACTGTATAAATAACATCAGCCCCATAGTCAGACCATTGCTCTGTCACAGTGTAATTGGAATCACCCCTTTTCAGACCCACTAAGACTGCCTGGAGACCCAATGAGTCACTGCTCACTGATGTAGCTATGGTGAAAAAGCACTTAACACTGTACTTTGAAGAGAACGCAACTGAAGGTCAGAGATGACCCTTTGGGAGGCGCACAAGAGCATTCTTAGGGGGCACCTCATCAAAATAGCGTCAGACAAAAAGAAAAACCAGAAAACAAATTATCATCCTCTCCAAAGATATCCCAAATGGAAGCCCAACATAAACGTCACCAATTAGAGCAGCTGTACAAAGATTTGATAACCACACGCCGACAACTGATGGACCTCATTGAGTGCAAATATTACAACACTTGAGAGCCTTCTTTTATCTCCATGTGAACAAGGGCGGAAAACTACTAGCCCAAATGCTGCAGGGACAACAAGCAACGGCACAGGTACACAAATAAGTAAGAAATCAGGACACGTGATACAATTCCTGGAGGAGATAGCAGATGAATTCCGAAAATACTACACGAAACTATGCAATGTCAATCCCACTGAAGCAGAACGTAACACCGCAGCAATACAGAGAGACATGGACAGCTACTTACAGGGGTTCGTACCGGAGAGGATTATGGAGGTGAAACTCCTAGAGAACCCCATCTCGGAAGCCGAAGTTCAGGCAGTGATAAAATCGACAATAAATGGGAAGGCACCTGGATCAGATGGCTTATCAGCGGGATATTATAAAAAATTTAGAGATATCTTAATACCCAAACTAACCAAAGCACCAAACAAACTGACGACAGGATCCTCCCTACATCAAAAATCACTGGCAGCGACAATTACAGTGATCCCAAAACCGGGGGAAAACCCAGAAAACTGCTGGCGTTACCTCCCGATATCTCTGCTCAAGACAGACATGAAGATCCTGTCCAAGATTTTGGCGATGAGACTGCAACCATATATGCCACGTATAGTACACCCAGACCAAGCGTGATTTATACCAGGGAGGGAGGCGAGGGGCTGCACACTCCAGATGTTCTCAATCCAACACGCAGCCAGAAAAGAGGGCAGAAGGTTACTCGTGCTCTACACGGACACGGAGAAAGCCTTTGATCATGTTGAATGGAACTTCATTATGGCAACCCTTCGAAGAGTGGGGATTGGAGGAAGACTACTCAACTGGATCGGAGCACTCTACCATACTCCGAATGCGAGGGTGAGGATCAACGGGGCACTCATGGATAGCTTCCAAATACACAATGGCACCAGGCAGGGGTGCCCCCTCTCACCTCTGCTTTTTGCTCTAATCCTGGAGCCCTTCCTAGCCACTATTCGAAAAGCACAATCGGTCAAAGGGTTTCGATATAAGGGCAAGGAGCATAAGTTATCTGCCTACGCAGATGATATGCTGTTCTATGTGGAAGAACCCCAAACCACTCTACCGGCACTACTACAAGAGTTCCAGGTATATGGCAAACTATCTGGTCTCAAACTAAATCTCACCAAATGTGAGATTTTAAACATTAGTGTCACAGAAGAAATATGCACCTAACTTAAAGACGAGTACCCCTTGCACGGCTAAAATGCGCTACCTTGGGGTATGTGTACCACGCATATCAACAGGCCTATACCGCCTGAACTTTTCCCCACTCTTAAGGACCGTACAAGAAAAACGAAAAAATTGGAACTACGCACACATATCTTGGCAAGGCCGAATAGCGGTGGTGAAAATGAACATCCTGCCGAGATTCCTCTATCTGTTCCACACCATTCCCTTGAGCCTGCCGAGAGACTTCTTCACAACCATATGAACGGCAGTACTCAGATATGTTTGGAGAGGAGAAAGAGCCAGACTGTGACATGACAAACTCTGCCTCCTGAAAGATTGGGGAGGACTGGCTCTACCGGTTTTTCGCAAATACCACCAAGCAACAGTCCTACAAAGAATACATGAATGGCACGTAGCTCCAACACACAAATTATGGGTAGCCTTAGTTAAGGCAAGCTCCAATAAAACACTATACACGTCAGAATGGTACAAGGAACTAGACGCTATGCACACCCAGACAAACACCTCCCGTATCTCGTACACGCTGAAAGTTTGGAACACTGTAAGGCGAGAACAACATCTCTCTCCAAGTCCTAGCCGTTGATCCCTGCTAGGAGGCCTATGAACCTCCGCCCAACCTAAGTCGCAATTGTTTACTGGTAGAAAAGTGATATCTTCCCCGATAGACATGCATCATAAAGCGAAATACCAGACGTAACCATGTTTGTTTCCATTAAGTATGTATGGGATATGCCTAATCCCCTTGCGTGGGGAAAACTGTTTTGTATTATTTAAAGATCTCAATAAAAAACGGATTTAAAAAAAAAAAAGATACGTTTCAGCCTAGAGGCCTTAGTCATGTATCTTTTTTTTTTTTTTGCCTTCACCCTACACTATGACGCCTATTGACCTTTATTAACTGTAAGGACACGGTTACCACAGGATGAGGGTCTGCAAACTATGGCATGAGTACCAATCATAGGACAGGCTACCAGTACAGAAAAGGCCCAGTCTGGAGATAAGAATATCTTCAAGATGGTTTTGAGCAACCTTCCACGAGTGCCTTTGGTCCGTGTAATTACTTGTTTATCTACTTTGTGAATCCGGAGCTTTTAAATTCTTCAAAGCCTTTCTAAGGTTACTATATCCCCAAAAGCCCCCTAACACACACAATGCTTAGTTCAGGAGGACTATCAGTAGTAGTTCCTACTGAGGAACTTCCAGCTCTCGGGAGATTGTAGTGGAGGCAGAGAGCGGCACCAAGTGGACCACGGGTAAGAATTCTGAAAGTTTACTAATGCTGTCGTGGTTAGGGTGCTTGGAGTGTTTCTTTAAATGCCTCATCTTGATGTTTTTATAACATTTATAACTCCTTTAGCTCACTTATTCCTTATGCCAGCTATGATTTCACTTTCTGGTAAATGAGAGAGGAAATAAGCAGAAGTATTCCCCATACCCATAGTGAAAGCTGAGCAGAATAAAGTACATGGAGGGTGAGTTGGAGGTTCAGGTCACTTGCTTTTGGTCAGGGACAGACCCTCCTTATTTTGCTTCATTGCAAGCATGCCAGCATCTGAACAGAGTTTTGTAATCTCACCCTGTTCCTATACTCCCTAGCTAGTGCTAGCAGCACCAGCTTGGGAGGTACAATAGCAACCACAGAGCATGAGTTGTAGTTGCTATAGGTGGAGAGCAAAGAGACCTGCTGTGGTCCCTATATTTCTCCCAATCTATACATTTGCTAGCAAAATTGCTATCACAGGGTTACATGGAACTTGAAGCTTTGCTAACTTCAATATGGGCTTGACAGGTTTCCTTTAACATTGATTGTCAGATGGAAACATTGTGTGTTCCTTTCCTCTGGGACTGAAAAGGTAAGCATCAAGAAACAAAGTTATGGTAATAAACCTTAAATTTGTTCCATTCCACTGAGCCTGCTCTGGTGCAGTGGTTCACAGCCTTTTTTAAACAGAGGCACACTGCAATGAGATAAATGAGAACCCAATGGATCAGCGGTATGTCTGGAGGAAGAAGAATGAAGCATATGCTGAAAAGAACACTGTGCCTACAGTTAAGCATGGTGGTGGTTTGCATCCTGTGGCACTGGAAACCTGCAGCGTGTGGAAGGCAAGATGGATTCATTGAAGTATCAGAAAATCCTAGTAGAAAATGTCATGCTGTCTGTGAGGAAGCTGAAGCTTGGGCATTATTGGACCTTCCAACAAGACAATGATCCCAAACATACCTCAAATTCCACCAAGGCCTGGTTACAGAAGAAGTCCTAGAAAATGTTACAGCGGCCATTACAGTCACCTGACTTGAACCGCATAGAAAATCTCTGGTGGGATTTGAAGAAGGCAGATGCAGAACGCAAACCAAGGAATATTACTGAATTGGAGGCCATTGCTCATGAACAATGGGCTAAGATTCATCAGGAATGGTGATCCGAAACTGGTGTCTGGCCATGCATCTCATTTGCAGCAGGTCATAACAGTAAAAGGGTGCTCTACTAAGTACTAAAGCTCTGAAATCACAGCTGGAAAAGCCGAATGTCGCTGTAGGAGCTCATTCATTGGCTGAGAGTGACAGCTGAGCCTCTCAATTCCGAATAAGTAGACCTGAACAAATCAACATCCAGCTTTTCCAGCTCAGGGAAGATTAGATATCTGGTAGGCACCCACATGGACCAAGTTAATTATCAATCCTACTAAAACATTTTGACAAATTACATTGGGATGGTGCCAAGACACTCATGTTATCATAACCACTACAGATATTTCATGATACTGATGTCATGATTTTCTTCACTGAACCCTGGGATATAAAGAAATACGTATAAATCCTTTATATTTGCAATATTTATTGTGAGAATTTATGTATAGAAACAGTAATGGTCAAGCTGTACCATTCTTGTATAATTTCCAGTAACAGGCAGGCAAAGTCTTCAGTTTGGCATTGAGCAAAAATATATATTTTTTAAACGTTAATCTAATCACTACCAAACCTCCAAAGGAGGATAGTAGATATTTAATAAAGTCCTGTATGCCAAATGTTTTGTTGTGTCAGTAATAGTATGAGACATATGTTCCTATTGTTTATTTGCTATTGCTCCTTTTAAATCGATTTGACTCAAATCCATTTTACTCTAATTTACCCTAGAGCAAATTAATTTAAATCTGTGAAAAGGCTTGTATCAAGCTTGTTTTTTTTAGTTTTTTTTTTAACATAATATATCTCTGGTGGTTCTTTTGTTACAATGCATTTTGTATTCTGTGTGGATCAATCATTGCACAGCACAGTCTATATATAATTGTATTATAATCCAGTATTACTATTTTTTTCCCCAAGAAATTCTTGTCTCAGAAAAATCTAGTAAATGCTACTGCACATTTACATATATTAAAGAACATTTTAATGAGCAGCATTCTACCTTAGATTTTTTTAGTGTAGCATAAATACATGCAATAAAGCAGATATGTACCTTCACAATTTATGGACCACGTTGTAACCTACTAATTGCATAGATCTGGATGTACTAAGCCAGCATTCACATCTTGCTGTGGGGCTGTGATGCCAGAGCTGAGAAAGATAAGGAGCCTGAAGGAACAGAAAGTTGCACAAGAAGTATGTAAGGGACAAACGTTTGACTGATAAGTCCAATATGGAGATGAAATGGACAGTAGACACTGGAAGAAAAGGAAAGGCATGCTTTCCTACTTTTCAGACCGATAAGGAGGGACGCATTAATTTTATTGGTGTGGGGAGAGGAGGGTGGCCAGAAGCGAGGCTGTTTTGAGACATTTTAGTTGACTTACTATTATTATTATTGGCATTAACTTTTTCTACAGCGATTTACAATATTATAAAGTGGGAAATCTAACAATAAATGAGGAAAGCACAAAATATTACAAGAACAATCGGTTGATGAGGACCATGCTCAAACTAGCTTTTCATTCTAGAGGAGGTGGGGTAAAAAAACATAATAGTGTGGGGAATAGTAACCAAGTGACAAGGTGGGAAAGTAGTAGAAGAGAGTGTAAGAGTCAGGTTTGTGAAATAGAAATAACTCTTGGAAACCATAAGCTTTTTTATTTTTTTTATTTTTTATTTTTTTTAAAGGTGTGTTTTGAGGGACTTCCTAAATTATTGAAGACTGTGGGAGGCAGGTTGTTACCAAAGCAAAGGAGCCGCCTATGAGAAGTCCTGCAATCACGCGTTACCAGTAAGTCTGTGAGCAGCAAACGGGAGAAGGCCACCAGCAGACCGAGAAGTGGCGTACCTACAAATTAGTGAAGAAATGTAACAGGAGCTAGAGTTGTTTAGAGTGTTATAGCTAATGGTTAGCAGGGCCAGACTGGGGATATAAAGCAGCCTTGGAGAAAACATTTATGCCAGCCACATAGGTCATTGTGCCATGTATTGTGTGTAATATATATATATATATATATATAAAAAATACAGAATCCAGCGCAATAATTGTAATAGTTTTATTTAAAAACACCTCACCTAGGTAAAAAATTATGGGGGTTTGGTTAATAAAACTATTACAATTTGTAAGATTTGAAA
Source organism: Pelobates cultripes (assembly GCA_933207985.1). Lineage (NCBI taxonomy): Eukaryota > Metazoa > Chordata > Amphibia > Anura > Pelobatidae > Pelobates > Pelobates cultripes. The sequence continues at coordinate 334,506,356 of OW240912.1, read as the reverse complement.
TCATTGTTTAGTGAATAAGCGAGTGCGCTGGATTCTGTATTTTGAATATTTTGGCCCCAGTAGCACCCTATAATGTATGCATGTTCAGGTGAGTGCAGCCCTCTTGGTTTTGTTTGTATATTTGGGAGTCCAGGCCAGCTCCTTGGTTTTGCACCCCTCCCTGTCACAGGTGCCTCATTACAGGACCCTATTTAGCCCTGATTTGCAGAGAGTCCCAGTAAGGAAGTATTTCCCAAGTAAGTGGATTAATCTCATAAGAGCAAGCATTAGGCTGCTATTAGGATAGGACCTGCCGAATATGGGGCACTTTGATGTAGTTGGCAGGCTTATGCAATGTATGATCATATAATGTAACTAACCCCCCCATCATTTTTTGCCTAGGTGAGGTGTTTTTAAATAAAACTACTACAATCTCTAAGATTTGAAATCATTGTTTAGTGAATAAGCGAGTGCGCTGGATTCTGTATTTTGTATATTTTGGCCCCAGCAGCACCCTATAATGTATGCATGTTCAGGTGAGTGCAGCCCTCTTGGTTTTGTTTATATATATATATATATATATATATATATATATATATATATTTGTGGTAAGGGCTCATGATAGTACAGAAGAAACAAATACTGATAAGTGTAGGATGGTATTAAAAGAGTAAGTCGGTTGTGGTGTGCCGGAACCGACGATGAGGTAGGCCTGTAAATAAAGATGGCCCACCGAGAAGAAATGTAAAGAAAAATGAGATAATGAGGAGTGGTGGGAGGGTGATGCAGCGCTGACCTCGAACGGTATGGAGCCAGGTCCCTTAAGTAGGGAAGGGGTGTGTCATACGCCCCTCCCAAAATTACAGGCCAAAAGGCCTTTATATATATATATATATATATATATATATATTACACACTGTGAAAGGACCAATACTTTTAATTAGAAAAAATAGATATAAGGTTATGTCTTCCCACCCCAGAGGATATATATTGTGTGTGCTTATATTACTCAATCAACTAGGGTGGCAAAACATAATAATAACAAAATATTTAACCAGGTAAGGTACATTCAGATTACTCTGGTTTTCAAGTATGTCCTGGGGATGTTACCTTAGCCCAGCATCCAGGGGTTGTTACTATTACCCAATCTACCTCGGAAGGATGAAGGGCAGAGTCAACCCTGCTGGGATTTGAACCTGTGACCCAAGGGTTGAACAGATTCTACTGATGATGATTTATTTTTTTAATTCAAAATATTGGTCCTTTCAGATTAAAACATTTCATTATAGAGTAAGCTTACCCACATGCAGACACAGACAAATTCACTGACACAAGCTCATTGATGCACAGGCTGACAGACAGACAATCCCATTGATATACATACTCCCATTGACATAAAAACACAAGCTCACTGATGCACATAAATGGGCTCACTGACAGACAATCTCATTGACACACACAGACAAGCTATTGGTACAGAAACAAATTTAGTACAGACAAACTCTGACACACACACACACACTTACTACAGACAAGCTCACTGTCATACACACATGCTCACTACAGACAAGCTCACTGTCACACATATGCTCACCACAGACAAGCTCACTGACACACACTTGCTTCCAACAGACAAGCCCACTGACACACACATGCTCACTACAGTCAAGCTCACTAACACACACATACAAGTTCACTCACTAGAAGCCACACACACACAAGCTCACTCAGGAGCAGACACACACACACACATACAAGTTCACTCAGGAGCAGGCACACACATACAAGCTCACTCACTAGCAGCGACACACACACACATGCAAGCTCACTCACTAGCAGCCACACACATACAAGCTCACTCACTAACAGCCACATACACACACACACACTCACTCACTAGCAGTCACACACATACAAGCTCACTCACTACCAGCCACACACACATACAAGCTCACTCACTACCAGCCACACACATAAGCTCACTCACTAGCAGCCACACACACACACATACAAGTTCACTTACTAGCAGCCACACACAAGCACCTCACTCACTAGCAGCCACACACACAACTCACTGACTAGCAGCCACACACAAGTTCACTCACTATCAGGACCACACACACAACTCACTCACTAGTAGACACACACACAAGCTCACTTACTAGCAGTCACACACATATAAGCTCACATACTAGCAGCCACACACACACACACATACAACCTCATTCACTAGCAGCCACCCACACACACAAGTTCACTCACTATCAGGCACACACAACTCACTCACTAGCAGCCACACACACTTAAATTACAGTAGTCTCATGATTTGGGCTGTCTGCCCGGCCCAGGTGCCATGGCCCACCGGGAAATTTACTGGTATCCTGGTGGCCCTGATGGTTAGTATTTTGAAATAACTCCTATAGAGTACAGGAACACAATGTAAGGATTGACAGAGGGGTGAGGTGTGAGGGGCAGCAGAATTTATTACAGACTGTAATGAGACACTAGGGGAGACCAATTAGAAGAGAATTCCGTAATCAATGCGAGAAATTACTAGAACATGAACAAATTCCTCAGCAGCATCTTGCGTAAGAAAGTTAAGGTAGAATTGGCAGCAGACTGTGAGGTGTAAAGGTCAGAACAAAATCAAAGATAACCCCAACACAGTGAGCTTGTAAGGAGGGGCTGATGAGGGTACCATCATCTTGCAGGGAAAGCAAAAGAGGAGGATTAGTGTTATGAGGAGGAAAAATAAGAAACTCAGTTTTAGAAAGACTGAGTTTCAGAAATCGGGAGGACATCCAAGCAGAGCTGGAAGAAAGACAACCAATGAAGCGTTCTAGGAAAATGTAGGAGAGATCAGGGTTGGAGAGTTATATTTCTGAGTATCATTAGCATACAGCTGTTGGTAGAATCCAAATGAATGAATATGTTTCCTAAGAGAGGCAATATAAAGAAAAAACAAAAGGTCATCAAGAACAGAACTTTGGGGAACTCCAACCAAGAAAGGATGAGGGGTGAAGGTGTTATTAGAAAAGGAGTCACTGAATGAACTTTTGGGAAAGAGAAGACGAAAACCACAAGACTATTAATAATTGATGTCACGGGTCCTCAACCAGTGGTCTCCGGACTGTCGCTGGTCCGCAATAATTTATTGCCGGTCCGCGAAAGCTTTCAACCGACTATACCGTCGGGTGAAAGCTTTCACAGATCGGCAATGAAATGATCATAGCACCAGGAACTGTGCCTCCCTCTCCCCTGCAGGCTCTGCAGGACCGGAGGGGAGATCAGAGATCTCCCACTCAGGCCCGCTAGCACTGTATTGCTGGCAGCCGGCAGGGGAGGGAGAGGGAGAGGACCCAGGGGAGCTCTAACATGCAGCTCTGCCGGGTTCTCCTCTCGGGGGCTCTGAGCTCCTGAGGCTACTAGAGTTCACTCTCACCACTTGGACCACCAGGGCTTCTCCACCAACAGGGATTGCCTTATACTGTCCCCTCTCCAAGGCAAAGGTAAGCAGGAAGGGGGATATCAAAATCATTTTTATTCTTTTTTTTATATAATTTATTAATCTACCCTCCAACCCCACAGAGCCACAATAATTCTTACCCATAAACACACTGCCCCCACATACACGCACTGCCCTATACACACACACTGTCCCCTATACACACACACTGCCCCCATACCCTCACATACACTGCCCTCCCACACACACACACTGTCCCCCCACACTGCTCCCTATACACACGCACTGCCCCATATACGCACACACTGCCCCCCATACACACACTGCCCCATACACACACACTGCCCCCCACACACACTGCCCCTTACACACACTGCCCGCATACCCTCATACACACTGCCCCGTACACATACAATGCACCCCTCACAGAACACCGATTTATGTAACTAAAATGTAATTTAGAACAAGAACAATGTATATTATTTACAAAGACTGATTTCTAAACACATTTATTTTTACATTTTTGTGAGTATTAGTTCTGTGGAGTTAGGTTATAAATTCAGACACACCGATAACATGGAGCTCTACGAGGAACCTTAGGATAGAAAAGATGGATAGGGGGATTTGGGCCAAAAATAGGGACTATCCTTCCTAAATAGGGACACTTGGGACATATGAGGGCAGAGTGACACGATAGCGCTAGGAATACAGTTTTGTATTCCTAATGCTATAGTGTTCCTTTAAGTTCATTGTAGCCCAACTTCCCTTTGCATATGCAGGTTTTCCCCAATCCCTGATATGTCTTTTCCATTTTTTTTGCAAATTAAATGAACACTACGATGTCAGGAATACAAACATAAATCCATAACACTATAGTGTTAACCTCGACAATTAGCCCCCTAACTCCCCTCAGATGATTTGAAAAGGTTTAAAACCTACCTCTTTTTTTTCAATGTCTCCTTTTTATTGGTATTTATAGGAAACAAGTACAGGCATAACTGAGGGTATGAGGGATACAGAAAGGAAGAGGGGGGGGGGGGAAAGGTACCGCTCAGTCAACAAAAAAAACAACAGTTTAATGTACATGGTTTAACATACAACGTATTACAATTAATACACGAGATGAGAGGTACTGTTACAATACACCAATCAAGTTACCAGAAGCCAGTTAGACGGATCGCACCTATGGGTGAGTTGAGGTGGAGTCGGGGGTTTTGCGAAGTCGTGGGCACCGATAATGTCGGACTATCTGGGGAGATGATATCAATATTAACAATGAGGAGGGTCGTGGGGTCCTGCCCTCAGAGGTTTAAAGGTGTCGTAATACTACACGAGGCCTGGGTGGGTATTATTTATTATTATTATTCTTTATTTTATTTATTTATTTATTTAATATTATTTATTACTTATTACTTTATCAGGGGAGGGAGCCGAGTGCCAGCTGTACCATAGGAGAGTGTGTTTCGTCTCGCGACCAATCAGTCGGAATGCTAGACGTTCAAGTTCATAAGTCGATTGTACCCTATTGCGTACTTCCTGGATAGAGGGGGGGTCCGAACTTTTCCATCTGCTTGCAATACTGATTTTGGCCGCAAGGAGGATATGGCACACAACCACTTTGTGAGGAGATAGTAATAAACCAGTGTAGATATGAAGGAGGCAACACTCTGGGCGTGCGGGCAAATCTACCTGTGTGATTGATTTAGTCATGTCTCTAACTTGTTGCCAGAACGTCGTCAGTGTGGGGCAACCCCAGAATATGTGAAGCAATGTGCCCACCCCGCTCTTGCACCTCCAACATGTCGGTGACGTTGAGTGATACATCTGGGCTAGGCGCGAGGGTACCAGGTACCATCTCATCAGTAGCTTACAGTAGGACTCCCAGTGGGATAGACTGTGAGATGCCGCTCGAGTGATTTGGATAAACTGTAGCCACATAGGGAGGGGAAATTGGGCTGTCAAGTCAGTTTCCCACTGGAGCATATACGGGTGTTTTAAACAACTGTCCGCATCGTTTAGTGCGTTGTAGCACAGAGATAGGGGTTTGGTAGCCTGCTGTCGGGAGAGGCAGTTCCTGCCAAAGGTCGTTAAGTGATCCACCTCGCAGTGCCGTATCTTTGTAGTGGTAAGAATATGCTTGATGCGTAAGTATGTAAATATTTCCCTAGACGGCAGAGCGTATTCTGTTTGCAGCTCGGGGAATTGTTTAATGCCCTGTGGTGCGAATAATGAACCCACCGAGGTGATCCCTTTATCTATCCAGACTTTCAGTGGGAGATCGCTGGTCAGGAAGTTCAATCGGGACAAGGGGGCGAAGAGGAGTGGGTGAGCTTGCCCCATCAAGTCTTTCGCCCATCTGCTCCATCCGGACAGCAGAAATTTAGTGTTGGGCAGACCTACCAAGGAAGGATTTGGGTGACCAAGTACGTTCCATAGATGGTGTGGGATCGTATCTGGTTGAAGGGTTGCATTTTCTAGGGGAAGCCATACTGGGGGGTTGGGGCGAGTAAGGACTTCCAGACCCTGGGCTAGTACAGATGCTTTGTAGTATGTTTTTATATCAGGTAAGCCTAGGCCTCCTTTATTAGGGGGGAGCCACGTGAGTCTACGAGCTATTCTCGGGGGTTTTTTCTTCCAGATGTGGGAGTTTAGAACGGATTGGAATTTCTTGAGGAGCGTATCAGGAAGCGCAATAGGGAGTGTGCGGAAGAGATACAGAATGTGCGGCAGTACCATCATTTTGATGGTCTGCACCCTACCCATCCATGAGACCTCCAGTGCATTCCATTTGTCCAGCTGTGTTTGAAGCTTGGTCAGTAGAGGTAAATGGTTTTCCCGCGTGAGTCCAGCGGGGGAGACTGTCAGGTTAATCCCCAGGTACTTCAGGGATGAGTTTCTCCAGTCAAAGGGATATGCTGCTTTCAGCTTATTTATTAGTGAGGCCGATAGTCCCATTGGGAGCACCTGGGTTTTGTTGGAGTTGTTTTTATAGTATGAGACCTGACTGTACTGTGTTAGTAAAGACAGTAATGTTGGTATGGATTGTGCAGGTTGTGTGAGGAATAGCAGAATATCATCTGCGAATAAAGTCAGTTTTTGTATGCCTGCTGGTGTGTTAAGACCCTGTATCTCGGTGTGTCGTTTGATGTGACGGATGAGAGGCTCCAAGCAAAGGATGAATAACAGGGGGGACAGTGGGCACCCCTGCCTAGTGCCATTGCTAATTGAGAACGGTTCTGATAGAAACCCTGTGTTGAAGACCCTAGCGGAAGGGGCGCTATATAGTGCCATGGTGGCCGCCATAAATGAACACGGGAAACCCATCCTGTTGAGGGTCGCCTTTAGGTAGACCCAATTTAACCGGTCAAATGCCTTTTCGGCGTCGAGCCCTAGGACTACTCCCTTTTGGTTGCTGGATCTCGCCCAGCTGAGCAAGTTCAGGCAGTGTCGCGTGTTATCTCCGGCTTGCCTACCCGGGACAAATCCCGCTTGTTCTACGGATACCAATTCCGTGAGAAGGGGTTTGACCCGTAAGGCCAGGAGTTTGGCGAAGAGTTTGACGTCTGCGTTAAGGAGTGAGATTGGTCTCAGATTCTCACATTTAGTGGGCGGTTTACCCGGTTTGGGAAGAGTGACAATATATGCTTCTAACATTTCCTTTGGCATGGCACCCTTTGTTTTAATGTCATTAAATAGTAATGTTAGGATAGGTGTCAAGATCTGTTCTAGCTTAATATAGTAGTAATTAGAGAAGCCATCAGGACCCGGAGCCTTGTGTTTCGGGAGGGACGCGATGGCTTTGGAAACCTCTTCTTCCGTGAATGGGCTGTCTAGGGCATTCCTTTGAGTTAGCGATAATTGTGGGAGCTCGCTATCGTGGAGAAACTTGTCTATAGCTTCAGGCGTGGGTTGGGCCACTGCGGGGTCGTCTCTTAGGTTGTACAGTTTAGTATAGTAATTGGCTAACGAGTTTACTATATCTGTAGGATTATATATTTTGATGTTGTGTTGAGATTCAATGTAAGGAATCTTCGACTGAAGTCGTTGAGACTTTAATTTATTGGCCAGAAGTTTGCCTGCTTTGTTCCCTTGTATGTAGTATGTAGATTTAAGCGTTCTCATTTTCCTTTCTATAGCTTGTAGGGAGAGGGCATTTAGTTCTGATTGCAGGCGGGCTATTGTTTTGGCTGGTTTAGCGGAGGGCCTTTGTTTGTTCCCCTCTTCTGCTTTGGCCAAATCGCGGGTCAACCTTAAAACCTCCTCGTTATGTTTCCTTTTAGTGCGTGAGCCTATTTGTATCAAGGTTCCTCTGACGACAGATTTGTGAGCTGCCCAAAGGGATTGTATAGAGATGTCCTCAGTCGTATTTTCCTTAAAGTAAAGGGATGCCGCCTTGCAAACTATTTGTAAGGTGACGGGGGTATCCAGTAGGCCCTCGTTAAGCCTCCATTGGCCCCTTCCTCTGACCGGGTATAAACTGGCAAAGGTGGCAGTGACAGGTGCGTGATCTGACCAAGTCCGTAGTCCTATGTCTACTGCAGCTATGTTAGAAAGGGTCAGTTTGTCGACTAATATTAAGTCAATGCGTGAGTATGTCGAATGTATCGGGGAGAAGTAGGTATAGTCTCTACCTGTTGGGTACGTGTTGCGCCATGTATCGTATAAGTCTGATTCGAAGATGAGGTCAGACAGTACTTTACAGTTTTTGCGGGCTACAGTCGTCGGGCGTTTGTCTAGGCTACGTTTGATGTCTACCGAGGGGTCCAGACTACAGTTGAAGTCTCCACATAGTATGACATGCCCCTGTTTCATGTTCTCTAGTTTTTTAAGTGCTCTACGTAGAAAGTGTGTTTGGCCATCGTTAGGGGCATACAGCGTTGCTATGGTTAGGCTAATGCCGTTAAGGGTTCCTACTAATATTAAAAGACGCCCTGCTACGTCTGTGTGGGAACTGCTCATTTGAAATACCCAATCTGCATGGAACAGTATGGAGACCCCTTTAGTTTTGTTGGGGGAGTATGCATGGAAGGCCTGTGGGTAGCGGTTGGTGTGAATTTTAGGGGTTTTTTGAGAGCACAGGTGGGTTTCTTGTAGGCATATCACTGCCGCCTTAGATTTGTGCATGTCCCTGATCGCTAGGCTACGTTTGTGGGGGCTGTTCAGACCTTTAACATTCATGGAGAAAACCTTAAACTCATGTTGGGCCATAGGGACGGGGATCGGTACTCTTTAACATGCGTGTACAGTGGTTGTGCCTCGTTGTCTCGGCAAAACCATGTCCCATCGGAAACCCATCGGTGCCTGTCTCGGTTGGATATTGAGCATGGAAACTGTTGGTATATTATTGGAGGGGTCTGCGCTCCAACTGTCCAAAGAATCTGTTGAGACCGAATGTGTATGACGTGGGATGGGAGCGGTACGGGGGGTAGACGAAATAGGAGACAGGAGGGAGGGAGGTCAGACATCGGGCTAGCCCGAGAAACTGGGGGAAAGCTGAACATATTACCTCTGCTTCCAGCAGAGCGTAGATCCGGAATCGTGTGGTGGGGGGCCACACAAACATCCGGCGTGGGGGACATGGGATACTACCACCATGGACTGGCCCTTGGTATTGCTGCAACCTTTCCGAACTTGGGAAGACGCACCAGTTTTGTTTATTGCGTCCAGGCAGCTTAATTCAGGGTGTCGGGTATAGTGGGAGGGGGGTTGAGTGCCCGGCATGCTGGCTAAACCTGCGCCGCGGGGACCTGGATCACTGGCGATGTTACCAACGTGTGCCCTGAAGCCCCGGACTGTCAGGGGTAACCCGTCCAGCCCACTCACACCCGCAGTAATTTGTGTGTCACAAGGTGAGATCGACATAGCAATATATCAAACATAAACATTTAACAACAACATTAGCATGAGGTCAGACGCAGGCGTGATAGCCACATAAGTGATAACAGAGAGCGACCAGGGTCACCAGTCATGCCATAGTAAATCATAGCAGCAATGGTGGGCCAAACTACCAGTGGGCCCAGTGCCCAGAAGGGGCGTGGACGGGTACCTGGGGGTCTCGTACATATACACCCAAGACCTAACATATCTGGTCTTAATAGCCGCTGTTTACAGAGGCGGTATTGGGGGCTAATGGGGTTCGTATGTTCTGAGACGCCACTTCCTACTCTTATATGGAGGTCGAGTGGGGCCGTGGTGTCAAGAGTTACCAGCTAAGCCTCAGAGACTTACAAGCTATGGGTGGGTGGAC
>OW240912.1:334420550-334492646 GCA_933207985.1 Pelobates cultripes | reverse complement strand
GGGGTGGGGCTTAGCATGTGGCAAGGGTGGGGCTTAGCGTACGGCAGGGTGGAGCTTTGCTGCAGCGGGGGTGGGGCTAAATGAGCCGGGTAACTGCAGCCCCAACTATACGGCTGGAGATAACTGGGGATCCACAAATGTAGGCAGAGGAGAAATTTGCTGGCGGAGAGACTAAGAGAGAGAATAAGAAAACACAAAGGAGAAAGTATTCTTTCAGAAAGTGAATATTTTCAGGGGACTTTTAAAATGCCATTTCAAGACTAACATCAGTTGGTGTGACTTTATAAAATTACATTGGGCTAGATTCAGGCGCTTGATAGGTTCCAAATATATGGCAAGAAAGTAGGTGTTGTAGATGGGGTATTTGGGGTATTTGGCACAAGAGGGTGAGGAGAGATCCTGAGGGCATTGACTGTCTATACTGATAATAGGGGGTAAACGTGAAAATAGGGAACATATTTAAAATATCACATTTTGTTTGGGCATCATACAACATATAAATATAAAGCACCATAAAGACCCTGCTTGGGTTCATATTGATTTGGGGATAGAAAATGAGTATTTACTAATGTGTGATTTGTTAATAAATTTAGAGTACATAAAACAGATTTTGAAATGTTGACCAAAACAGCCACATTGAAGAAAGAGCTAACTTTTAAAAAAATTTCAAATTGGCTATTATAGTTTACAATTTAAAATTCACTTTCAGTTCTCGCTTTTGTAAATAGCCCTGTGTTTGTTAGCTAGGACTGGGAGTAGACAAGGACTTCAGGAGGAACTCTAACTGTAGCATACAGCGGGGCGGGGCGGAGCTTCACCTGCGGCGCGGGCAGGGCTAAATGAGCAGGGTAACTGGAAGCAGGAAGGAGTCCCTGCTTCCCCAACAACCAGTCTCCATGAACTCCAAGGGCTGTGGAGGTAAGAAGCAGGTCTGTGTGTTTGTGTGTGTGTGTGTGTGTGACTGTGTGGCTGTGTGTGGCTGTCTGCCTGTGTGTGTGAGTGTGTGGCTGTCTGCCTGTGTGTGTGTGTGTGTGTGTGTGTGAGACTGTCTGCCTGTGTGTGTGACTGTCTGCCTGTGTATGTGTGGCTGTCTGCCTGTGTGTGTGTGTGTGTGTGACTGTCTGCCTGTGTGTGTGACTGTCTGTCTGTGTGTGTGACTGTCTGCCTATATGCATGTGTGACTGTCTGCCTATGTGTGTGTGTGACTGTCTGCCTGTGTGTTTGTGGCTGTCTGTGCGTGTGGATGTCTTTGTGTGTGTGTGCATCTGCTAGTGAGTGAGTGAGCTTCTGTGTGTGTGTATGTGTGTGTGAATTTGCTAGTGAGGGAGCTTCGGTGTGTGTGCGCCTGCTAGTGAGTTTGTGTGTGTGTGTGTGCCTGCTAGTGAGTGAGCTTGTATGTGTGTCAGTGAGCTGGTCTGTAGTAAGCTTGTGTGTGTATTAGAGTTTGTCTGTACAAAATTTGTGTGTGTATCAGTAACCTTGTCTGTCAATGAGCCTATTTGTGTGCATCAGTAAGATTGTCTGTGTCTGCATGTGAGTATGCTTTACTGTATAATTTAATTACCCTGAAAGGACTAATATTTTGAATTAGAAAAAGAAATATACCAATAATATATATATATATATATATATATATATACATACATACACACACACACTACATAGCACAATGACTTATGGGGCTGGCATAGATTTTTTTCCAGGGATGCTCCATATCCCCAGTCTGGCCCTGATGAGCAGTTTATTCCCCAGATGAAGTTCTGCTTCTCTCATAGTACCAGTTAAACTGTTGAGGCTGCCATTAGTTTATACACCGCACGCCCATCTGTTTTGTTTTGGGGTTTTTATAAACAAAAATCTACAATAATTTAGCAAAGTTTTCCAAAACCAAGTGTTTTTTTTTTTTTTTTACTATTTACACTTTTTAAACATTTTTAATTGATATCTTATTTTGCTTTAAGATTTGAGTCTGAGAGTCATGTAGTAGTTGACGTTTTGATAATCCTGATATAAATCTGCGTTATTCAGACCGTCTGTATTATTATTGCTTAATCTTGGCTATATTTATATTTTAAGTTTTAAACATACATACACTATATTGCGTTTATCCACAATATTTTGAATAAACACTATTTTGCACATAAATGTATTAACATTTTTATAGCACGAACACACTATGCAGTGCTTTACAATTATACAGTGAAAATATAGAACAGCAAGTAATTGACAGGGAAAACAATGTTGACAGTAAGAAGAGGTGACAAAGGCCCTTAACATCTAGGTAAGACGTAAAGCAATGGAATTCTAAGCTAAAATAATAGAATGCAGAGTAATAGAACTGACCTCACTGTGAGGGGGGCGAGAGTGTTAGACAGAAATTGTTTCGTCTTTAAAAGGATTGTTTGTCAAAGCAAACCTCTGGACTCCTTATGTTTTCATTTCAGTAAGACACTTTGGATTTCCTGTTTTTGTAATGACTTCATTGGAGTCTCTCTAATTGCCTAATTATGAGGGATGTGTAAAGAGAGGAGATGCAATGTGTGAAATGAGCCGTCAGTGGGTATTGTTTCTGCTTCCTACAAGCTTGTACACAGAGCAGTGAGATCTAGGCATATTGAACCCAATAAATCAAAGCATGCACAACCTTTCATGTGTCGGCAAAGCCGTACCACTTTCAGATTGGAAAAGAAGAACATTTGTCTTTGATACCAAACATGAAAATGGATTATTAGCTTTCTGTCAAACAGGCGGGGATTATATAGCCTCTAAGAAAGTGAAAAATAATGAAAGATTTTAATACAATAAAGGAACAAAATGCTGCACGATGCTCATACTCGCAGTTTCACTTGTGAAATGCCATTTGTCATCATGTTATGCATAAAAGATTATAATTACATTAAACAAAGGATATTGTATTTATCCATGCAAATTTTTTGTCACCTTTCGAAGGACACGGTAATGATGATGGGGGGAATCTTAAGATATTGAGTCAAAATATTTGTGTTAACCCCTTAGTGCTATGCCATCCTACAAAATGTGGGCTTTAATATATAAAATGCATTTAGAATTATATATATATTTCCTGGTCATATTCATGGAAGCACAACAATGTGTAGCTCCTCCCCATCCCTAATTAGACAGGCGCTAATTTAAATAAGGGTTTATATACCCCCTCCTACCTCAGTCTTTTTGTTCCTGTCCTATACATAAAAAATGTCATACTAAGAAAACAAGCAGTTTTTCGTTTGCTAATGTTCTCATACAGACTATATGGAGGAATAGGAAGAATTGGTGTAACATTCCAGTAAGATACATTGCCAACTGTCGTGAACAAATTATGCAGAACAACTCTTTTATAGGAACACTGTTTTAAAAGAAAAACACGTTCTCAAGCATTAAGTAGGTAGTTATACCCGCCATAAAATGCATTTAATATTTGTTGCTTTTTTTTTTTTTTGATCTGTGGTGGGGATTTAAAAGTTATGTTACATCAGGTTCACAACTACTTTCTGTCTGTGCTCATTGAGAAGCACTGTAGATATATTGTGCATGAGTGCAACTTGCCAAGCAGACATTTTCCTATCAGCCGAATTAAAGGCATGCACAATTAGTGAGTTGCTCAACTCACCGATCATGCCGAGCTTCTCTCACCCCAGCAGTGAGCTACAGTTCAGAGAAAGTGGAGCAATAAACCCTTATGCTGTCTGACTCAAAGCCGGAAAACATGTGACCAAGGTGTTTTACAAATATTTTTATAAAATAAGACTGCAGGAACATGGACATGACATTTGAAGTATTTCAGAAAACTGAACTGCTTTAAGTGCCAGGAGTGATTAATATTATGATGCACATGACCACCTCGAAAGCAATCATCCACCCTCCTGTGAATTTACTTTAGATAAAGTCATGCGTGACAATGATGTGCAATCAGATATGTCACTTGCAATCCCTTACTAGTGTACCATCTAAGCAGTTTGGTTGAAATCTGATAATACGAGTGAGGTTAGCACTAGTTCACTTCATAAAGAACGTGGCTGAAATAAGACAGTTTTAAAAACAGCTGTCAATCTCTGTTGTGTGCGCATGTATTGTTTAGGAATGACATTTTCCTACCATGCACTGCTAGCTTGAAGGCTGGCTGGGCACGGGAATAGTAGGCCCCAAACATCTTGGTTTACAATGGCTTCACAGCAGGCTATGTGTTTGCCTTGGGTATTGTAAAATGCCTCATAAGTTCAATGCTAAATCCAGCCAGGAGAGAGAATTCCGTGGAAGCGTCCACAGTGACATATGTTTTTTCTCAGCAAGATCTTTTTACCTACTGTTTTTTTTCGCTAGTTCTTGGTGTCAAGATAGAACTATAAAGTAAGTGGCTAGGCTGTGTTTTTATATAAGAAATTCAAATGTTAAGCAAATTATAACACCATAATTTTGCCGGTAGGAAGAATAGGTTTTTATCCTTCCTTTAGATGTTAAATGGAAATATGTACAAAATAAATAGATAAAAAAATCAATATTTCTCTCCTGTATCTGTCATCAAAACACTATGTCCTATCCTAGTAACCAAGTTTTCTACCCTACCCTTAACTTGTGTCACTTTACCCCATTCCCTCTAGCACGTAAACTCATTGAGCAGGGCCCTCAATCCCTCTGTTCCTGTGTGTTCAACTCGTCTGGTTACAAACATGTGACTGTTAGTCCACCCATAGTAGAGCGCTGCGGAATTTGTTGGCACTTCATAAATAATAATAATAATAATAATATTATTTTGGTTGCTTAAAAATACAGATCCCAAGTACAATATATGGTAAATTGATTGCATCACATGGATGTATTATGACATTCCTAAACCTGACATATTTTAATTTGAGATAAGTGTTTTAAGAAGCCCTTCAAATATATAAAAGTGTATTGTGTGTGCTGATTGATTTTTCTATATTTTGTACATATATATGAACATAGCAGAACATTGACAAAAACAAACAAACAAACAAACAAACAAACCAACCACAAACGAAAGAAATTTCTAAATTTACAACACATTTACGCTACACATAAAAAACATAAAATCTATCTATCTATCTATCAATCTATCTATCTGCCTGTCTGTCTATCTATCTATCTTAACAGTTTAGTAGGTATACCCCCAAAGAAAACATTGCTTTATCCTGCTTATTTTCTTTGGGGCTATATAAAAAAAATATAGCTTGCAAAAGCAGCAGATCTGCTTAATTGGCCATATACAGATGTTGCATTGAGAAGCTTCTGTGCTGGAGCCATCACTTCCCATACTTCTTAATGAACTGTAATACAGCTGATTGAGAATGGGGGGAGTCAGGCACGTTCTAGCTTAGTGCCCCTGCTGCTTCTGTTAGCTCTGTGTAGCAAAAGAAAAGATATTAAGTCATACAACGAAACATTGGGAGGTATTAAATCTAGACAGGGGGGTGGGCCTTCAAGGGGATGTCACCAGTGCAACAACTTACGACACTGGTAACACCCACCTGGTTTCATGTTCACCAAGTTGGCATACAGTCTCCCAGACGGTCCCCAACCTATACAGGACCATGCAAAGTTAGCTACTGAAGTGCTCTGTGAATGGTCCTAGTGGTCGAAATAAAGCACTCATGCAGTGCTGCCCAGGTACAGTCTCTGGGTGTCCCCAAAAGCGAGACATCAGGGAACTAAATCGGGACGGTAAAGCAGGACCCAGAAATCAGGACTGTCCCACCAAAAACAGGGCAGATGGGAGCCCTGTAAACTGTCAAAAATATGACAGGTTACAGAAACATAAAGCACTTCAGCAAGCTGGAGTGTTGCTTTAACTATTATGTTCTTGAATATTCTGTGTCAGAAAAATAAATAATCCAAGAGATGTTTAAAAATCTGCACAAAACCTTCCAAGGCAGAGTATTCAACATCTTCATTATTCTTACTGTAAAGTACATTTCCTCTGCTGTAGGTGGCATTTGCTTTTAGACTAAATGGGTAGATTTAAGAATTCATTTCCAGAAATCAGACTACATATAGTTCTAAAATATTTTGAACTGCTTTATGTTAGTGACTCAATTTTTATCAAGGCAGGATTTTCAAAATTTCATGAAAATGCTAAACTTAAAACTTAAATTGCTATGCAAACAAATCAAAAACAAAAGTCACTAAAATTTAGGCATGTGCATGGGGAAAATTTTCAGTTCGGCATTCCGAAATTCGCGACTTTTGCAATTCGGGACTTCGGCAATTCGGCCCTTCAACACTTCGGAACTTCGGCAACTTCAGAACTTCGGCACTTCAGCACTTCGGAACTTCGGCACTTCGACACTTCTGAAATTCGGCTACTTCAGCACTTCGGCACTTCAACACTTCGGAATTTCGGAACTTTGGCATTTTGTAATTTCGGGACTTCGGCACTTCTTTTGCAGCCGCTTAGTAGATAACTCCCCAATTCCCACGGTATTAGGGAGTTATCTACCAAAAGGCTGAAAGACCTAAATTGGTCTTTCAGCCAAATTTACTAATACTAAGTATTAGTAAATTTTTCCCCTACTCGCTATACCGAGAGTAGGGGCATGTCTAGTAAACAGTGAGCAGCCAGTGGCGGGTGGTTGCCCTACAGTAAAATAAGGGGGGGGACCTAATGGCCCTAAATTATAATAAGGG
The DNA here is from genome assembly GCA_933207985.1 of Pelobates cultripes. Classification (NCBI taxonomy): domain Eukaryota; kingdom Metazoa; phylum Chordata; class Amphibia; order Anura; family Pelobatidae; genus Pelobates; species Pelobates cultripes. The sequence continues at coordinate 334,485,986 of OW240912.1, read as the reverse complement.
GGGGACCTAATGTCCTCCCCGTGGCCCCCACCCCTGAGCAGTGGCTGGGGGCCCTAAATACTAATTGGGGGGACCTAATGTCCTCCCCCCTGAGCGGTGGGCGGGGGCCCTAAATACTAATAAGGGGGGAACTAATGTCCTCCCCCTTGGCCCCCACCCCTGAGCGGTGGCAGTGGCGGATCCAGAGCCTGATTTCGGGAGGGGCACTTGTAGATTATTTAAAGAAATAATCCAGACACAATAACCACTACAGCTCAGTGTAGTGGTTATGGTGTCAATAGTGCTGGGACCCCCTCCCAGAGTAAGTAGTCAAACCGTTTAAGAACAGTTTGACAACTTACCTGAGGTCTGCTGGGAAATGGGGCTGTAGTAGGGCATAGGAGCAGTGGTGTGTGTGTGAGTGGTGCAATGTGTAAGGGGTGCAGTGTGTGTGTGTGTGTGAGGGGGACAGTGTGTGAGCAGTGTGTGTGTGTGAAGGTTGTAGTGTGTGAGTGAGGGCGGCAGTGTATGTCAGGAATGCAGTGTATGTGTGGGACAGTATGTGTGTGTAACAGTTGCAGTGTGTATGTGTGAGTATTGCAGTGTATGTGTGAGTGTGGGCAATGTGTGTGTATGGGGCAGCAGTTTATGGGGGCAGTGTGTGTGCATGGGGAGCAGTGTGTATGTATGGGGTAGTGTATGTGTGTAGAGTGTGTGTGTATGGGGGGCAGTGTGTGTATGGGGGCAGTATGTGTGTATGGGGGAGCAGTATGTGTGTATGGGGGCAGTATGTGTGTATGGTGGGCAGTATGTGTATGGGGGCAGTGTGTGTAGGTGGGCCAGTGTGTGTGTATGTGGGGCAGTGTGTGTGTGTATGGGGGCAGTGTGTGTGTGGATGGGGCAGTGTGTGTGTGTGTATGGGGGCAGTGTGTGTGCATGGGGGGCAGTGTGTGCATGGGGGCAGTGTGTGTGTGTATGGGGCAGTGTGTGTGTGGGGGGCAGGTGTGTGTGTGTATGGGGGCAGTGTGTATGTATGGGGGGCAGTGTGTGTATGGGGGGCAGTGTGTGTGTGTGTATAGGGGCAGTGTGTGTGTATGGGGGCAGTGTGTGTGTGTGTGTATAGGGGGGCAGTGTGTGGGGGCAGTATACTGTGTGTGTGTATGGGGGCAGTGTGTGTGTATAGGGGGCAGTGTGTGTGTATGGGGGCAGTGTGTGTGTATGGGGGGCAGTGTGTGTGTGTGTATGGGGGCAGTGTGTGTATGGGGGCAGTGTGTGTGTATGGGGGCAGTCTGTGTGTATGGGGGCAGTGTGTGTGTATGGGGGCAGTGTGTGTGTGTATGGGGGGCAGTATGGGGGGCAGTGTGTGTGTGTAGAGTGTGCGTGTGTGTGTGTGTGAGATAAGGGTAGGGGGGCTTTTTTTATAATATATATATTTTTTTAATTTAATTAAAATCTTACCTTTACTGGGAGGAGGGGGAATCCCTGGTGGTCTCAGTGGTGGTGAGAGTGAACTCTAGCCCATAGCTCCAGGGCTAGAGTTCACTCTCGCGAGATTTGGAGCGTTGCCCTGGTAACCACGGCAATGCTCCATGCTCGCGAGAGGAGGACCCGGAGGAGCTGCAGGCTGAGCGCCTTCATGTGCTGGCAGGGGAGAGAGAGACCGTCGGTTTTCTCGGGGGGGGCAATTGCCCCGTTGCCACCCCCCTGGATCCGCCAATGAGCGGTGGGTGGGGGCCCTACAATAAAATAAGGGGGGACCTAACGTCCTCCCCCCTGGTCCCCACCCCTGAGCGGCGGGTGGGGGCCCTAAATTATAATAAGGGGGACACCTAATGTCCTCCCCCTTGGCCCCCGCACCTGTTAGGACAATATTGTTAGGACAATAAAGATATGGAATTCTCTGCCTAAAGAGGTTGTCGTATCAGATTCTATAGATACATTTAAAAAAAATTATTATTGGATACTTTTTTGCATAAACAGAATATTCAAAGAAATTATTGATATGCATGTAAACAAGATGTTGATATAAGGAGAAATCTGATTGCCATTATGGAGTCAAGAATTATTATTTTGTCCTTTTTCTGGAATAATTGGAAATAGCTTAAATGTTGTTTTTTGTTTCCCTTTTTTTGTATCAACAGCATAAAATAATGGGCTTCATAGTTAAACTTTATGAACTTTAGGCTTTTTTCAATCTAGATAACTATGTAACTATGTAACTGTGTACCTGTAAATCTAAGAAAAACCTTATAACAAGATACTACACTAGTTTAACATGCAGAAACGCACATATACCAAAAAATCTGAAGTATATATCTATAGTAATATCAGTTCCACACATATCCTCCTTCACACGTGTGTAACATAAACAGTGTACAAGACACGACTGTTCTGCCACCTGTCCCAGTTTTATGGCTCTGTGGAAAAAAAAACATTTGACCTGACACCACAGGGGAAGTGGTCCATAATGGCTATGCTGAATTTAACTACCATCTAGGTCAACTGGTAGTCACTGAGTACCTCAACTCTTTGAGATTTGACAATGTTTCTGTATATGAAATGTGAATAAGCATGCAGAAACAACATAAATAGTGAACTGGGAATATTCACTAAACGAGAAGCTTTAAGAGCGATTAATTTGCATAATAGCTTAGACCAAAATTGACAAATTACAAAAATATATCCAACTGAGCTAAGCTTTAATCACATGTCATTGTTCAGTAAGTTAGTAAATAAACTGCACGTATTTCAAATGGAATCCTGTATGTTAAAAAAAATAATAACAAAGGTGTGTTATGGTTAAATGAACACTCCAAGGACTGCAGACGGCTGAAGTGGTTCTGGTGCCATGAGTGCCCAGGTACCCCAGCTTTCAGTAGGAAGTAGTAGAGGAGAGGAGTCAAAACGGTTTGACTAGTGAAAATAGGGAGGAGCCCCCAAGGAACTCCTGGCACCATAACCACTACAGTGCTCTGTTGTCGTTATGGTGCTTGGAGAGTTCCTTTAAGATTATGTAAAGTCCCAAATAATTATTTTGTGTAACTAAATGCAATGAGAGGGCTTGAAAACATGTCTTCCCATAGACAGCACCAGGTACGTCTAATATATTTAAATGTTGTCACTGTCTGGGATGGGAAATGAAATGTAGTTATAGATGTGTGCAAACAACAAACCATCAAATATAAAGAACTACAACTGACATTGGCAGAGTTTTTCCTACCACAATCATGTAAAAGATATTGGGGTTTAATAGTAAGATTAAAGTGTTAGAACCTTTAACAGGTGGTGGTAATTGTGGTGGTCCACTCAGAGGCCTTGAAACTAAGGGACTTGAAACAGTCTGCCTGAGCTAAGCCCTAAGGTGCAGAGCTTAGTCTTAGCCAATGAGCTATTCCTGTACTAGAGGTCTTAGCTCAGGAAAGCCAATGGAAGCTCCTGCTTAGGAGCTTCCAGCACTTCATCATTAGTATCTCTGACTACTTATAATGGGGAGGTGACAGGACACTCATGGCACCATTGAACTGTAGTGTTTATGATGTTTCAAGTGTACCTTTATGTTTAAGCCTGCTTTACACTTGAATTTCTGCTCCAGACTAACTACTGGACTAACTGGATTCAGAATACTTTAACAAGGGTGCCGTACAGTATGGAAACTGGTTGCTGGTTTGAGTTATTACTGCCCTTGTAATTCCATCATATTATCAGAACCTGAATAGATAGTGCTCCAACTGAGCTAATTAATGGGGAATGGAGTTTTTCCTATTTTTTTCCATTCCACTCCATGTTGGACTAGCCTCATTAGCCTATATCTCAATTTTAATAAATGAACAATATGCCAAAAGCCTAGTTCTCCCGATTACCTGTCCACACGGGTTCTGTTTGAGCAGGGAAAAATACCTTTTTTACTCTGTGTTTGAAGTTTTGTGTTTATTGTGAAATCTTCACTATTATCACGCACCACTACAACCTCACACAGAAACATATTGTGATGCAATATTAAGTTTCTCTTGAGTACCACGTTCCTACGTTAACATTTGTGAAATGGTCACTAATCAGCAACTACATATTCCTCAAAATTATTTATTTATGCTGATTATGTTTCTCATGGGTATTGCCAGGGCACCACTATATCTTTCACTTCCGATGGGATGTTGTTACATATTAATGTCCGTATGTATAGGACACACAAAAAATAGTTACAACACCACAGTTCCACATAAATTATGAATGGGTCCAAAATTATAATTAAATAATCAATTTTATTTACAAATTTGGGTATAATTTATGCACTCAAGAACATCACTTTCAAGTCTTCCAGGCCTCTGTGTAGGACCCACCGATATTGGGGTACTATCGTGTAGTGATGGGCTTAACACAATATGGCCATATAATATATAAATGAATCCCAATGTTTGTTTGCTAAGAGAGGTGGTTTTAAGTAACCTTGTTAAAACAGTATTTTTTGTGTACACTGTTCCTTAATCTGTATTTTCTATAAATTTTTGTCTCGACGGCAGCACCACTTCTGAAATACACCAGTTCCGGGTGTGCCCCAATTTCCTTTTTTCTACAAATAGATGGAATAACTGAATGTATTTGATTTCTGGCATTAGCATGTAAAGTATGCTGATATCGGACATTGTGTGTGTCCTATCAATGTTATCATGATTGAAGGGACAGTCATTCATGCCTCGAGTGTCCTTAACGCTTCCATACTATAGACATTTAAATTCAGATAAATGGCTTTTTAAAAAGTGTTTTAAAAAAAGTAAGAGGTCCATATATCTAATCGAGTAAAGAAACACATCTAATAAAAAAAAAATATATATACACTTTTTATTTTTAAACTGTGATCCTTTAAAGGCACAAGTTTTATTATCCCTCGCAACAGTTTGAGAGATTTACCCTGAGGTCTCTTTGAGAAACACATGCTTTATTACCACTTTAATAAGTGGTATAATTTACAGTACATCTGACCAGAGGCATAGGCGTTAGCGAATCTTCTAAAGGCATGAGAGTTTCCTATATTACCAAAGGGTAAGTCCCCACGTCTCCATGAACATGAGTAATCTAGCCACCAGTTGTGTTTATTTTAGACAACAAGTGTGATGTCATAGAGAAAGAAAAACATAGCCTACAATAAACCAGATTTATAGAGAGCTAAAAATAATACCTGATAAATGTAGCCACAAGTTATATGCAGTTTCTTTTAGCAACTATTACAGCCTTGGAAAGCACCCTGTTGACAATACATTGCATTTGTAATCCAATGCATTTAATATGTGAATTTGATTACAGCTCTCACTGATACTCATTGTCCTGTTTTGTTGATTATAGTCAGATAATCATTTAAATGAATACAATGAAAGTCGTTAGCTATAGGGATTAAAATTCATATGTCAGATTGAGAAAAGATCATCTGCAGAATATCCATTTTGGGGCATCATCACATCTTAGTGGTAGATTCACTAGAGGGTGAATTGTAGTGAATCGAAACCCTAATTGCAGAATTCAATATAACTGATGTAAAAAACAAAATCTTGTGGTTAACTGGAAAAAATAAACAGTTGCAGTTTGTACCTCAATAAAAATGCCAAGGATTTTATCCAATTTGTTCCTGGTCTTCTTGAGTTTCATTGATTACTGTATGCAGGTTGCATTATATAAATGTAAATATATTACTTTTGTAATTAAAATATGGTATTTTATTTGCTTAATAGTCACAGATTTTAGTATCTTAGACCACTTTTAAGAATGCAACACTTTTTCTACCCAACCATCAATATTTCTACTTATCCACTTCATTAGCATTGCTTGCCCGAATTTCCCCTTGTCAGAACTGGATTGTGAGGTCATTTGCTAAATCTTTAATATTAATTTAAAGGAAAATAGAGCATGTCATGAAGAAAGGGCTAACAAAAGTTCTATCTGATTTTAATTGTGTTATAATGGTGAAAAATCCAGAGAAATTCCAGACCCCTTTTAAGACTTGCACTGTTCTCATTCAGGTTAAGATGTGTTCTCCAACTGGGACATTATTAGACATTCTGTTTTTTTTGTTTTACCACTAATTGGCTCTATAACGGACAGTAAACTTCCAAGTCCCATGCTGGCTATATCAAGTTCACCCTCAAGAATTATCCTATATTTGGCACTTACCTTCTTGTACTCAATACTGACTGAAGTTCTGTAATTTTAGTAATGAATCCAGCCACACAACATAATGAGATACTACCATGTCTTACTGTGATATAAGAGGTACTCAGAGTGATGAGCGGTATTGGCTTTGTGCCACTTATCCCATTTAGAGATAGATCCCAAATTTTCACTTTTGATTTCATCAGACCAAATACATGTTACACGTTTCTCGTGTCTCCTACATGACATTTAGCAAAATCTAAACACAATTTATTTATTTTTTCAACAGTTAGATTTTATTTGCATTACTCTTCCAGAAAGCTAGTTTTCTAGAGTATCAAGATGATACAGCTAGAGGATTTTACAGCTCCTTTAAGTCTTATTGTTGTTCCAATGCCCTCCTTACCATTGGTTTTGATGAACGACTTTTTCTTGGCAGAGTTGTGATCAAGACATTTTCTATACATTATTTATTGTAGTAGTAGTATTTTATGAATTTAGCAGTGCTACAGAGGGTGCCTTGGATGTTCTAAAAGCTCAATTCTGACTGGTGTGTCTTCATTACTGTATCCAGAGCTTGTTTTGTTAGCATATTCATCTTGTTTAGACAAGATACCTAACAAATAACGGGGCTTTCCAGAAACAGGTACATGTAATTGGAATGTGGCACACTGATTTCAGGTGGATTCCGTTTAAAGAATCTCATGGTTTCAGAGGCAGTTGGTTGCACCACTGCTAATTCAGAGGAGATACAGCAAACAAGAATATTAGCATGTCAACATTATCATCTTTATTATTATGCAGATGAAAGTCAGAAAATCAAAATGAAACCAATTTTGGTAGAAAGTTACACCTTGGTAAAATATGGAAACATTGTAGAATTAAAAATTTCTCTAGATCATCTTTTTTACTACAATGTTTTCAAATAACTGTACTAAATTCACTTCGTTTGAAAGTCTTGTTTATTGAGTAAACCTTGGTGTACCATTCAGTCTTCATTCAATCATTTTCTTATAGTAAAACCTATTGTCCTTTTTGCAGGTCCAGACTGGGACTTTGTCATTTCTCCTTAGATTAGATTAGAAACAGAGCTTCAGTTGCAGAAACTCAGAGATGATACTGTATCTGTTTGGATACTGATTGATAAAACTCCGAAAGGATTACATAGTTACATAGCTGAAAAGAGACTTGAGTCCATCAAGTTCAGCCTTCCTCACATTTGTTTTTTTGCTGTTGATCCAAAAGAAGGCACCCCCCTTCCCTCCCCCCAGTTTGAAGCACTTCCAATATTGCAACAAGCTAGGAAAGAATTTCCTACTTGACCTCAGAATGGCAGTCAGATTAATCCTTGGATCAAGCAGTTATTACCCTACATTGAAAGATTATATCCTTGAATATTCTGTGGATTGATTTGCTAAGCAGTGAGAATTCTACACAAATTCTCTAAATATGTTATATTTAATTATGGAAGAAGCTAAATAAAAATATTTTTAATGCAATTTAAATATTTCATTAAAATAGGTAATATATTTCCAAAAGCCCAATATAGCATTATATTCCCGTAATACATGCTTAAGTATTATGTGTCTTAAAGGGACTCTTCAGGCACCAAAGCAACGTCATCTAAATTAAGTTGTTATGGTACCATGAGACCCCTGAAGGCACTCTTAGCTCAGGGCCTTAAACTTTTCGAAAAAGGTGCCTCCAGCGGCGATGTATACTACACCCTGGTGGCATCCGGCTTCTGAATTTAAAGATTCAGGAAAAACAGAGTGCTGCCGGCTAACGTTCTCAGCTAATGCTCTCAGCCAATCAGTGATTCCCCATTCACTAAACTGGCTTGAAATAGATAAGTTTCTTTCCAAGCCAGTTTAGTGAATGGGAAGTCACTGATTGGCTAAGAGCGTCAGCTAACCGCTCTCAGGCAATCAGTGATGCCCCTGCGCAGTGGCACTCTGCCCTTCCTGAATCTGAAAATCCAAGAATGGTTTAACCCCCTTTAGGTAAGAGTGTATCCAGGGCCTCCTGGCACTATATGTTTCAAAGCTTTATTAAGGCAAGAATACATAATCTTAATAGCATAATGGTGCAATAATGGCGAATGTGAGACTCGCAGGTCTCAAAGCTGTGGAATAGTAACGCAATGAAACATGGTGATTGCTATAAGCAGTAAGTCAGAGAACATATAAAAGGCTATAACATATCAACTTGTAGGTTTTGAAACATAGCAGGTGTATTAATATATGACATGAGTAATGTGCACACCCCTTAAGGACTGCTCCAGTGTGGTACCCGGCCATGGAGTATTCCATCAGCAATTCTCGGTGGTCAGGCGAACCGGTTCCGGTGGAGGTTCTAAACAGCTCATCTGAATGGTTAGCTGAATGAGCGTGCTAGTGGGAGTTTCTATGGCTAGGGTTTTCGTAAAAATGTGGAAGATTCACAGAGTGTGACACAGGCTGTGGGTAGGGGCAATGCCTTTGCTTATGTGTGTGTTTTCCTCAACTCCTTAATCTGTCGTATTGCAGCGGAGCTAGACTCCCAGGGATAATTGAATAGGTCGCCTGTAATTGAAGTGGTAGCTTGTTGAGCCACCGAGATAGGTGCCTGTAAGGTTATTAAGATAGAAAGGAGAGGTAAGTGAAAAAGAAAGCTGTAGGTGGAAGGTTAGTGAGAAATAGGTAAGTGAAGTAGTGGGTAAGAGAGGGAGACAGGTGGTAATAGACAGGGTTTAAAAGTTAGTCATGACCCTGTGGGTCAGCCCCAGCACCCCCGAAGCACACTTCTGTACGTGCCATATACTCAAACAAAGATTGCTAGTGCTCTGTGTGTTTCGTGTCAGTGCCCGTCAGGAACGCATGCATAGCTTCTGCTGATTGGAAATCACCAAAATCTATTTACAGTTTGATTCTGCTGTATAGATGGATTGCTCCCAGTGTCCCCTAGTGTCTCAGTGTCCCCATGTCACTAGGGGACACTGTGAGACATGGGGACAGTGAGACACTTGGGGACACTGAAACTATGTATCACAGTGTCCCTGTGTATCACAGTATCTGAGTGCCCAATGTCTCCCAGTGTCTCCATGTCTCTGTCTCCCCGTTGCCCAGTGTCCCCTGGGAGACATGGGGACACAGACACTGGGAGACATGGGGACACTGAGACACTGGGAGACATGGGCACAGAGACACTAGGGACACTGGGAGACATGGGGACACTGAGACACCAGGGACACTGGTTGGGAGACATGGGGACATTGAGACACCAGGGACACTGGTTGGGAGACATGGGGACACTGAGTGTCAGTGTCCCCATGTCTCCCAGTGTCTCAGTGTCCCCATTTGTGTCAGTTTCCCCATGTCTGTGTCCCCATGTCTCCCAGCGTCCCCTAGTGTCTCAGTGTTCCCAGGTCTCAGTGTCCACTAGGGTTTCAGTGTCCCCGTGTCTCGGTTTTCCCATATGTGTCTGTGTCCCCGTGTCTACAAGTGTCTCAGCATCCCCAGAGGTCTCCCGGTGTCCCCATGTCTCACAGTGTCCCCATGTCTCCCTGCAGCCTTTACCCCATCCCCCACTTCTCTGAGCTGTAGGCTGTCTCTGCAGGCTGGGAGCTGCTGTCTGGACTCTCTGTGCTGTGTAGCTGCTCCCCCACAGATCAGTGAGTAGAGAGATGCAGGTATATGCAGTAACTTCCTATGGCTGCCTCTCTCCACACACAGCGACCCCTACTGGCCGGTGTTGGTATTGCAGAGTAATCTCTGTTTATACTGAGAAAAATACTGATATTTGTATTGCCGGTATTACTGCAATATCAGCACTGGCCAGGCATCCTCAAATAAATATCGTCCACGTGGCAACCCTAAGAGTATTGTGTAAAAAAAATTTTTTTTAAATGGATGGGCCTATTTTATGGGCCTGGGCTCTATCAGCCCCTATGTTAATCCGGCCCTGGACAGGGTCAGGGGCTAAACTAGTCTAACACCTACAAAATCTTTATCATGGCAAAGCCTGCACCAATGGAGAGGAAGTATTTAAATAAACATATTCGTAAGCAAAAATATGTATACATTTTGACAGTTTGGAATTATATATTCATTACATATGGAGATGTTATGGCTTAAAGTTAATCTGCCATGACAGATGTATAATTGACTTTGCATACATACGCTTTTTTAACATAATGCAAGAGACTTGCACACAGGTTGCTCAGATCTGTATCCATGCTGCCTTTGCATTCACAGCTTTAGGGCATTCTAGAAAACATAATAACTGCTGTACATAATAAATACTTCCCGTTTTCATTACTAAGGTGTCCCTTTATGGGAAAGGAGTCGGCCTTGTTTTCAGGCCTTTAAACATTAATGAATAGACTTTTATGTATAATGCAGGAAATATTTGGCAACAATTCCCACGTGTTTATTTTTATATCCGTGGCGATAACAGATATGCTCAATAGCCATGTTCAGTGTTTCTCAGTTAACATTATCATATAGGCAAAGTACAGCAAGCGCAATGCTATCAGAAAAATAAATACAACGAGCATGCAGACATTACCATTTCTGGCAGGACTCTAGATAAAACCAATATAATCTGGGAAGAAATGATGAATAGACCCACAACTTTGCAGCCTAATTTGGTCTCACATTTTAGGGTCCGACTTCCTTTTTTCAGCTTTCCCATCCCAGATTTTGGCCTGTCTGGTCAGTTTTTGTGACCAGGGCTGTTCCTTTTTAGATTGAGACTTCACTGTTCTTTCCATCATAGGTGATGGAATGTGGAATTTCAGCCAAGAGAACATGAACATTTCTATACCAATACCGTTGTCACTGGAAGCAAAGTATTGGCCATCATGGAACCAAATTGTTCCAGGACAGAAGAATGGCATCCTAGCTTTTGAAGAAGCAGCGTAATATATTATGAACATGGTACCTTTGCTTGTGAAGCATACGCCAGAATCTAAAAACAGGGCTAAAAACATAGACGGTGATGGAATTACCTTAACTTGAAGTCCCCAAAGAAGAAAAAGACAGTGGGCTGCAATGTTTATGTTGCTTGGAGATTTTCTATAATTCACCATGATCATTTGGTTATAAATGTGGAAAAGGTATAATGACTGGTATACAGTTGGCTGCTGGTAAACCGGTCCTAACATTTATATGTGAAACTCCTGAAATGACTCCTGGAGTATTTAAAGTAAGATTGTGTAAAACTTTCTATCAATAAGAATTGTAACAAATACGCAAATCAATTCTACACCATTCCACAAGCCAACTCTGGCCAAATTGAGCATTTCTGATTCACAAGTGCCCCCTGCTGGTAACAAATCTAGTGTGCAGGCATGATGTCTCTATCTTGTGTTCAGATAGCCATTATCATACTTATAAAAAAAGGAGTGTTTGGCTTTTCTGTTTCTTCCTTTCTTAAAGTAAACTTAACAAATGTAACAGTAGCCTGCTTTAAAATTATTTAAACATTTTACATTTGTATAGCATTTAAAGGATCACCCCAATCACTATAACCACTACAGTGCACTGTTTTTTGATTTATGTATTTAGTGAGGAAAGGGAATTAGAATCTAACCAATAGAGGATGTAAAGTATGTATATTACACTAAAATGCATTAAGAAATAAAAGAAGTGTTCCTTGCTGTGCCAGTTTAATAGGAATAGTGCAAACATGACATAAAACCACCAGAGTATAATGCAAAGATAACAACATTTCCAAGACTTAAAATATATTCACATGGAGTATTAGGGGGGTGAAGGAAAAAACCCCATAGGATCCAAGATTGCTCCTAAACATGTTTCACATCTATCAGTGCCAATGGGGGTATGTGAAAAAATTGGTAATGGTGGCGGTGCCGGCCGGCGCACAGGCTGGGAACGGCTGCCTGAGTCACATGTGCCTTCAGGGGTCCGATTGCACGCTGCGGCTCTTTAATAGCGTGTGGGGACCTTGTGTTTCTGCAGCTAGAGCTGGGAGGAAGTAACAGCTTGTAACTACTTCTTCCCAGCTTGCACACAGAGCACACTGCGCAGGAGAAGAGGGGGCGGGGCATGCGGAGTGGACCGGTAGAGCAGCAGGACTCTAACTTCCACCAGACCCAGCCAGTCAAAATGTACGATATGTGTATCTGTATGTGTGTGTAGTGTTTGTGTGTGTATCTGTATGTCTGTGAGTCTGTATGTGTCAGTGTATCTGCATGTGTGTATCTGTATGTCAGTGTATGTGTCTGTGTGCTAATGCATATGTCACTGTGTGTCAGTGTATCTGTATATCTGTGTATCTGTATGTGTCAGTGCATGTGTCTGTGCGTCCGTGTATGTGCCTGTGCGTGTATCTGTATGCCAGTGTGTATGTGTGTGTATCTGTATGCCAGTGCATGTGTCTGTGCGTCAGTGTATGTGTCTGTGCATCCGTGAGACTGTGTGTGTTTCTGTATGTCATTGTGTCTGTGTGTGTATCTGTATGTTAGTGTATCTCAGGCCTCGACAAATCCCAGGCACCATGGCGACTAGGAATTTTGTCCTGGCATAGGAATATGTCGACCCAGAGCGGAAAGGGAGAATGCAGGTGGCCAGTCGTGGGTGAGCAGAGGTGGCTGACCAGCCAGTCATGGGAGAAAGGAGGCGGACAGTCTTGAGGGAGTGCAGAGACAGGCCAGCAACTGCTGTGTGGAATAGACTCGGGGGGCAGGGGAGTGAGCTGTCATCTCCCTGCTCTGCTCCCTTGCGCGCCCTGCAGGGATGCCGTTAGATTGTTACATAGCTGAAAAGAGAATTGCATCAATCAAGTTCAGCCTTCCTTACATATGTTTTTGATATTGATCCAAAAGAAGGCAAAAAACCTAGTCTGAAGCACTTCCAATTTTGCAACAAAATAGGAAAAAATTCCCTCTTGACCCCAAAATAGCAGTCAGATGTCTCCTTGGATCAAACAGCTATTACCCCACTAATTAGAAATTACATCCCTGTATGTTGTTTTTGCAAACATGTATCCAATTGCAGTTTAAACATCTATATGGACTCTGATAAAACCACCTCTTCAGGCAGAGAATTTCATATCCTTATTGCTCTAACTGTAAACAAACCTTTTCTTTGCCTTAGATGAAATCTCCTTTCTTCCAGCCTAAATGTGTAACCTCGTGTCCTATGTATAGCCCTGTTTATGAATAGACTTCCAGATAATGGTTTGTACTTGCCCCGAATATATTTGTATAATGTTATTATATTCCCTCTGAGGCGCCGTTTTTCCAAACTAAAGAAATTTAAATTTTTTAACCTTACTTCGTAACTAAACTTCGTACACGGAATATTCATTCTGGCCCCGGCATAGTAAACTAAACAGTGCGCGACAGGGAGCAGAGCAGGGAGATGACAACAGCCCCACTGAACCCCAAGGAAAGCCTATCCACTCCACCTCTCTAAAAGGTAGGAAGGCTGGTTGGGTTTCAATCAAAATAATTTTAAAAAAATTCAACTTCTGTATGTGTGAGTGTGTATCTGTGTGTGTGTCTGTCTCATAATGAGTGTCTGTTTAGGTGACCGGACCCCCTCTGATTACATGGGAAAGGTGATTTTACTTACCGGTTTTCACACGCCGTAACGGTCTCGCCGTGGCTGAATCCGCCTCCATGGGTGTGATAATCAATCTTGATGATCTCAGCCAAGCAATGCTTTTCCATAGTAAAGCATTGGGAGGCTATTGTGCATGCACTAATCTGCATCTCCTCAAAGAGATGCATTGAATCACATTCAGCACCTCCATGCCGAGCGTGGTTTAAGTGATGACCACTAGAGGTGTTACTAAGCAGCAATGTAAACACTGTCTTTTCTCTGAAAAGCCTGAAAGGACAAGCTATAGACACCAAAACCACTATATTTAGCTGCAGTGGTACTGGTGACTATAGTGTCCCTTAAGAATTCTATTTTTGTCATTAAAAGTTACGCTTTGTTAGTTTAAAGAAATACTGGCTCCTAACTTTTTTAGCTGGCTCCTAGATTACAAGCAAATTTGTCAAGCCCTGGTGTATTTGCATGTGTGTCAGTGTAGTTGTGTATCAGTGTATGATGTATCTGTGTGTCAGGGTATGTATCTATGTGTCAGTGTGTGCCTCTGTATTTGTGTCATGGTATACATCTATGTGTCTGTGTGTGTCAGGGTATGTATCTGTGTATCAGGGTGTGTATATGTGTGTCAGGGTATGTATACTTAAGTGTGTCAGTGTATGTAGCTATGTGTCTGTGTATCTGCATGTGTATCAGGGTATGTATCTGTGTATCGGTGTGTGTATCTCTGTGTATCTGCTGTGTGTCAGGGTATGTATACTTAAGTGTGTCAGTGTATCTATGTGTCTGTGTATCTGCATGTGTGTCAGTGTGTGTATCTCTGTGTATCTGCTGTGTGTCAGGGTGTGTATCTGTGTTTCATGATATGTATCTATGTGTCTGTGTATCTGCATGTGTGTCAGGGTATGTATCTGTGTGTCAGTGTGTGTATCTCTGTGTAGTGTATCTGCATGTGTGTCAGGGTATGTATCGGTGTGTCTGTGTATCTGCATGTGTATCAGAGTATGTATCTGTGTGTCAGGGTATGTATCTATGTGTCTGGGTATGTATCATTAAGTGTGTTAGTGTATGTATATATGTGTCTGTGTATCTGTATGTGTGTCAGTTTGTGTATCTCTGTGTATCTGCTGTTTGTCAGGACATGTATCTGTGTGTCAGGGTGTGTATCTGTCTTTCAGGGTGTATATCTGTGTTTCAGGATGTGTATCTATGTGTCAGTGTATCTGCATATGTATCATGGTATGTATCTGTGTGTCAGTGTATGTATCTATTGTGTATCTACATGTGTGTATCTGTGTGTCATGGTGTGTATCTGTGTGTCAGTGTGTGTATCTATGTGTGTCAGGGTACGAATCCTTAAGTCTGTCAGTATATGTGTATATGCATGTGTCTGTGTATCTGCATGTTTGTCAGTGTGTGTCTCTGTGTATCTGCATGTGTGTCAGGGTATGTATCTGTATGTGTTTTAGGATATGTGTCCATATGTGTCAGGGTATGTGTCTTTATTTGTGTCAGTTTATGTATCTATGTGTCTGTGTTTCTGCATGTGTGTCAGGGTATGTATCCTTAAGTGTGCCAGTGTATGTATCTATGTGTGTGTGTTTGCATGTGTCAGGGTATGTATCTGTATCTGTGTGTCACGGTATGTATCTGTATGTGTGCCAGGGTATGTATCAATATGTGTTTCTGTGTGTCAGGGTATGTAACAGTATGTCTGTATCTGCATGTGTGTCAGTGTCTGTATCTGTATGTGTGTCACTATATCTATGTGTCAGTGTCCGTATCTGTATGTCAGTGTGGGTATCTTTGTCGGTATGTGTCAGTATATGCATTTGTGTTTTAGTGTCTGTATCTGTATGTGTGTCAGTGTATGTATCTGTGTTTCACTGTATCTCCATATGTGTCAGGGTAAGTATCTGTGTGTCAGGGTATGAATCCTTAATTGTTCCAGTGTATGTGTATATATATGTGTCTGTGTATCTGTATGTTTGTCTATGTGTGTATCTGTGTCAGTGTGTGTGTCTCTGTGTATTTGCATGTGTGTGTGTATCTGCATGTGTGTCTGTGTGTTGGGGTGAAGTAAAATACCCCTTTCTGTCTCATAAGAGATTTTACCTTTTAGCTGAAAGCAGCAAGGTGAGTTGTTAGTGTAGGACTCACCTAAAAGATTTTACCTTGACGTGGCAGGTGAGTTTACACTTGAATGACCATTGGAGTAATACTAAAATAACCTAATTATTTGAAAATGCAAAGAGATTTGGGATAGTATGCAAGAAAAGTTTTTTTTATTGTATGTATTGGGGCTGATGTGTACTATTGTCATTGCTGCTACCTAGGAGTAATGGGAGTTCGAGCGCATGACTTCATTTATCAGTGAAAGGTTCATTCTTGTTGCAGTATGTGGTATAGCATACACCCCAACATTGGGAGGTATGAAACCAGGATGTTGGGTGGCCCAGAGGATGGCATGCAAGATCCACTGTAAATGCCCAAAGGGGTAGGCCTACCAAGATATTGTGCAGAACCAGGGGCGGGCTGGGCCGGGGGGCAGGGAGGCAATTGCCCCCCAGGCCGCCCTAAATTCCTGTAAGGCCGGCCACGGCGGGCCGGCCCTTTAAATACTGCAGCCGCCTGAGCGCTCTGTTAAGAGCCTCAGGCGGCTGCAGCTTCTCCCCTCCCCTGTAGCGTGGCCGAGCTGCACTCCGGTCCGCGGTGGCCGGCCAGCCGGCCGGAGTGATAGGAGGGTGCACACTGAGTGTGCACTTCCTGTCAGTCCGGCCGGTTACAGGAAACAGAAACTCCTGTTCCGCGCGGAGTTTCTGTTTCCTGTAACCGGCCGGACTGACAGGAAGTGCACACTCAGTGTGCACCTTCCTATCACGCCGGCTGGCCACCGCGGACCGGAGTGCAGCTCGGCCACGCTACAGGGGAGGGGGTAAGAAGAGAGGGAAGAGGGGGGGGGGTAAGAAGAGGGAAGGGGAATAAGAAGAGGGGCAACAAGAAGGGGATAAGTGAAGAGGGAGGGGGGACAAAGAGGGAGGGAATAAGAAGAGGGAGGGGGGAATAAGAAGAGGAGGGGGATGTGCTGTGGAACAAGAAACAGGAGGAATAAGAAGAGGAGAGGGGGGATAAAAAGAACAAGAAGAGGGAGGGGAAGAAGAGGGATTGGGAGCAAGCAAAGAGGGGAGGGGAGAAGAAGGAGGGGATAAGAAAGAGGGGTACAAGAAGAAGGTGAGTAAGAGCATGGGAGTAAGAAGAAGAAGAGGAGGGAGGCTAGGGCCAGCGAGGAGGGAGCAAGAAGAAGAGGGGAGCAAGAAGAGGAGAGGGGAATAAGAAAAGGGGAGGGAGAAGAGGAGAGGGTGGAGTAAGAAGGAGGGGAGGGCGGAGTAAGAAGGAGGGGAGATAAGAAAGAGGGGGGTAAGAAGAAGAAGAAGGGGTGAGTAAGAAAAAGAGTGGGGAGTAAGAAGAAGAAGAGTGGGGAGTAAGAAGAAGAAGAGGGGGTAAGAAGAAGAGTGAGTATGAAGAAATGGGGGGAGTAAGAAGAAGAAGGGGGAGGAAGAGGAAGAAGAAGAAGGGGGGGTAAGAAGAAGAAGGGGGAGCAATAAGAAGAAGGGGGGTTAAGAAGAACAGGTGGGGGAGTAAGACGACCAAGGGGGGAAGTATGAAGAACACAGGGAGGAGGGGGGTAAGACGAACACAGGGGGTGTGAGGAGAACACATAGAGGGAGGAGTGAGAAGAGCACAGGGAGGGTGGGTGAGTGTGAGAAGAGACCGCTAGGGGAGGGTGGGGGAGGGGAGAGACCACTAAGGTGCAGGGGAGAGCTCTACGGGACAGAAGGGGCAGCTCTATAGGACAGGGGCCAAGACAGGGAGCTCTTTCACACTACGCGCGCGCACACACACACAATGCATCCCTATACATACACAGAAACACAACATGCTTCCCTTACACACAGAGAAACACACAATGCATCCATTACACACACACACACAATGCAACCCTTACACACAAAGACAATGCATCCTTTGCACACATACACAGAAACAGACAATGCAAACCCGTACACACATATGCAAACACACACACTTCTTTTCTTACATACACACAGAAACACAATGCATCTCTTACACTCAATGCACACACATACAGACACACACCTTGCATCCCTTATGCATACAAACACAGATTCACACAATGCATCCCTTACACACAACCAGAAACACATAATACATCCCTTATACACAAATACACACTGCTTCCACTACACACAAACACACTACATCACCTGCACAAACTGGTAACCCTATACACTACATACCATAAGCACACATATTAGATCCTCTACAATAACACATAACACATCCCCTACACACTCCACTCCCTGTGAGCGAACTCATGGGTGGGTGGAACTTATGAGTGGGCCTTATGGGCATACTCACCGTCAGGCCCTGGGGCCCAGACCTTGAGCTGTGTAAGGGGCCCCAAAAAATGGAGCTGCTTCCAATTCTCCCAGAACATTGAATTTTGTGACCACAGCTGCAAACAGCCTCCAGAGATCCTGTTCTACACCAGACCAGTGGAGCCAAACTGCAGCCCATCATCATCCTCATCTGCTTGTAAGTAGGCAATCTAGTATATTATTAGTGACACTAATCTATAATGTACCTCACATTAAAGGGACACTATAGCTTAATGAAGTGGTTCTGGTGTCTATAGCTGGTCCCTGCAGGCTTTTTAATGTAAACACACACTGTGTGCAGCACTGGCGTTAGTTCATATGGGTGGGGCATTGTGATGTCACATGTGGGGGCAGCAAATTTTTATTTTGTCTAGGGCGGCAAAAATCCTTGCACCGGCACTGATCCTGGGCAGGTGCACCAGTCTACTGGTGACCCACAGGAGGGGAGTGCACTGATTGCACTGCACTCTCCTCCTGTCCAGCCCCATCTTTACCGCAGTGCAAGTGCCCTCTGCCCCTAATTTACAGTGGCTCACACTCACAACAAGCAGTGCCTGGAGCCGTGAAGGAGCGGGTATGGCAAAGAGCTGCTGATTAGCATAACATCAATATCCGTTATAAAACCAGGAAAAGGTGGGCATGGATGGTGAACTGATTTGGTGGTGCAATGGGCCACTTGACTGGTTTTGCCCCCCAGGCCTAAGGCTGACAGCCCTCCCCTGTGCAGAACCCATCTGAAAAAAGATCATGTCAGCCTGAGTTAATGAAGTTCAAGGACCATAGTACTGACATACAGCTTTGTGCACAGGACATGTGCAGAACACTAACATAGCACTCTACCCACAGGTTGAACTCACTTAATGCAGTTTGCATAGTGTGAGTGTCTAAGAGCTCACACTGTGTTCTGTGGCGACTTAGTCTACAGTGTGCCTTCATGGCAAGACCCCAAACCAGGTACTACTGGGAGGAATTGAACAGGTTCTCTATGTGAGATGGGTGCTGTAAGATTGATGCATGCATTCTGTATGTAAAATGGGTGATGGGTAATTAATGAATGCCATATAAATATGCTGGAAATAATTAAGGATTTTGAACACCCTAGTTTTGTGAGGTTGATGAATACTTTCTAAGAGGTTGGTTCTGTGACTGCTACTTGTGCACTAACATTACTATAGGTCTAGTATGGTATGTTACCACATGACATGAGTAAGAGTTAGGAGCTAGGGGACACCACAATGAAATTTAGACCTAATATTTTTGGGGGCTGGCTCCTATCTATGTGGAAGTTCTACATAAAAAAAACACTATAGTGTTAATGCTTTGTTTAAAAGTTTAGTTGTCTGCCCCTCCCCTCCAAAGGAAATTAAGTAGTTTACTTACCTTTTCTCTCATGCTGCTATTGCTCTCCATGACCAGCTTCACCACCATGGCTGATGATCATAGCGAATTCAATGCTTCCCATAGGAAAGCATTGGGAGGCTTGTGGACATGCAGAGGAAAACACAGGGCCAATCATATGGTCTCTATGGAACTATCTTGTAGAAATAGCTGAGTTTTACTCAGCTACTTCAGAGGAAGCACCTCTAGTGAATGTCAGTGACAGCAACAAGATGAATTTAAACCCTGCAAGGTAAACACTGCAGTAAGGCAGTGTTTTATATTGCAAGGTTAAAGGGACACTATCATCACCAGAACAACTACAGCTTAATGTAGTTGTTATGATGAGTATAATAGTTCCTTCATAGCTATTTTTAAATGCAGTGTTTACATTGCCTCTAGGGACACCTCCAAGTGGCCACTCCTTAGATGGCAATTGGAGGTGTTTCCTGGATCGGTGCTGCCCGAAAAAGCAGCACTGATGTTCAGTGTCCCCACTCATGGAGACGCTGAATTTTCCTCATAGAGATGAATTGATTCAATGCATCTCTATAAAGAGGTCCTGATTGGCCAAAACGGCATTTGGCCCCGCCCCTGTGCTGATTTTAGCCAATCCAATGCTTTCCCTATGGGAAAGAGAGCAGTTTTGGCGCAATTTTCAAAGTTGTCCCAAGCCTATATATACCCCAACTAGCCAGGTTGACATGTTTTTAATCCATTGATAAAGCCTATATTGGTGAAACGAATTTGGATATTGTACTGTTTTTTAATTACTGTTAATAAATAGATTTTGGTAATTTTTTTCTTTTGCACCATTATCTTTTATTTATTTTTATTTTACTTTTTATTATAACTACCTGGCTTTTTACCTATTATCTCCTATACTCTAAAGAATCCTGAGGTGGGGATTATACCACCAGTGCCTATACCATAGAGCAGTTAGCCTGTTAATATATTTTATTATATTTTATATACCAGAAAAAAATAATAATAAAGAACACAAGGTTCTACGTCTCTGTGTATCCACCTGTATAAACTCCCCCCAGGATGGAGCCAGAGGGGGGAAGAGATCAACAGGCGCCACACAGGGACTAGTGTACCGAAACGAGATTCCAGGTATCTCGAAGGGGCTTAACCCCAAATAAACAGAAAATAAAACAAAAAATGCAAGATGCAGTCTGTCTCAGAGTGTATTTAAGATCAGCAGCATAGCCTGGAAATATATATATAACGGTATAGTGTAATACCAGCCCTGGCTTACTAGATAGAAACCGTAAGAAAACCTATAGTAATAGAGTAATAAAAGTAAATAAAAAATACAAGTGATACTACAATTCTATGCCAGACCAGGGTATAATTGATAGGGATATCAAAGTATAGCCTATAACGTAGCCCCACCCTAATCATCCGCTTTATTATAATATGCTATAGGGGTGGAGATACTCAAAAAGGTAAATCCCATACAATAGTCTATCCTAGAAAGTGTCTAGAATTTAAATCTATATGACATAAGCTCGGAGTCCAGCTATAGTAAATAGATAGAAGGATAGAGGTAATGAATAAATGAGAAACCAGTCAAAAAATAGACTGATGGTAAAATTAAGTTACAAAGCCTCTCTCCCTGTTAATCTAGCTAGACAGGCATAGAACAGAAATAGAAATAGAATAAATATGGTGTCAAATCATGGTGCTACAACCACCAGTGCCCAGTGCTCATATCAAGTGATATGAGTAAAAATGCCCAACGTACGTTTCGGTGCTAGAAAGATGCACCTTCGTCAGGGGCAAACTCTAAACTGATATGGAGATCTCTTAAATACAGGATATGTGCCAGGAGACATGAGTACCTTAACCAATGGGATCTGGGGGAGTGGATTCTCAGCTGTATGTGATGTCATTAATGAGGAACCTACCAGCGTGTCACTGCAGGTCTCGAGGTGTACGTAGGGGCGGAGCTTAATGCCGTTCACGTGACCCGACGTCAAAACGAGTCACATGATCTAGCCGTGATGACGGCGGTTCCTATGTTGGGCTGGGTCAGGTCCGGAGGTGTGACCTAATGTGGAGATGTCACTCAATGACATCTATCTGAAGCCCCGCCCCTGGGTGCACGGAAGGCAAGGGAACAAAGCACTCCCATATTCACCCATTGGGGAGGAGCATAGGGACATCCTATGACTATATATATAAATAGGTATACCTGTATGAATGCCCAGGTGACCACATAGTGTGATGTATATACAACCCCAAAAAATCTTTCCTCAGAGGTATCTCAGGGATGGTGAGTCATTCATAAATGACAGCATCCAAAGTCAATATATTAACAGGTCATATAATAATATAATATATCCACTACCTCCTGTATAGGCACAGAGTGGATATAGACTGAAACTATATATATATAACCATACAGCCAGTGAGTAATTAAAGGGGTATTACATGCAAAAATAGCTGCCTTGTCTTATGTAATATAGTCACATATAATAGTGTGTACTAAGAGACTAGAATTCACAAATATGAGAAAATCCAAATAATGTAGTTATGTACACTTCATAATAATGGTCTAGAGTATAAACGCTGATATAGCGGTCTAGGCGATGGAAATAGTGTATCTATCTCTATACTCCCCGTGTGACCATCTTTTAAGGTGGTTTCTTTGATCTCGGTATGGTACTCATGTCTAAAATAATGAATCAAATAACAAATTAATAAAACAATAGAAAACATTTTTCCAAAAATTAAACAAAACACTACACACGTTATATTACAAAATTTACAAGTGTATCAGGTATTTTTAAAGACGTATTTACATATTTACAGACATATTGATATAAGGTATATGCCAGGTGTAGAGAGAAATTTACGGATCAGGAGAAATTCAGAACAGGTTATCCAGTGATAAAGGGTGTGTATGAAAAACCCTCATTTAAATCGGACGGTGACAGAGTTTTAAGCTTATAGATCCAAAAGCTCTCCCTTTGAAGTAATTTTTTGTCTAGGTCTCCTCCTCTTTCGATGCCACAAAATCTGATCCCTTCGGAGGACCCCCCATGATGTAGTTTCAGATGTTTAGAAACTGGAGTGTCTATTTGTCTTCTAGGGTTGATTGAATTCACATGTTCCCTTATTCTCAGTTTAAAGATACGGGAAGTTTTTCCCACATATAATTTGTTACATGAGCAGGAAAGTAAGTAAACCAGACCCTTGGACTGGCAATTAAAGAAATGTCTAACTTTAAATTCCTGTGTCCCTGAAGAGTCTGTGAATATTTTTGAAGGGCGGCGTATAAACTTGCACGCCTTGCATTTTCCACATTGATATGTGCCTAAAACTGGAGATTTAAGCCATGTTGTCTTCTGGGGTATATTATTAAGATGACTAGGGACCAAAATATCCTTGATATTGCGTCCCCTTCTTGCCGTCACTGATGCCCTTGGTGTAATTACCCTGTGTAAATGTGGGTCTTGATGCAAGAGAGGCCAAAATCTATCAAGGATTTTCATAATTTGATGCCAACCGGCATCATAATTCCCTATGCATCTAATGATCTCCTGTGATGGCTCAATAGCTTTATCCACTAAAAGATCTTTACGATCAATCAATAGTGCCCGTTTGTATGCGTGTTTTAAACATCTATTTGGATAACCTTTTTGTTTAAAGTGATGTTGTAGGGTCTTAGCCTTGAGTTTAAAATCTTCTAAGGTGGAACAGTTGCGTCTGAGGCGCAAATACTGTCCAACTGGAATCCCTTTTTTAAGGGAAGGTGGGTGATAGCTTGACCAGTTCAACAGGTTATTGGTCGCCGTAGGTTTGCGAAAGAGAGTAGATGTAAGAGCCCCTTCCTCTGACAATGAAATGGTAAGATCTAAGAAATTGATTTGTTTGCCACCAATTTCACTCGTCAGTCTCAGATTAATATTATTGGAATTTAGAATATTAACAAATTCCAAAAAGAGATCGGGGGTATCTGTCCAGATGATCAATACATCATCGATGTATCTCTTCCACATTTTTATGTGTCTTGGATATTTTTCCATATGTTCATTGAACACCATTGTATTTTCCCACCATCCCAGGTGGAGGTTAGCATATGAGGGGGCACAAGCCGTCCCCATAGCTATTCCTCTCATCTGGTGGTAGTATTTTCCCTGGAAAATAAAATGATTATGTGTTAAAATAAAATGCATCAGGTCCTGGACAAATTCGTTATGTCGTAAGGAAACCACTGGCTGTATGGTTATATATATATAGTTTCAGTCTATATCCACTCTGTGCCTATACAGGAGGTAGTGGATATATTATATTATTATATGACCTGTTAATATATTGACTTTGGATGCTGTCATTTATGAATGACTCACCATCCCTGAGATACCTCTGAGGAAAGATTTTTTGGGGTTGTATATACATCACACTATGTGGTCACCTGGGCATTCATACAGGTATACCTATTTATATATATAGTCATAGGATGTCCCTATGCTCCTCCCCAATGGGTGAATATGGGAGTGCTTTGTTCCCTTGCCTTCCGTGCACCCAGGGGCGGGGCTTCAGATAGATGTCATTGAGTGACATCTCCACATTAGGTCACACCTCCGGACCTGACCCCGCCCAACATAGGAACCGCCGTCATCACGGCTAGATCATGTGACTCGTTTTGACGTCGGGTCACGTGAACGGCATTAAGCTCCGCCCCTACGTACACCTCGAGACCTGCAGTGACACGCTGGTAGGTTCCTCATTAATGACATCACATACAGCTGAGAATCCACTCCCCCAGATCCCATTGGTTAAGGTACTCATGTCTCCTGGCACATATCCTGTATTTAAGAGATCTCCATATCAGTTTAGAGTTTGCCCCTGACGAAGGTGCATCTTTCTAGCACCGAAACGTACGTTGGGCATTTTTACTCATATCACTTGATATGAGCACTGGGCACTGGTGGTTGTAGCACCATGATTTGACACCATATTTATTCTATTTCTATTTCTGTTCTATGCCTGTCTAGCTAGATTAACAGGGAGAGAGGCTTTGTAACTTAATTTTACCATCAGTCTATTTTTTGACTGGTTTCTCATTTATTCATTACCTCTATCCTTCTATCTATTTACTATAGCTGGACTCCGAGCTTATGTCATATAGATTTAAATTCTAGACACTTTCTAGGATAGACTATTGTATGGGATTTACCTTTTTGAGTATCTCCACCCCTATAGCATATTATAATAAAGCGGATGATTAGGGTGGGGCTACGTTATAGGCTATACTTTGATATCCCTATCAATTATACCCTGGTCTGGCATAGAATTGTAGTATCATTTGTATTTTTTATTTACTTTTATTACTCTATTACTATAGGTTTTCTTACGGTTTCTATCTAGTAAGCCAGGGCTGGTATTACACTATACCGTTATATATATATTTCCAGGCTATGCTGCTGATCTTAAATACACTCTGAGACAGACTGCATCTTGCATTTTTTGTTTTATTGTCTATTTTATATACCAGCATTATTTTACTGAGAGCACTATTGCTGTTTTATTATTTTCTCCCTGAGCTCCTGTTACCATCTTAAAGAACTATTTCAAAGAACGCTCACCATATATCCCAGAGGCGGGGATCAGACCGCTGTATGCCTACTACACTAGAGCTAGTATAAGCTCTATTAAATGTGAGTATATCTACTATATTTTAATACTTTTTATCCACTTTTGGAACATACTGCACCATCACTGTTTTTCATTTTATCTTCCCCCTGGCTGTCCGTCACTATACCGAAGAGGAGACTCACCGCATATCCTACAAGCGGGGATAATACCGCTGCAAGCTATTCATACCAGAGCTGGATTAAGCTCTACAAAAAGTGAGTATTATCTCTTCTTTTTTATTTGGATACCTTTTGGATCACTCTTTATCACCATTATTTTCATCATCCATCGCCCTCCTCCATATACCAGTAAGGAGCAAAATTCTACAACTTCAGAAACCAACATAAGACTAAAGTTTCATTATATTATTTCATTCAATATTTCTACCTCAACTAGGACTTTTTTTATTTTACTTAATTTGTTTACTGGTGCAGTCCCATCCTTCTGTTTGTTTGCTTTCTGTTTGCTTTGTAAACATAAAAAACTTACAATGCACTGTTCCAAATTATTACGCACAGTAAGTATAAAACACTTTATAGGTTGTTAAGAACTGAAAATTGTCATTTGTTGTTTGCAGCATATTTACTGAAATCAAAAGCTATTGCAATCAAACTTATAACAACATTTTAACTTTTTAAACATTTTAACAGGTCACGTTACATTTTAACATAGGACCCCTTATTTGATAGCAGCTTCACAAGTCTTGCATCCATTGAACTTGTGAGTTTTTGTACAGTTTCTGCTTGAATTTGTTTGCAAGATGTCAGAATAGCCTCCCAGAGCTGCTGTTTGGATGTAAACTGCCTCTCACCCTCATAGATCTTTTGCTTGAGGATGCTCCAAAGGTTCTCAATAGGATTGAGGTGAGGGGAGGATGGAGGCCACACCATGACTTTCTCTCCTTTTATCTCCATAGCAGCCATTGATGCAGAGGTATTCTTTGCAGCATTAGATGGTGCATTGTCGTGCATGAAGATGGTTTTTTTACGGAAAGCATAGTTCTTCCTTCTGTAGCATGGAAGAAAGTGGTCAGTCAGAAACTCCACATACTTTGGAAAGGTCATCTTTACACCTCGGGGACCCTAAAGGGGCTGACCAGCTTTCTTCCCATGATTCTGGCCCAAAACATGACTCCACCACTGCCTTGCTGACGTCGCAGCCTTGTTGGAACAGGGTGGCCGTCCACCAACCATCCACTACTCCATCCATCTGGACCATCCAGGGTTGCACAGCACTCATCAGTGAACAGGACTGTTTGAAAATTAGTCTTCATGTATCTTTCTGCCCAATGCAGCCGTTTCTGCTTGTGAGCATTGGTTAGTGGTGGCCGAATAGAAGGTTTATGCACAGTTGCAAGACTCTGGAGGACTCTACACCTTGATGTCCGTGGGACTCCAGAGGCACCAGCAGCTTCAAATATCTGTTTGCTGCTATGTAATGATATTTTAGCAGCTGCTCTCTTGATCCGATGCATGGATCTGGGAGAAATCTTCCTCAATGTGCCTTTATCTGCACAAATCCGTCTGTGCTCTGAATCAGCCACAAATCTCTTAAATAGTGCGATGATCACACTTAAGTTTTCGTGAAATATCTAATGTTTTCATACCTCGTCCAAGGCATTGAACTACAGGGAGTGCAGAATTATTAGGCAAATGAGTATTTTGACCACATCATCCTCTTTATGCATGTTGTCTTACTCCAAGCTGTATAGGCTCGAAAGCCTACTACCAATTAAGCATATTAGGTGATGTGCATCTCTGTAATGAGAAGGGGTGTGGTCTAATGACATCAACACCCTATATCAGGTGTGCATAATTATTAGGCAACTTCCTTTCCTTTGGCAAAATGGGTCAAAAGAAGGACTTGACAGGCTCAGAAAAGTCAAAAATAGTGAGATATCTTGCAGAGGGATGCAGCACTCTTAAAATTGCAAAGCTTCTGAAGCGTGATCATCGAACAATCAAGCGTTTCATTCAAAATAGTCAACAGGGTCGCAAGAAGCGTGTGGAAAAACCAAGGCGCAAAATAACTGCCCATGAACTGAGAAAAGTCAAGCGTGCAGCTGCCACGATGCCACTTGCCACCAGTTTGGCCATATTTCAGAGCTGCAACATCACTGGAGTGCCCAAAAGCACAAGGTGCAATACTCAGAGACATGGCCAAGGTAAGAAAGGCTGAAAGACGACCACCACTGAACAAGACACACAAGCTGAAACGTCAAGACTGGGCCAAGAAATATCTCAAGACTGATTTTTCTAAGGTTTTATGGACTGATGAAATGAGAGTGAGTCTTGATGGGCCAGATGGATGGGCCCGTGGCTGGATTGGTAAAGGGCAGAGAGCTCCAGTCCGACTCAGACGCCAGCAAGGTGGAGGTGGAGTACTGGTTTGGGCTGGTATCATCAAAGATGAGCTTGTGGGGCCTTTTCGGGTTGAGGATGGAGTCAAGCTCAACTCCCAGTCCTACTGCCAGTTCCTGGAAGACACCTTCTTCAAGCAGTGGTACAGGAAGAAGTCTGCATCCTTCAAGAAAAACATGATTTTCATGCAGGACAATGCTCCATCACACGCGTCCAAGTACTCCACAGCGTGGCTGGCAAGAAAGGGTATAAAAGAAGAAAATCTAATGACATGGCCTCCTTGTTCACCTGATCTGAACCCCATTGAGAACCTGTGGTCCATCATCAAATGTGAGATTTACAAGGAGGGAAAACAGTACACCTCTCTGAACAGTGTCTGGGAGGCTGTGGTTGCTGCTGCACGCAATGTTGATGGTGAACAGATCAAAACACTGACAGAATCCATGGATGGCAGGCTTTTGAGTGTCCTTGCAAAGAAAGGTGGCTATATTGGTCACTGATTTGTTTTTGTTTTGTTTTTGAATGTCAGAAATGTATATTTGTGAATGTTGAGATGTTATATTGGTTTCACTGGTAATAATAAATAATTGAAATGGGTATATATTTGTTTTTTGTTAAGTTGCCTAATAATTATGCACAGTAATAGTCACCTGCACACACAGATATCCCCCTAACATAGCTAAAACTAAAAACAAACTAAAAACTACTTCCAAAAATATTCAGCTTTGATATTAATGAGTTTTTTGGGTTCATTGAGAACATGGTTGTTGTTCAATAATAAAATTAATCCTCAAAAATACAACTTGCCTAATAATTCTGCACTCCCTGTATTTCACTCTTTTCGGCAGCAGAGAGATCCTTTTTCTTCCCCATATTGCATGAAAATGGTGCTCTGCTTAATAATGTTTAACACCCTTCTTTAGTAGTTTTTCCTTGAATTGGGCTCACCTGGCAATCTAATTATCACAGGTGTCCAAGATTGTTTTCAGTGATCAAAAGAGCCCTGAGACACAATGCCATCCATGAGTTAAACTGAAAAACAAAATATTTAATCTTTGTGACACTTAACTAGAATTTGCATAATAATTTGGAACAGGGTGTAGAAGTGAGTGGCGTCTTTTCATTTTATTCCACTTTTGTTTTCCACTATAAAAGTTGAGGTAAATTCCAGTCTGAACAAAATATTTTTCTGTTTGTCTAAATAAGATAAATGTCATTTAAAAAAACAAATACATTGTACATAAAAGGATGTAAATTATTAAAAAATGAACCGACGACAGCAAACAGATCAGAGGTTAATAAAACCATACACTGAAAATCTTTACATCCACTTTCTAATTCATATCCACATAAATTCTGTGTCTGACACTTATCTCTCAAGCTCTGCTGAACAAACACAGTAAGACTTTATCTCAATGCCTTGGGGTAAACAAAAGATTGCTTGGGTCATTAACAGCTGTGTGACAAATGGGCTAATGAAGGTCTGTGAGAAAATGACTTCCCTACAAAACTCATTATAGCATTCTTTGCCCAATGCATTCTATTCAATCACAGCTTGTCTTACCAAAGGAACTAATGTACAAATGTTCTGTCACTACCTGGTCAGTCACAAAGCTGCTTAAATCCTTTTATAAATGTATCAGTATTGTCAATACATCCAATACAATGGGAATAACTCCACTCTTGACACCCCCTAATGGCAAGTCAATGAAGATTTATAAAAACCTATGGTTGGGTACTCAAGTCATTCAATAGACCTGCTTCAACACGTTTTCTATAAAAAGTATTTTACCAGGAAGAATACAATGTGATTGCTCTCATTTTCAATGTATGTCCCGGGAGTATGAACAACATATCTGGATGTGGTGGCTGCAAAAGCACAAATGTACATTGATTGTTTCAAGGGACACTCTAGGCACCATAGCTAGGTTTACTGGATGCACCATGTTTTTAGGACACGTATTTTGTCATATTTATGAAAATGCATGCCAATGATGGCCCTGCAGTATGTATAATGCATATTCTGCAGGATTCTTCGTTGCCTAATAACATAATCCTATACACCTTATTCTGGATTCTGCATCCTACAGGGCAACCCTTTTCATGTGCTGCCGATCAATAAGTATATGTGATACGTGTCTCTGAAAACATGGTGGATCTGGTAACCCAGCTATAACCACTTCAGCTAACTGATGTTGTTATAGTGCTAAAATAACGTCTCTGTAGACTTAAGTTTAACAGAGGCTTAAAGCAGAGCTCATAAACTCACTACCACCTGTCAATAAGAATTTACACATTACAACTAATGTAGTGCTTCTGAGGCACTAAGGCGGTGTTTATATTGCTGCCTAAGAACACCTCTAGGGGCAGTCACTCAGATGACCACTAGAAGTGCTTCCTAGTCCAGTGCTGCGTGCAGCAATGGACTAGGAAGCACCTCTAGTGGCATTGGAGACGCTGAACGTTCCCCACAGAGATGCACTGATTCAATGCATCACTATGAGAATTTGGTGCGCATGTGCAATAGCCAGAATTTGGTGCGCATGTGCAATAGCCTCCCAATGCTCTCATCTAGAAAGCATTAGATTGGCTGAGACCATCAAGATTGATGATATCAGCTACAGAGGTAGGACCAGCACAGCATTAAAAAGAGGTAGGTTTTAGGGGGGCGTGGCTGACCACCGACGGGAGCAGTCGCATGTTGTGATCGCTCCGTACCCTAACAGGCCCTGAGCGACAATTGAGCAGATTTCCCAGCCTTTCCGACCCTGGTAACGAACGGAGAACACTTTACCTGCCACCATGGCCCCCTCCAAACAGACCAAGCTTACCGATCCGGTGCGCCAGGGCAGAAAAGAGAAGCCCCGGCAAATCCAAGATGGCGACGGCCACGAGGAGCTCCCGCCGTCACCGGAATGGCACACAGAACCGGATTGTGAACCGCAAGCAGTGGAGGATATGCCTGTCACCAACAAAAGTATACAAACCATGCTACAATCCTTGCAGTCCTCGTTCCGATCGGATCTGCGCCAGCTTACTACTGACTTGAAAAAAGAGATTGCAGAGATAGGTGGCCGCACCAGCCATCTTGAAACTAAAACCGAAGAGCTATGCATGGCCCATAATGATGTAGTCGATAAACTACAAAGGTTAGAGGAAGAACAAGCGGTTCTCAAACATAAATTGGCGGACATAGAAGATCGCTCCCGCCGCAATAACCTGAGATTCAGGGGCATAGCTGACTCCATCTCAAATGTAGCGTTACCCCAATATCTTGTGGCCCTGTGCAAAACGCTGGTCCCGCAAGCCGAGGTCACCGCATGGGAATTCGACCGCGCTCATCGACTCCCAAGACCGGCCCGCTTCACCGCGGATACCCCCAGGGACGTCATAGCTCGATTTCATTACTACAAAGCGAAGGAGCAACTTCTCAACGCAGCACGGAAGCTTTCCAGTCTGCCGGAACCGTACCAACACATTCAAATCTACGCTGACCTATCGGCGACGACGATGGCACGGAGAAGGGAATTTGTTGACGTGACGAAAACCCTCCGGAATAATAACATCTCTTACCGTTGGGGCTATCCGACAAAATTGCTGGTGTGGTATCGCGAAAGAACTGTGCCAATCTTGGAACCGGAGGTAGGACTGGCGAAGTTGAAAGAATGGGGCCTACATCACGCACAAGGTCAGGCCTTCCCGGCTCGCACCTCTCCTTCGAAAATAAGGCCGGAGTGGAGGATGGCCGGAGACCCCGTGGCTTCTCTCCCTAGGAACTGATCCTACCCGATCATCTCGAGGGTTGCAGCTTACCTCATCGCCGGACGCTTGAGTATCATTTGTGTCTGCTAATCTGACTGTTATTGCATAGCACTGAGTTATAAGCTGTTAGTTCATAGAGTTATGGTTTCAAAAAAAAAAAAAGAAAAAAAAAAAAGTAGAGCTTGGTTGGGTCTATACGTTTGGCCAGAGCCGGTCTTCTCGCTCGAGCCCGGGTACCCACTCATAGCCTGTTAGTCTCTAGGTCGTCTAGTGCCGTCTCAGAGCATACGACCCCATTGGACCCCATCAACGCCTCTGTAGACAGCGGTTATTAAACCCAGATATGTAAGCTATTAGATGTATGTTTACGAGTCACCCAGACACCCGTCTACGCCCCACCTGGGCACTAGTTCCACTGGCAATCTGGTCCACCACTGATACCGTGGCTTACGGTGGCATGACTGGTAATCTTGGTCATGCTCCAATGGCACCCATGAGGATATCTCTCCTATATCCGACCTCATGCAAATGCTGTTGATATATGTTTTTGAATGATATGTTGTGTGTCACTCTCACCATGAAAATTCGGTAGTATACAAAGTAATGGTTTAAAAAAAAAATATATATATATATATTAAAAATAAAGTAGAGCGGCCAGCCAAATTCGGCTCACGTGTTTAGCCAGAGCCGGCTCTTTCGCCCAAGTCCGTCCACCCACCCATAGCTTGTAAGTCTCTGAGGCTTAGCTGGTAACTCTTGACACCACGGCCCCACTCGACCTCCATATAAGAGTAGGAAGTGGCGTCTCAGAACATACGAACCCCATTAGCCCCCAATACCGCCTCTGTAAACAGCGGCTATTAAGACCAGATATGTTAGGTCTTGGGTGTATATGTACGAGACCCCCAGGTACCCGTCCACGCCCCTTCTGGGCACTGGGCCCACTGGTAGTTTGGCCCACCATTGCTGCTATGATTTACTATGGCATGACTGGTGACCCTGGTCGCTCTCTGTTATCACTTATGTGGCTATCACGCCTGCGTCTGACCTCATGCTAATGTTGTTGTTAAATGTTTATGTTTGATATATTGCTATGTCGATCTCACCTTGTGACACACAAATTACTGCGGGTGTGAGTGGGCTGGACGGGTTACCCCTGACAGTCCGGGGCTTCAGGGCACACGTTGGTAACATCGCCAGTGATCCAGGTCCCCGCGGCGCAGGTTTAGCCAGCATGCCGGGCACTCAACCCCCCTCCCACTATACCCGACACCCTGAATTAAGCTGCCTGGACGCAATAAACAAAACTGGTGCGTCTTCCCAAGTTCGGAAAGGTTGCAGCAATACCAAGGGCCAGTCCATGGTGGTAGTATCCCATGTCCCCCACGCCGGATGTTTGTGTGGCCCCCCACCACACGATTCCGGATCTACGCTCTGCTGGAAGCAGAGGTAATATGTTCAGCTTTCCCCCAGTTTCTCGGGCTAGCCCGATGTCTGACCTCCCTCCCTCCTGTCTCCTATTTCGTCTACCCCCCGTACCGCTCCCATCCCACGTCATACACATTCGGTCTCAACAGATTCTTTGGACAGTTGGAGCGCAGACCCCTCCAATAATATACCAACAGTTTCCATGCTCAATATCCAACCGAGACAGGCACCGATGGGTTTCCGATGGGACATGGTTTTGCCGAGACAACGAGGCACAACCACTGTACACGCATGTTAAAGAGTACCGATCCCCGTCCCTATGGCCCAACATGAGTTTAAGGTTTTCTCCATGAATGTTAAAGGTCTGAACAGCCCCCACAAACGTAGCCTAGCGATCAGGGACATGCACAAATCTAAGGCGGCAGTGATATGCCTACAAGAAACCCACCTGTGCTCTCAAAAAACCCCTAAAATTCACACCAACCGCTACCCACAGGCCTTCCATGCATACTCCCCCAACAAAACTAAAGGGGTCTCCATACTGTTCCATGCAGATTGGGTATTTCAAATGAGCAGTTCCCACACAGACGTAGCAGGGCGTCTTTTAATATTAGTAGGAACCCTTAACGGCATTAGCCTAACCATAGCAACGCTGTATGCCCCTAACGATGGCCAAACACACTTTCTACGTAGAGCACTTAAAAAACTAGAGAACATGAAACAGGGGCATGTCATACTATGTGGAGACTTCAACTGTAGTCTGGACCCCTCGGTAGACATCAAACGTAGCCTAGACAAACGCCCGACGACTGTAGCCCGCAAAAACTGTAAAGTACTGTCTGACCTCATCTTCGAATCAGACTTATACGATACATGGCGCAACACGTACCCAACAGGTAGAGACTATACCTACTTCTCCCCGATACATTCGACATACTCACGCATTGACTTAATATTAGTCGACAAACTGACCCTTTCTAACATAGCTGCAGTAGACATAGGACTACGGACTTGGTCAGATCACGCACCTGTCACTGCCACCTTTGCCAGTTTATACCCGGTCAGAGGAAGGGGCCAATGGAGGCTTAACGAGGGCCTACTGGATACCCCCGTCACCTTACAAATAGTTTGCAAGGCGGCATCCCTTTACTTTAAGGAAAATACGACTGAGGACATCTCTATACAATCCCTTTGGGCAGCTCACAAATCTGTCGTCAGAGGAACCTTGATACAAATAGGCTCACGCACTAAAAGGAAACATAACGAGGAGGTTTTAAGGTTGACCCGCGATTTGGCCAAAGCAGAAGAGGGGAACAAACAAAGGCCCTCCGCTAAACCAGCCAAAACAATAGCCCGCCTGCAATCAGAACTAAATGCCCTCTCCCTACAAGCTATAGAAAGGAAAATGAGAACGCTTAAATCTACATACTACATACAAGGGAACAAAGCAGGCAAACTTCTGGCCAATAAATTAAAGTCTCAACGACTTCAGTCGAAGATTCCTTACATTGAATCTCAACACAACATCAAAATATATAATCCTACAGATATAGTAAACTCGTTAGCCAATTACTATACTAAACTGTACAACCTAAGAGACGACCCCGCAGTGGCCCAACCCACGCCTGAAGCTATAGACAAGTTTCTCCACGATAGCGAGCTCCCACAATTATCGCTAACTCAAAGGAATGCCCTAGACAGCCCATTCACGGAAGAAGAGGTTTCCAAAGCCATCGCGTCCCTCCCGAAACACAAGGCTCCGGGTCCTGATGGCTTCTCTAATTACTACTATATTAAGCTAGAACAGATCTTGACACCTATCCTAACATTACTATTTAATGACATTAAAACAAAGGGTGCCATGCCAAAGGAAATGTTAGAAGCACATATTGTCACTCTTCCCAAACCGGGTAAACCGCCCACTAAATGTGAGAATCTGAGACCAATCTCACTCCTTAACGCAGACGTCAAACTCTTCGCCAAACTCCTGGCCTTACGGGTCAAACCCCTTCTCACGGAATTGGTATCCGTAGAACAAGCGGGATTTGTCCCGGGTAGGCAAGCCGGAGACAACACGCGACACTGCCTGAACTTGATCAGCTGGGCGAGATCCAGCAACCAAAAGGGAGTAGTCCTAGGGCTCGACGCCGAAAAGGCATTAGACCGGTTAAATTGGGTCTACCTAAAGGCGACCCTCAACAGGATGGGTTTCCCGTGTTCATTTATGGAGGCCACCATGGCACTATATAGCGCCCCTTCCGCTAGGGTCTTCAACACAGGGTTTCTATCAGAACCGTTCTCAATTAGCAATGGCACTAGGCAGGGGTGCCCACTGTCCCCCCTGTTATTCATCCTTTGCTTGGAGCCTCTCATCTGTCACATCAAACGACACACCGAGATACAGGGTCTTAACACACCAGCAGGCATACAAAAACTGACTTTATTCGCAGATGATATTCTGCTATTCCTCACACAACCTGCACAATCCATACCAACATTACTGTCTTTACTAACACAGTACAGTCAGGTCTCATACTATAAAAACAACTCCAACAAAACCCAGGTGCTCCCAATGGGACTATCGGCCTCACTAATAAATAAGCTGAAAGCAGCATATCCCTTTGACTGGAGAAATTCGTCCCTGAAGTACCTGGGGATTAACCTGACAGTCTCCCCTGCTGGGCTCACGCGGGAAAACCATTTACCACTACTGACCAAGCTTCAAACACAGCTGGACAAATGGAATGCACTGGAGGTCTCATGGATGGGTAGGGTGCAGACCATCAAAATGATGGTACTGCCGCACATTCTGTATCTCTTCCGCACACTCCCTATTGCGCTTCCTGATACGCTCCTCAAGAAATTCCAATCCGTTCTAAACTCCCACATCTGGAAGAAAAAACCCCCGAGAATAGCTCGTAGACTCACGTGGCTCCCCCCTAATAAAGGAGGCCTAGGCTTACCTGATATAAAAACATACTACAAAGCATCTGTACTAGCCCAGGGTCTGGAAGTCCTTACCCGCCCCAACCCCCCAGTATGGCTTCCCCTAGAAAATGCAACCCTTCACCCAGATACGATCCCACACCATCTATGGAACGTACTTGGTCACCCAAATCCTTCCTTGGTAGGTCTGCCCAACACTAAATTTCTGCTGTCCGGATGGAGCAGATGGGCGAAAGACTTGATGGGGCAAGCTCACCCACTCCTCTTCGCCCCCTTGTCCCGATTGAACTTCCTGACCAGCGATCTCCCACTGAAAGTCTGGATAGATAAAGGGATCACCTCGGTGGGCTCATTATTCGCACCACAGGGCATTAAACAATTCCCCGAGCTGCAAACAGAATACGCTCTGCCGTCTAGGGAAATATTTACATACTTACGCATCAAGCATATTCTTACCACTACAAAGATACGGCACTGCGAGGCGGATCACTTAACGACCTTTGGCAGGAACTGCATCTCCCGACAGCAGGCTACCAAACCCCTATCTCTGTGCTACAACGCACTAAACGATGCGGACAGTTGTTTAAAACACCCGTATATGCTCCAGTGGGAAACTGACTTGACAGCCCAATTTCCCCTCCCTATGTGGCTACAGTTTATCCAAATCACTCGAGCGGCATCTCACAGTCTATCCCACTGGGAGTCCTACTGTAAGCTACTGATGAGATGGTACCTGGTACCCTCGCGCCTAGCCCAGATGTATCATTCAACGTCACCGACATGTTGGAGGTGCAAGAGCGGGGTGGGCACATTGCTTCACATATTCTGGGGTTGCCCCACACTGACGACGTTCTGGCAACAAGTTAGAGACATGACTAAATCAATCACACAGGTAGATTTGCCCGCACGCCCAGAGTGTTGCCTCCTTCATATCTACACTGGTTTATTACTATCTCCTCACAAAGTGGTTGTGTGCCATATCCTCCTTGCAGCCAAAATCAGCATTGCAAGCAGATGGAAAAGTTCGGACCCCCCCTCTATCCAGGAAGTACGCAATAGGGTACAATCGACTTATGAACTTGAACGTCTAGCATTCTGACTGAATGGTCGCGAGACGAAACACACTCTCCTATGGCACAGCTGGCACTCGGCTCCCTCCCCTGATAAAGTAATAAATAATAATAAATAAATAAATAAATTAAAGAATAATAATAATAAATAATTCCCACCCA
The DNA here is from genome assembly GCA_933207985.1 of Pelobates cultripes. Classification (NCBI taxonomy): domain Eukaryota; kingdom Metazoa; phylum Chordata; class Amphibia; order Anura; family Pelobatidae; genus Pelobates; species Pelobates cultripes. Next base: position 334,449,093 of record OW240912.1, on the reverse strand, counting down.
GGCCTCGTTGTAGTATTACGACACCTTTAAACCTCTGAGGGCAGGACCCCACGACCCTCCGCATTGTTAATATTGATATCATCTCCCCTGATAGTCCGACATTATCGGTGCCCACGACTTCGCTAAACCCCCGACTCCACCTCAACTCACCCATAGGTGCGGTCCGTCTAACTGGCTTCTGGTAAATTGATTGGTGTATTGTAACAGTACCTCTCATCTCGTGTATTAATTGTAATACGATGTATGTTAAACCATGTACATTACACTGTTGTTTTTTTGTTGACTGAGCGGTACCTTTCACCCCCCCCCCCCTCTTCCTTTCTGTATTCCTCATACCCTCAGTTATGCCTGTACTTGTTTCCTATAAATACCAATAAAAAGGAGACATTGAAAAAAATAAAAATAAAATAAATGGTGAAATCTACAACTCTTTATTCTGAAGCTGGGCGTCTCCATCTTCGCTCCCTGTCAGTCATTGTTATAAGCTCTGTCCTTTGCACCTGGCATTTAACCAGAAAGCATACAGAGAAGAGGAGAAATTAAACAATGTTTTGTTTTTTTTTTCTCCTCTTCATGAACAATATTGTGTCCATGCTTTGCCTTGTCTGAACTGGATGTCACTTGTAACTCTGTAATATAAGATGGAACATCTCATGGGGGGGGGAAAGGGTTAACACAAGTTATGGGTGATTTTTCGAATGGTTTATTAAATGGTGTAAAATCTATATGTGTCAGCCCCCCTTAATACAATCCTTTTATCTTCTACTGCACGGAATAGTTGTACGTGTCCTTGATCTTGGTTGGGGTAATTTCTTCCACGTCACTCATTCTGTGAACGTATCGGCAACATTTTAACCTGATCCCTATTTTACATTTTAGGATAGGACATAGGTGCAATTTCTCTAACAAGAATCTGGGAAATGTGCCAAATAAAATATTTTTTATCATTTTGTCTAATGTTTTAGATCTTTTATTCAGGTTAAAGTACCATGTTTTACAGTAAGAGAAGCTGTGCTCCACTTATAATAATTATTGTAATACTCTAGAACCCAGGAATAAATATTCATGAACAAGCAGAATAATAATTCATACATTAACAGCTTTTACTGCACTTGGGCTCACTGTGACTGTTAGATGGATGCGGAATTAAAAATAAAAATGAAAAAAAAAAAAGATTCGTGAGACCGTAAATTGTGTTCAGTATTTCTCAATCTGCTCAAAAGAGCTTGCAATCTACACGCTCAATAGTATGTGCTGGGACTGAGTGATTGTTAAAGCAAAAAAAAAAGTTTTAAATTAGATTCCATAGTGTGATATTACCATGTATCCCTACATATCAGATGGACAAAGACTTTATCTTTATGGGTGTGGCCGGGGAGAGGCTATTCTGAGAAATTTTAGGTGACTTACTTATAATTAATGCAACTAAAATGTAATTTAGAACAAGAAAAATGTATCCTATTTACTCCGACTGATTTCTAAACACATTTATTGGAGTATAAAGACACACCAACAATATGGAGCTCCTAGAAAAGAGGGACGTTAGGATAGAAAAGAGGGACAGAGGGATTTGAGGCTAAAATAGGGACTGTGCCTCCAGTGGCGAAACCGACCTCACCACTGGGCATTGGAGAAGACTGATTGCCAGCCTCCTGCCATGTGACTATTGCCCTTTAAAGACATTATTTGGGCATATTGTGTTTTATTATGCTGCTGCTGGCCCTTTAAGAACCATCTGGGGACATACTGTGGAGTTACTGGGTGGCCACCATTTCATGTATCAGAGGCACATGGTGAGAACAATGGATGAAGCACATGGTGAGAACAATGGATGGCGGTCATTTTAACTCACAGACACTGTTTGGACTTTTCTACACTGTGCCATCGCGCCGGTATTTGGTGCACAAAGACATTGTGCAGTAGTTTTAAACTATACAATAGGGGACACATTATACAGTAATTATTTTTCGTATAGCCTGTATATGTTCTGCGGAATCTGCATTAAACTGTATCTTCCAAACTACTGAACGAATTTGGGTGAATTTCGGATATGTGGTTCACCCAGATCCCCTGATTCCGAGGATATACTTTATGGGGTTATTGCATGTTTTGTGGTCCCTGTGATATGTTTTATAATACTGTATTTCTCTGCCTGTGATAATTATATTAACCATTGTGTTCAGTAATCATATCACAGGCAGAGGGGAGGATTTTGTGTGGGAGTGTCTGTGTTTATTGTACGGATTGATTGGTTGTATTTCAACACCCTGTGGGCAGTACTATGTTTGTGGATTGTGAATAAAAGAGGCTGTATGTGCCAGTATGGTCAGTTCTACTTCATCCTCAATTTGGAGTGCCGTCTCTTATTGGGGGAATCTGCTACAAGGGATTGCTATGCTCTGCATACTCCCTTGCTATGTTCACTGCTAAGCTCTTGTAAGAGCTTGTTCCTGTCTTGCTCGCTGGAGGAGTCTACGGTGGTCATGGTGTCTGCTGTAGTGCTTGGAGTACTCAGGAAGCACTAGGAGCATCCTGTAATGGAGGTACCCAGTCAGGGTGCCCGTCGATCAGTTACACCTCCTAAATAGGGACCCTTGGAATGTATGTAATAAGAGCTTTAATATCCGTTTAGTTTGATAACGAGCTTGAAATCTGCTCTATGGTTTCAAATAAACCATACAGAGCTTGCAGTCTACTCTAGATTATTAAAACGAGTGTAAAAAAACTTGCCATTTTTGTCCCATCATCAAGCTGCTCTAAACAGCTTACAATTCGTTCTCCACCTTTCAGTTGTGCTGTACAATTTGTCCAATGTGCTCTGTGCCTTTCCAGTACTCTGGCTATGGTGGGTACACAAGGTTTGAGATAGGATTTACATGAACGCAGTATTAGTCTAATGTCTCTCTTTTTCTGTCTCTTTTGGGTATAAAGACAGTTGGGCCCCAGGATCATTTGGAGCCAGTTCTGCCAGTAACCCACCGCACTTGGCACATTTTGTCGTGAAGGGGAAGGGTGATCATGTCCAGATTTAGTGTGTGTTTGTTATATAGCTGAGCAATACTCTCTTTCCACCAGTATGCAGATTTCAAAGTCAGGTGCACTGATGCACACACAGAACCTCTTACGTTGCCATTTTATTAACCTTACGTGGTATCTCTGATCATTGCTGATCAAGGAATGCCCTGTACAGGAAGAGACTCACACAATGCAATCCTACATTACATCAAGCATTTTATTACTTTATTTAACCTCTAACTGCCAACAAAGCTGTATGCATAGTCCTTTCTAGGAGCAAATGGGTTAAACGATCCAATACCCTGCCAAAAGGCTTTTCGCACGCCTCGACTCCAACTCCCAAGATAACGAGCCAAAAAACTGCTAATTTGAGTGCAAACATGGCCCATCATTTTCAGACTGGCGCAACATTCGTAAAGCTCTAAAAGCGGTGGAATGAGTAGGAAGATTAATTTGGTTTCTGTGGTGATTGCTCCTGTCTTAGAACTTTGCCCCAGAACTGCATGTTAGCCCATGCCCTCTGTTTGCCAAGGCTTTGTGGCCGCAGATCCCTATAGACACTGAGGGCAGGGATCGTTACAAATCACAGACTAATCGATCATCCCTGCTCCGACACCCCTTTCCTCAAACCCTGCAGTTTGTTTTACAGCTAATGAATCAGCAGTTGGCATGCCATTAATTCACAGCCAAATATTAACTGCTCCCTAACACCTCTACCTCTCCCGTACCAGTCCACATACATTATATATGACCTTGTTTCCCAGATGAACTCACTGCCCCCTCTCTTCCTGTGCCTATTTTGCCAGTGACAGGCATGAAGGCCAGCTCGTCACCTCTGCCCCTTATTCATTCTTCTCATCCATCACTTGGCTCTTGGCAACCCTCTGTATGATGTGAGGAATGGACTGGAGGTGGGTGGGCTGTCTGTGGGTTTTAGAAGACTGGTACTCTCCCCCTTCATCTTTTCTGAACTGCTTTATAGATATGTTGGCTCATGTTTGCTCGTTGGATGCCTGAGCTATGTATAAGGAAGAATTTCCCACTGGGGGGAGAAAGGATAGCAAGGCATGAAGGCAGTGCAGCTCTGCGCTCTGTAATTCAAGCCTTTCCTTCTACTGGGATACTGCAATTCACCTCTGCATTGCCCTGCTGCAACATCAACTACTCTGCAGCGAGAGATCGCAAACTTCTTACTTCTCCCCATCCTGATCCTGGAGCAACTACGGCTTTATACAGCCAGCCAAGAGACCAGTGAGTGACCCGTTTCTATAATTCTTCACTTTGTCCCATCTAACCTTGTGACCAACTAACAGTATGCAAAAAAAAAAAAATAGATGTTTTACATTGCAATTTTATTCCCTTACTAGCAATCTCAGGTTTTAGACATTGTACTGAGCAGCAGATGGCATTATCTAGCATAAATGTAAATTCTTCCACATCAGACCTTCATAGTTTGGGGTGTTTTTTTTCTGTTTGTAGCTGTAAGTCCAAATAGCTGACGGGCAGAATTTTTTTTTTTTTTACCCTGACCAAGAAGGCTTGCAATCTGAATCGATGATGGTAATGAGCAGTCAGTGCTTATTAAATGTAAATATACTTTAGTTACAAGTGTGAGACATGGAGAGTTAAGAATTAAATTGGTGTTTATACAATTGTAAAATATGTAAGAAAATATTTAATTTTTTTTCCTTTTTTTAAATTTAATTAATTTAATGAATTGCTTGTTGAGACTGGATTAGCCCAAAGCCCAAATGATCTCTATAATAAGGTTATACCATTTAAACAAAATCATATTTGTTTGCATTCGAGTATTTAAAAATGATTATTACGGTTACGTTTCCACTGATATATATAATATTTAAGGATGAAAGTCTTATTAAAGGCATTAATAAAGGTCTATAGAGGTTTCTAGACTGTATCACTAATTGCTTCATTACAGTTTTTTTTCTGTACTCATTCATCTACATCTTGTCCTTGCGTTGTAATCCTTATGGGGATGCTTCAGATAAACCTAAATCAATCCATTTTATTAGACTGGAGAAATATGTATTTATTTTAATTATACAGACTAATTTTACAATGTAATGGCCAAACTAACTGGTAGGAAATTAAATATATTTTTTTTTTGTTTTGTTTTTAAATATGTCATGTAGCCATATTTTACTTTGCAAACTGCACTTTAAAATGAAGAAGAGAAATTAATTTTTGTTTTTTGAAAATAAATTTTATTTCAGTTAATTATTTGCTGAACTCTTTTTCACAAAACTTTTTCACAATAGTTAAACTTTTCATTGACAAATTCTAAGACAAAATAACCATTCAAAACGGGACACTCCAGGCTCCCACACACATTAGATGCACTGTGTAGGTTAGGTTACAGTTAGTTATACTGGGTGGGTTAATATTATTAAAGGGACACTCCAGGCTCCCACACACGTTAGATGCACTGTGTAGGTTAGGTTACAGTTAGTTATACTGGGTGGGTTTATATTATTAAGGGACACTCCAGGCTCCCACACACGTTAGATGCACTGTGTAGGTTAGGTTACAGTTAGTTATACTGGGTGGGTTTATATTATTAAGGGGACACTCCAGGCTCCCACACGTTAGATGCACTGTGTAGGTTAGGTTACAGTTAGTTATACTGGGTGGGTTTATATTATTAAAGGGACACTCCAGGCTCCCACACACAGTAGGTGCACTGTGTAGGTTAGGTTACAGTTAGTTTTACTGGGTGGGTTTATATTATTAAAGGGACACTCCAGGCTCCCACACACGTTAAGTGCACTGTGTAGGTTAGGTTACAGTTAGTTATACTGGGTGGGTTTATATTATTAAAGGGACACTCCAGGCTCCCACACACGTTAGATGCACTGTGTAGGTTAGGTTACAGTTAGTTATACTGGGTGGGTTTATATTATTAAAGGGACACTCCAGGCTCCCACACACGTTAGATGCACTGTGTGGGTTAGGTTACAGTTAGTTATACTGGGTGGGTTTATATTATTAAAGGGACACTCCAGGCTCCCACATACGTTAGATGCACTGTGTAGGTTAGGTTACAGTTAGTTATACTGGGTGGGTTTATATTATTAAAGGGACACTCCAGGCTCCCACACACGTTAGATGCACTGTGTAGGTTAGGTTACAGTTAGTTATACTGGGTGGGTTTATATTATTAAAGGGACACTCTAGGCTCCCACACACGTTAGGTGCACTGTGTAGGTTAGGTTACAGTTAGTTATACTGGGTGGGTTTATATTATTAAAGGGACACTCCAGGCTCCCACACACGTTAGATGCACTGTGTAGGTTAGGTTACAGTTAGTTATACTGGGTGGGTTTATATTGTTAAAGGGACACTCCAGGCTCCCACACACGTTAGATGCACTGTGTAGGTTAGGTTACAGTTAGTTATACTGGGTGGGTTTATATTATTAAAGGGACACTCCAGCCTCCCACACACGTTAGATGCACTGTGTAGGTTGGGTTACAGTTAGTTATACTGGGTGGGTTTATATTATTAAAGGGACACTCCAGGCTCCCACACACGTTAGATACACTGTATAGTTTAGGTTACAGTTATACTGGGTGGGTTTATATTATTAAAGGGACACTCCAGGCTCCCACACACGTTAGATGCACTGTGTAGGTTAGGTTACAGTTATACTGGGTGGGTTTCTATTATTAAAGGGACACTCCAGCCTCCCACACACGTTAGATGCACTGTGTAGGTTAGGTTACAGTTAGTTATACTGGGTGGGTTTCTATTATTAAAGGGACACTCCAGCCTCCCACACACGTTAGATGCACTGCGTAGGTTAGGTTACAGTTAGTTATACTGGGTGGGTTTATATTATTAAAGGGGACACATGGTTTCTACACAGACGCTTGCTCAGAGTGAAGATTTTGCTAATGCATTTTTGACGATGGCTGGAATTGCCTGCTTAGTAAACACATTTCTCCATCACAATGAATTCTTTATCATTCATGAAACCAATCTGTTTTCAGACTGTTGAAATGCAATAATGTCCTTGGCATTAATACATTATCTGTCTGTCATTATGGTTGCTATGGTTGTATCTGCTTTTCCATTTCAGCGTTTATACAGCTTGTGAGTTGGGAAAAGGTAACACTGATTGGTTTTGTGCATCAATCTGGCCTTGTTACCACAAATGTTTTTTATTTAGATTAGATTTTATACACGACCTATGTAACCTCACGGGCAAGGTCAACTCCAAGCTCCAAGCATTCACGTGGTTTATTTTCATATAACCATGAAATTTAGTAAGCACTTGTAACATGTTCTACTATATATCAAACACGGTCAGATTAATTCCTTTTAGTTAATAAAAAATGTTTTCTTGGACCGGCTCTTTAAGGATGTAGCACAGGGAAAATATAGTCCAAGTTTACTGGACTTGCCACGGATGTTCCCTGTTACATACTTACAGCTATAAATGCTATTCAGTAACTATTTTGAATGCATCATGCTATTTCTCTTATTATGATATATAGGCTGCCCAATGGAATAATGTAGGCCAGTTTTTAAAAATTGTTGGGTATGTTTACTTTAATGACTGACCTATAAATCCACAATGTTACACATACTCTTTCTGAAGGTTGTTTGACTTGAATTTCCTAACGTAAAGGAAGTATCCTCAGTTGTATATCATCACCATTGCTAAACCACTGCTCAATTCTCTGCTATTTAGAAGTTGACGGGACACTGTGGCTCATTGAGGTGGTCTGAGTGTAATGTCCCATGTCCCTTAACCCTACAATGGTAATTATTGCAGTTTCTGAGAAACTGCAATAATTACCTCTGAGGGTTAACTCCTCCTCTAGTGGCTGTCTACAAGATGTTAATCCACCCCAGCATTCCCAAAAGTAAGGAGGCTGGGGGGATTGAATAAAAAAAAAAAAAGTGAATGTGTTAATGTGTGTGTATGTGTTAATGTGTGTGTGTGTCTGTTAGTGAGTGTGTGTGTCTGCTAGTGACTGTGTGTGTCTGTTAGCTAGTGTGTGTGTGTCTGTCCGTGAGTGTGTATGTATATTTAGAAGGCGGGGGGGGGGGGATACCTGAGTTTTGTCATGCCTAGGGCAGCACAAAACTAGGGTACACCACTGGGCATGTACATTGGCTTAGTGCAGGGGTAGGCAACCTTCAGCTCTACATATTATGTGGACTACATCTCCCATGATGCTCTTACAGCCATAATTCTGGCAAAGCATCAGGGGAGATGTAGTCCACAACATTTAGATTGCCGAATGTTGCCTACCTCTGGTTTAGAGAGTCAACTGAGCAATTTCAGCTTCTGTTAGTTCAAGGAAGACAACCGACGGACCTTAGATAGGTTGTCAGATCCTTCTCAAATAGTATGACAGCTTACATAGGGAGGGCACAAGAAGCACTTCTGGCACCATAACTGCTTGGAGTTTAATCTCCGCTGGAGATGTTATCAGTAGCATTCGTAGAAATATAGATAAAAGATTGAAACGATACAGCATTTCTCACCATTATCTCTCCCTTCTTTTAAGAGTTTTATATGTAAAGTGTAAACTCTATCTACAGACTTTTTTTGCATTGCATTCAGCTTTGAACACTTGGCAGATACACAGATTATCGAGATTCTCACACAGATGCTGATATTTGTAAGCCCATTCATAGGTACAAACTGCTTGCCATACAGATCATTTAAGCATGACTATGTCAAATGAAAGGTCTTTCACTTTTTCCAAGTGGAGTTGGTGATCTCTCCCAAGTGGAGAAAGTTTTTTTTGTTTTGCTGTGCACCCTACACTATATCTCCATACTTTCCAGGCTAAGGTTGGTAGGATAGGGTGGTTGAAAGTGAGTCTGGCAGGCTGGTGTGCCAGTCATGCAAATGCTATCCGTGACGATGTGTCTGCCCATGGCCGTGTCAGTCTGGCATGGGTGAGTTCTAGGATGATCAGTTGCGTTGCAGAGAACTGAATCAAAGCTATCCACATGCTGAATATTAAATGCAATTATAGTGTGTTTAAACATACGCTCTTACTGCCCTTTGGCCAAGTTGTCCGGACACTGTGTGACAGAGGCAATCTATTGGACAATTGTGATAACTGCTTGTGTCTTGTCTGCCACACAATAAAACCATGTAACAAGTGCTTAACCTCCCTGGCAGTAATCCTGAGCGTGGCTAGGGGTTAATTTTCAGTACCAGAAGTGATAACCCCTAGCCACGCTCGGGATTACACTGTAGTGTCACTTACCTTGTCCCTACGAGCCCCTGGTGTAAAAAATACACACAATACATTGTAAAAACAATGTCCCACTTTAACATTAAAAAATACTGATCTAATCAGACCATCAAGGAGGTTAATATGCTGTTCAAAGAAATGTAAATGGGATTATTCTAGTCTTTTCTCAATTTTTTATTTAAAGAGACACTATATTCACCAGAACAATCAGAATTGACAATCTCAGCCAATCCAATCTGGCGGACCCACGCAACGCTGGAATAAAGGTGTGTTAAATAAATTTTTAAAGGGAAAAAAGATTGGGGCAGCCACCTAAATAGTTAGCTTAACACCATACTGTCAGGAATACACATTTGATGTGCTTTCATAAAGAAGTGAGTTTTCAATGATTTTGTGAAGGAATGAAGACTGGGTGAGCGTCTAACGGAAAAGGGAAGGGAGTTCCACAGGAACGGTGCTCTGGAGAAGTCTTAAAGGTGAGCATCATAGGTGGGAGTATGGACAGAAAATCAACACAGGTCTTCAGCAAAACATCAGGGCCTAGACAGGACATACTTGTGTATTAGGAAGGGGAGGTAGGTAGGTTGGAGCGTATTATATAAAATTTGTATGTAAGTACCAGAATTTTAAATTGAGCCCTATATCTTACGGGAAGCCAATGTAGGTACTGACAATGGAGGGAGGCATGGGAGGTGTGGGCCAACAGGAGGTTGAGCCTCGCCACCTAATTTATTATAGACTGTAATGGGGCAAGCTGGGAACACGTAAGACCACTAAGAAACAGATTGCAGTAATCAAGGCGAGAGAGGATAGGGGCATGGGCCAGCCCCTAAGCCGCGTTCTGCGTTAAATAGGTGTGGAGACACACTATGTTTTGAGATGGAAGCAGTAGGATTTGGTGATCAACTGGACATGAGGGGTGAAGGAGACCCTTGAGTTGAAGAGAACACATAGGCAGTGAGCCTGCTAAGTAGAGCTGATGGTAGTGCCATTGACTTGGAGGGAGACAGAAACTGGAGGAAACGTGGGATACTTGAGGAAGGAAAGACAAGAAGTTCTGTTTTGGACAGGTTAGGTTTAAGAAAGTGAGCATCCATCCAGTTAGACATAGCAGATAGACAGTCTGAGACATGAATCAAGAGGGACGTCGAGAGATCAGTAGAGGATAGATTTGCATGTCATCTGTATAGAAATTGGAGTGGAAGCCAAAAAAAACTGATAAGTTTACCCATATCACATGTGCAAATAATGCTCAGATTAAAAAGGGAGGGATGCTAGGGTTGCCATATTTTGTTATATTTAGAGCGTTAATGTTGATATCTTGCTGTTGGTTCTTCCATGGAGTTAATATAAACTACCTTTCTGAGCAAATTATATAATGAGAGAGCTTGGGGGAAAATTTTTTTGCAATGCAATTGGGGGCTGCAGTACAAATCCTATGTGTTAATTTTTTCATGCTCAAAGAGTTTTGGGACCCTATAGCTGAATGTGTGGCCTTATAGCTCAGGATCTTTTTGACCTTCATCTGCTCTGCTCTGCATGCCCGCTTCCAGACTCCTCGCTGAGTCCCGGAGTCAGCCAGCAGCAGAAACAATGATAGAGATGCACAGGAAACATGATAGAATGTGACATTACCTCTGGGTCTCTATTGCTGCACTTCTTTCCATCAACCAACCTCCAAGGTACAGAGCAATTTTTATTATTATTTTTTTTTTTATTGTGTATGTGTATGCCTATATGTACATGTCAGTGCCTATCTGTCTGTGTATGTATGTGTTGGTGCACGTCTATGTGTATCTATGTGTGTCTGTAGGTAACTGTGATTGTGCCAAGAGACAACATGCTAAGCAGTGGAATTAGGGAGGAGCACAGGTGGGGGTTTAGGAAGGGGTCACTAAATTATTTTTGGGCTCAAGCCTCAGGTGTTTTTTGACCCTAGCAACACCCCAGATAGAGATTGCTCCCCCTTTTATTATGTCTGTATCTATAAATGATAAAGTTGCTGTAGGAGACTCCATTCCAAGTTTATAAAAATGGGCTAGATTTATTCAGCCCGGTTAAAAATGTAATTGTGACTAAATTCAACATGATGAAAGAATAATTTCTGAATAGGTTTTGGGTCCTTAAACAGATGTTACTAAACCTTCATATAGTCCTAAAAATATTGATATTTGTTTATGTGGGTGAAACGGTTTACCTTTATTAATGGCTGTGACACAGGAACCACTTTGAAGTGATAATTCTCTAATACAATACAGTGTGTTGTGACTTTTATATCTCTTGAGAAAGGTGCGATTTGCGCCGAAACGCGCGTCGAGTTGAGAGCACTCCAGAGCACTATTCACTGATGTGCACTTAGTTTGTTTCACAGTGTGGCTAGGTTGTTTGGCTGTTTCAGCTTTAGGAAAGGGCTCCTTAGTGGGTACTGGGAGCTGCCTCGAAGCAGTTCAAGGGAGTTATTAGTTTATCTAGCATTAAGATTGACTCATAATCTATCTAATTTTATTAGCAGTCATAGGCAGAATACATATTGACATTTTGTTCATATAACTTAGCGCTGCCGTATCGTTACTCCTTTTTCTAAGTAACCATCTAATTATGCCATTATGGCTCAAGCAGTTTATTTAGTGTGTATATCTGTTATATAACTGCATCTATACCTACTTCCTGCCTACTACCACATGAGTAAATTGATTACTTAATTTCAACCTCTCCTAAGCAAGAGCTCTTAAATAATACTTTGTAATAATCTATCTGATATATTGCGGCAACGTTGCCTAGACACAGAATGTCCATTTTTATGACACTCCTCTTCTGTGATCTAAATGTATTAACTAGTTCTTTACTGACCTTATATCTAACTGTGGTTAATCCCCCTTTTTTCTGTTGAAGAATATCTGTTGTTACAATATTTTGTACCACTAGCCACTATAAGTTTGTTCACGTTTGTAGATACGTTTTTTCCTTTTTTAATCTTAATTAATAAAGTTCTATGTTTTTATCCTAATGAAGTGGCTTTTACCCATTTATAGTAATCTCGTAGTGAAACTCCCACTCTGCTTGGTTTCTCTAACAATTTTTTGCATCTATATTGATCAGTAAGAGTTACCCCCTGTTTGAGATTACTTCAGTAACCATATGTGAGACTCCTACATATGATTCATATGCAGTAGTCACTCTTTTATTTATTCATTTTTTTGTGTGACAGATTTATATTAACATTTACGTACTTGCAAAACTTACTGAAATCACATATGTTTTTGTATTCAACACAAAGAGGAAAAAGTTTCCTGGCACTCACTGGGGATAGGGGCATAAAAAATGGCTTCCTTTAGTCTGCCAAAACCTGTATGTACAACCTAAAACATATTTAATCTTGTCCAGGGTGTAGAATTTTTACTTAAACATTTAAAAGTTACAAAAGTGTTATTTTGCAAAGTGCCAATTTAGATTTCATTTATGGTTCCCCTTCAGAACTATTTCAATGTGTTCTTGTGCAACGACAAAGGCGTCCCTGAGAGGAAATTTCTCTCTATTAGCAATGAATAGAATCTTTCCCCAGCTCGGAGCTGAACATTTTTCATTGCTGTACAGCCCAAGGAAGGAGTATAGCTCGCATTCAATGCAGTCTATAAATTTCAGTCTGTTTTCCCTATTTCGTGGTCGGGATGCGGCTGGTCGATGAATCACTTTGCTGACTACACATGGCATGTTTGAATTGGAGTTTAAACTGTTATTAGGGGTACGGGAAAATTGCTAGAATCTGCAAATGGTTTAGATGTGATGAGGGAACCAAGAATAGAAACGCAATATTGAAAAGGCCTGACCGCCATTTAATGTCTGGAGATCTAATGTTCCACTTGACTTCACCGCCATTTATTTCACTTTCCTAGAGAAAGGTTGTAGATGTCTTCTGGCTGGCAGAAATGGCAAGGTGTCTCATCTTCTTTATAAAAATAAATGTAATTCCATGGTCCGGTATAATATTAGGAAATAAAGGCAACATGAGGTTACAAGAGTTTTTATTAAATGGACACTGCTTACACTCCTTGCATAGAAGCTCAGTAAAAGCTTAAATGGATTCTATAGGCACCAAAACCACTTTAGCTTAATGATGCCCCTGTAGTCTCACTGCTTAATTCTCTGTAATTTAGGAGTTAAAACAATGTTTTTAAACAACTCTAGTTACACCTCCCTGCCTGTTACTTACACAGCCTTCCTAAACACTTCCCGAAAATGAACCTAGACATTCCATGTTCCTTTATTGCCAGTTCTGTTTAAGCTAGTATTTCTTGTCTCCTGTTCTGTCAATAGCCTCCTAGATCCTGCAGGAGAGTCCCGTGTCTGGTTAAAGGTTAACTTACAGAGCAGGGGGATAAAAACTTCTAAAGCAAGTTAACATCTGATTGAAAATTAAACTTATTTTTTACATGCAGACTGGTCATTGCTGCCGCCCAGGAGTAGTGGGAGTTTGAGCACAGGACTTAGTTTTGTGTGTCTGCAATTGTATATACCTGAGGTCTTTCAAAGCATTGGATACATTTACATATATATATATATATATATATATATATATTTTTTTTTTTTTTTTTAAATTGTGCTGATTCTGCACTACTGTTTCCAATTAATCCTGTCCCAGATAACTCGTTCGTGAATATTACTCACACCAGCAGTTTTGGTTTTTCCTTGTAATTGTGGTCAGTTTTTTTTTTTTTTCGTTTTTTTTTCCTTGGCATAACCCTTTAGGAAATGAGTCTGAATCAGTTGCCAAAAACTAACGCAATAATCTACTCTGTGCCAGAGACAAAAGGCAGGATCAAATATTTATTTTCATTATCCGCACCCACAGAGTTATTCACTAAATGTGAATTGCTGGAAATTCAAAGTCAATTTAAATTTCAGGCCAAAGTGACAGAAATTAAAACATTACTGACCAGGAGAATTTATCCAGATTAGCTGTTTAAGCCTAAAATGTGAAAATCATTGCTTTAAAGGAACACTGTATGGTCAGAAACAGAATCGTGTATTCCCGACCCTATAGTGGTAAAAACACTATTTAGCTTACTGGCCCTCCTTACCCACCGTTAAACATAGTAATAACTTACCTTATTTCCAGCGCTGGTGTTGGCTCTGCCCCCGAACCGCCTCCTTGGCTGACATCACAATTGACTATATCGGGCCAATCACATAGGAAAGCATTGGCTTGGCTGAGATGGTCAATTCTGATTATCTCAGACAAGGAGGCGGGGGCGGACCCAAAGACTGCTCTGACCAATCAGCAACTCATAGAGATGCACTGAAACAATATATCTCTATGGAGAAAGTTCAGTGTCTCCATGCAGAAGGTGGAGACACTGAATACCAGTCACACTGTGCAGCATTCTCCCAGGAAGCATCTCTAGTAGCCATCTGAGGATTGGCCACTTGAGGTATCCCTAGGCTGTAATGTAAACACTGTCTGTGACGGAGCTCCTGTACTCTAACGGAGTACCTCCGCCCAGTTCGCTTCCTAGTCGCTTGTCCGGATCCTGGAGCACTTCAACCCTAGTCACTGAGGCTTGACTGAAGTTTTTCTGGTGCCTTTCCACCCAACCAGGCTGCAGCTCTCCTTCCATTTAGTTGGTAACAAGGATCAGCGGGACAAGAGAGCACACAAAATAATAAAAAATATACAAACACCCTGCACCTATAATGGTCACAGGGTGACAAAAACATAAGAGCAATTTAGGAACCTTTGTAAAATGTCCTGCTCCCAGTGATGGTGATTACCGTTCACAGCAAAAAGCCTGCAGGGACAGGGTACGGGGACAATAAGTTGTAGTTGTTCTGGTGACTATATTGTCCCTTTAATTACTGACATGGTTATACACTAAACTCTGAATTGTAGAATTAAAAATTTTGGCAAACATCTGATTTAAAGAAATTCTTCAACTACACAATAGCCGCAGCATGGCTACTATGTGTCTTAATTTATGTAAAGTTGCTAGAATTCAGAATTTAGCAACTAATTCTATAAACTTTGAAATACAAATCACAAATAATTAGGCTAAATTAGCTTATTTGAAAAATAATTCTCCAACTTGTCTATAGTTGAGATTGATTTCTTAACTCTAAGGTTAGTCATAAAAGCTGAAATGTATTCAAGAAACCTAAAATTTGCAATAATATTAACATATAGTCACAAGTCAGAGACTGCAGATTTTGAAACCTTTTCTAACCCTGCTATTTTTCCATACCTGACCTCAAATAAGCTGAGATTCACTTGTCAATTCTGCACAATTCGCAGTTCAGTAAATTAACCCCAGAACTTGCTTTGGAGTTTTAGGGCTACAGTATATGTTGTTGCTTGGACTTTGTTGCTGTTTTATTACATCAGTAGATGAATTGCAAATCATTTTACTGTGTTACTAGATTAAACACAATTTCTATTATTCATGCATACATTATTCTCATTGTGCTCCCTCTCACATCTCATAAATAAGTGATTCTGACTCCTGATGCTTGGCTGCTGCCAACCACGTTTGCCAAAAGATACCTACCTTCAAGAGTGCCAGTTCCAAGACTGTATCCTGGCATCAAGCCATCGTCTTGCAGTGATTTCTGATCACACCCTTGCCTCTTTAATTTAATCGTTTTCTCACAAACCAAGCTTCCCTCAATGCAGATGTCTTCACACAGGCACCAAATTAACAAATTCTGTTCAAGATTGGCATCCCTGTTGATGGTTGAGAGAGGGCACCACATCAATTCTGGTGGCTGATAGCGAGCCGAGCACTGCTTTTGTGGGTGAGAGAGGACACTCTGGTCGGTTGGTGAAACAAGAAATCTCTGTTCTCGTTTGTTAGACTAAAGACTTGGTGGTGGTGTAGGGAAATCCACCCTTGCTGGTTGTGGAGAGAGGGCATCCCTTATGGTGGCTGAAAGAGGACGCTCTTGTAGGTGGTTGAGTGTGACACCTGTGTTGAGAGAGAACCGCTCTTGGTGGTCGCATTGGATTCCAGTGTTGGTGGTTAAGAGGGACTTGTGTTTGTGGTTGAGAAAGGACAACTTTGTAGATAGGTGAGAGAGAATATCTCTGCTGGTAGATGTAAACGCCAACCATCCATAAGTGTAAAATGCATGTAACAAAAATGTTAAAAAAAAATCCCAGAATATTCTACAGTGGACATGATACTAGACCCATTTTGGTGGTTCAGGAAGAGCATCCATGGTGGTGGAGAGACGGCATTCCTTGTGGTGTTCGAGAGGACATCCATGTTGATGGACATACAATGGCATGTGAATAGGTAGTTATGAGATTAACACACCTCTACTCAAGCACCAAGGATGCTATGAAGCTAAATTTGCCATTGCTTGTTTTAATTTACATGAAAATAAATTTCCTCTTCATCTCTACGCAATCTTCACAGTGGGGTCTGCAGTTCTGTACTGATATTTCCCTGGCAGTAAATTTCAGAGCCGAGATATTCTGCCTTACGTTCAGGATCCCTATAAAGTATCTCCAGATGTTCCAAGAAGAAGTAGTTAGACAAAGTAAGAGAAAAACCCTTTTCCTTTGCGGGATATGTACAACCGTCTAAGCATTTTCAACTGTATGGCAGCTTTGTATTTGCTTAGCAAATCAAGATATAAGTTGTTTCATTAATTAAAAACAGTAATGACGCTACTTGCACAATAATCCTAAATCTACCACCACTTAACCCATTCAGTACCATATATATACAAGCCTGTGGGAAGTTGTCAACTGTCTACTTATACAAATGACCTGGTACCATTGACAATATTATGTTCTTGTTTAAATATAATATATTCTGTATATTAGAATTGATTTTTTTTCACTAATTTACCAATAAAAAATAAAACTAACTATTCCTTTAAAGAAAAGCTCATTTCTAATCGGTCCTTTCAAACCTCTGCATCACTCATACAATGTAAAATGATTTCAAAAAAATGAATTAAAATATTGCAGACGTGCTAATATCCACTGACTTAAATGATTTAAAGGCTGTTTTTATTAGAGGAGTTGGCAATCTTTGGCAGCCGTTGGTCATTTTGATAGGATTTATTATGGATTCAAAAGCGTCACAGTCATACCACTTTGGTAGATATGGAATTCCACCCACTTTTGGCAGTACACAAAAAGGAAACCACTTGATGGATTGTTAAGAACACAAATTATGCCTCATCAGGACTTCAAAGCAAGTTCTAATACTGCCACGTTGCTTTGGAAAGAAATAGTCTCCCTCTCTGAACAAAAAGACTGTTTCAAATCCCCTCTTTTTTTGTACTGATGGGGTAGTGTTTGGTGAGTCTTTGACTTGCAGTCCTTAGTACTTGATTCCAAATATATACGTTGTGGGTTGTTACGGTTGGAATCATACTGAAGTAAAATTTTAATGGAGGCTACTGACATCGGACTCTAGACCCATAATGTCCACCATGATTTGAGCTTGAATCCATTTTGTGATTTGTTCCCTGGTAAGGTCTAGATGGACAGCTAAACAGTTTGCTGGTGTGGATCTTTGCTGAGTATGTGGTATGCAGACAATCACAGCCCAGGAAGTGTAGTATAACCTCCATAATGTCTGTCCAGTGCTTGACTGTTTCTAGGTCTTACCAAGGGCTGTGCCTAATAACTGTGTTTCTGTTGTTTCTAATCATTCTAATCTAGTGAATGTAATAAGAACTTTGCCATGGTCACATTTCCACTCCACATTCCATTAGAATATAATTCAAGCACCATCACCACTACAACTACATGTAGTAGTTATGGTGCAGGAGTGCCTTGGCACCTCCATTGTAAATAAACAGTTTTTGAATCATTTCACTTCTTACCTGTGATCCACTGGGCGCCACACGGCAGGGCTTAGCTCAAACACAGAACGTCCGTCTTTCCATTGGCTGTGGAGGCGGGGAGCAGATGGCTCCATCCATCTTTGACCCATACATGGGTATGGAAAATGTTGTTCTAGTCCGGAGTCTACACCACCCCATGGGATCTGGGCCAGGTCTATGTTCAAACTGTATTCCTTGATGTGTGAGTTGTGCTTGAATTACAGGTGCACACGCCTAATGTTTATGATGAAAGATTTTGGCCACTCCATGTGTGAAATGGTGGCCATTCTATTCTTCATATGTGCACAATTTTTTTGCATGAGTTTAACAGCAGAAAGTCTGTGCATTGTGTCAGACAGGTATTTTTGTAGTTCCACGGAATGGAGCTTCATGATGCTGCGTTAACATCTCAAGCAGGATGACATGATCTCACAGATGTGAGTAAACTCTTTCCTTAAAGGGTATTTGTAATTCCAGGTACAACTTACAGAGCATTGTCACAGGTTTGTGGTGAATGGGCTCAGTATGCAGAGATTTTAAATGGATACAGTCACGGAGTTCAAGGTTTTAATTATAAGGCAAAGTAAATCTAATTGAAAAGTCCCAATGCAAAACAGAAGTGGTAAATAAGACAGAATCTTGACTGGCAGATCAAGAATTAAAAAGTTATTTACCAAAGCATCGGTGCTGGCTAAATGATGCAAAGGCTTAATCAAAGCTAGAGAAGGTTTGGCAGGGGTTAACCAGAGCTGGAACATGAGTGCAGGGGTTAACTAGGATTGGAACAGGCTTAAGGAGCTTGTGACCTTGGCTTCTGTGCTTAAACAGAAAAGAGAGAGGGGACACCCACCTACAAGGGCCCATATAATCAGAGGGCCTCTCCAATGCAGGCAAGTGTCCATGCCACCTATGTGGGCAAGATGCTCTGTCCTTTTAAGCATCCAAGTGGCTGCCTCCCCAGCACTATTCCCGAATATACCCCCCCAGGGTTCTGACACCCTGAGGAGAAAAATACAGCATTAATTTAAGCCAATATCAAGTGCACTTAAATTGTATTGGTGCCCGTATTGTCCCTTTAAGTATTGCATTTTCGATGTAAGAGAAAAAATGAAATAAAATGCAGTTTATTTAATTGTTGTCTATCCTGCTAAACCTTGCATACATAATGCCAAAGCAGTTATTGGAATTTAGAACTGCTCACTTAATACTTGAAAACCATACAGCTAAAACAATTTTTATTATGTCTACTCACTTAAGCTTTAATAATCCATTTAATCAAATCCCAAATTCTAAATTAAAAAATATAGTTCCGATGCACTTTTTTATTTTCCTTCATTTCCTAAAATTCTTTCAAGAGGGAAAAAAAGAGAGCTTTTTTTTTTCGTTTCTTAACTCAATCTGTTTATCAATGGCCTGAGATAAACAAAAAAAGAATTGGCTACAAATTTTTACAGCCTTGGTTTGAAAGGTACAAAAGCAAACTCTTATAAGGACGAGTCTTTCTCCAATTAATTCTCTCCAAGAATGTGTCTTTGTTATAACCAGTATTTGAGGCCCAACCCGGGATATAAATGTAGATTAAAAGCCAGTTCACAGAGAACGTAGTATGTAAGGACTCTGCATCGTGAACGGAATCTTAAAGGACTAGCCTCGTCTTCTTTTGTTTCTTCCTAGATCAGCAGGCTATTGACAACCTCCATTTTCATTGTAGAGCAGCCAAACGTCTCTGTCCTAAATCCATTCACCCCACGGGTTGGGACTGTGGGAATATGAGCGTGAAAACTAGATTTCAAAGAGAACTTCAGATACCTTTTGGGTTTCATGCGGCTTGCATTGAATATAGGAAATAGAGCTGTGAATGCTTACAGATGTATGCAGGCCGACCCACTCACGTTCAGCTGAAACCCAGCAAATGTAGGCAACTAGGCTGACTTTCAAAAGAGAATGCAAGAACAATGGTCCTGTTCAAAGACAAGCAGTTGTAATATCAGGTGGTCCAATATGTGAATAATAATAATTCCTCTTTCAGATAATTCCTCTTGTTTTTCTTGAAGTGGTTGGTTGTATTTCAAAGAATGTAATAAGTCAATCACTGACCAAGAACCAGATTTTGAACATTGGGTAGATGCAGTATTGTATGTTGTAACAGATATCCCTTTACCCCAGCTGAGTACCTCCGCCAAGGACCGCTTCCTAGCTGGAACAGGGGACAAGCCGCAGCACTTCTGCCCACAGTCGCCGTGGCTTGACTGGGGCCCTGGAACCGCTCCTTCCTGGAGCCAAATGGGGAATTAGCTCTAGTCCTTTCAAGGACTTTCCCAGTTGAATCCCCTGCAAGCTGGAACAGCAGACACAGGAGTAAATCTTCTTTCCCTCCAATAACAGGACGACACACCGTCTTGTAGTGTAAGCTGGAATAGCAGTTTAATGGAGGCACACTGCCTTTTATGCAAGTTTTCCAACAAGGTTGACGCCCAGGTGGACCACGTTGGGCACAGGACACAAAGTATACAAGCCAATCAAAACAATGTAATTATGAACGGCACTCCCACATACAGTACACAATCCTTCCCCTTTGCCTGTGATACAATTAAGGTAGATAATACAATAACGTAATTATCCCCAGACAGAAAAAACATACATTATTACAAAGTCCCATAAGTACCCTGTTACGGTTGCCTCCAGGCTGGCTGGAAGTTGGACCGTAGAAATGCTCCTAGCGCTCACCAAAGGACCATCAGCACCGTAGACGCTATAAGCACTGCAGACTCCACAAACCGCCACTGCTGGGCTGGGATCTCGCCGTCTGCTATCCACCCTGGACCTACGACCAGGCTCCAGTACGTGAACCTCTTCCTTCTGTAGAGCGAAGCAGGATCAGGAACAAGAGCTCTTACAAGAGCTCAGTAGCTAAGGGAGTATGAAGAGCATAGCAATCCCTGTAGTGATTATAGCTGTCCCCTACAAACATGAGTCGAGGCTGCAAGTTAGAGGGTCAAGTAGTTCTTTAATTGGCACCGAAGGGCCTTCTTTTATGGAGGTCTTACACATACAGGACCGTCCACAGGGTTTTGCAGAACAACCAATAAACACGTAACATACAGTAAAAACACACCCATCAATAACACACAAATCCTACACTTTTTATACACATACAGTGTAACTTTAAAAATATACGTCCAATCTTCATAAATTACATATTTACAGAATCAGCATACTTTAAATATAAACATAACCAAAAATCACACACATCCCTCCAGTGGATAAAATGTTAGATGGAAGTCCTTTATGACCGACCGCAAGCACATTTTCATGCCCAAAACTGTTCCATAGATTTGGGCTGTGCGTTTGGTCTATTTCAGGCAGAAAGATGTACCATTCGAATGCACGAACGAGGCCGTTCGTGCATTTGGCTCAGTATAACAGTGAGTTCAAACTGCCGAACGTGACTTAGTCTCTGGGGCTTCAAACATAGTGTAGGAAAAGGTAAGGGTCAGCGTTCGGTTGAAAAAAGATGCATGAACTGCGGCCCCCCAGCGGTCAGCAATTTACCTTCAGCAGGCTCCCAGCCTGGGAGGTAAATTGCCTGCACGCTTCCACTTCTGGGTGGTCCGCCTGTGTGGTACTTGGTTCAGTAAGCCCCATTTACTGAACCAAGTGTAAAGAAGCCATGAATAAAGTATTTTAACCAAATCTGGGGACACGGGGGACACAGGCTTAAAGGGGCAGTGTCCCAAACAAGTCTGGGGACACAGTCTTAAAGGAGCATTGTCCCAATTTTCCCTATGTCCCAAAAATGTGCTTAAAGGGCCAGCACCAGTCCCATAACAGTCCATAAGCCCCAAAATGCTCACAAACTGTTCTTAAAGGGCCATACACACCAGGGCCATAGTCATGAGGAAGGAGGCTGGCAGTAAGGGAAGCAGGGCAATATGTCACTTAAAGAGACAGTTACAAAAGGCATTTTTTAACATACCCCAAAATACAACATATCCCCATAAAATCACATCCCCTGATCGCCTTGATCTGCGTGCACAACATATCCAAACATCACCCAGATCAGAGCAGGGGCTCAAAAATTCCATGAAAGTCCTACATTTGACCGACCGCACGCATGGCTCCATGCCCACAACCGTTCCATGAAATCAGTGCTAACAGTTGGTCAACTCCGGTAGTCTTTTACAGGTTTCCCTGCAGGGTCCATAGTCTGTGGGCAGGAGGCTGGCAGGCAGGCTTCTCCAGGAGCTCGTGGCAAACTTGGGTAAAAAAGGGAGTTTGCCACATATGTCTTCTTTTCAAAATTGTTGACTTAACAATTCCAAACATAGCATCACATTGCGAATGATTTTTAATGAGAATTACATTCTTTTTCCAACAGATGAACATGAAGCTGGGCCTGCAGTTATTACTCATCGACCTCTTGGTTCATACAGCGTGTGGTTTTATCTTCGGCACAGAAAGAAATTTAGGTACAGTATACTGTCCACTTGGCTTTTCTTGATCTAGCTAATCTTGTCCTATATCACTAAATTATTTATAAAGGTTTCAGTTTAAACAAAGAAGAGCTAATTTGTCACCAATACAGTAATCGACCCTGTACACAAATAATGTCAATGGTCTTTTTTTGCTTCATATTCTGCATTATCTCATACAGAAGATCATAAAACCTTGAAAGTGAAGATAAGAAATTCCACCACTTCTCCTGTGTTGGCTGGTACTCTCAACTTACCGTGCCACATCACCTATAAGACTCCACTAGAATCAACAAATGTTGGTCGCCAGGCTGTCTTGGCCTCCCCTCGAGTGAAATGGAGCTTCATCTCTAATGGAAAGGAAGTAGAGATCTTGGTGGCTCGGGGACACAAAGTAAAAATCAGTGAGGGGTACAGATTTCGTGCCAGTCTGTCGCACTATTCCAAGTCAGCAGATGACCTTACTCTGGTCCTGAATGAGCTGAGGACCAATGACTCTGGAATTTATCGATGCCATGTGCAGTACGGCATTGAAGATGACCACGACAAGGTAGAGGTGAAAGTTAAAGGTAATGGACAATAAGAAGCAGCAAAAACATTTAGAGGTGGAGTCATCTTAATATATAGTAGGTTCTTACCTACTATTTTTGCGTTTATTATTTATTTTTAACATGTCAGGTGGAAAAAATTAGATGATAGCATTGATGTAATCCATGTTATAATTATGGCTCCGCAGATGTAATCATATATAAGTCGGCCTAATTACTGCACATTAACCCTAACCCGCATTAATTTTTTTTATTCACCATTTACATGTAATGACTCTCAATCATAGGTATATAGTGTGTGTGTGCCAGCCTTAGGCACTACAACTCATTTGTGCTTCAGCCATCCAACAAGCTGTCTATCCCTACTGATATTTATGCATGTAACGTACTATATATTAAAACCCATGTTCTAACATCCTCTGCCCGCCTCATTTCCCAGGGGTCGTGTTCCTGTATCGGGAGGGTGTCAACCGCTATGCATACAATTTCTTTAAGGCACAGGAAGCCTGTGCCAAGATTAAGGCCCACATAGCCACGGCAGATCAGCTCCTGGCCGCCTATTACAGTGGATACGAGCAGTGTGATGCTGGCTGGATCGCTGACCAAACTGTCAGGTGGGATACCTTTTTGGGTTCTGCTGAAAATGCTATGTTTTATCTCTAAAATCCAACACAATGTAGACTATATAATGTTCTGTGCTTTCCAGGTACCCAATTCAAACACCAAGAGAGGGCTGCTTTGGGGATATGGATGGTTACCCTGGAGTGAGGAATTATGGCATCCTGGACCCAGATGACATGTATGATGTTTACTGTTATGTGGAAGAACTCAATGGTAATCTCATTACTGTAAATACAGATGTAGCTTTTTTATGTTTTATGAATGAAAATCACTTAATCTCAATATAGCTACAGAGGTGGTGCATTCTTGTCTCCGTCCTGCATGCTTCTCCTCACTGGCTTCTCTGCTCAGTCTGTCTCTGTCTTGTCTGTCTTGGTCTCAGTTACTGCTCTGTTCTGTCTGTCTTGACACAGTTACTTCTCTGCTGTCTGTCTCTGTCTTGACACAGTTACTTCTCTGCTCTGTCTGTCTCTGTCTTGACACAGTCACTTCTCTGCTCTGTCTGTCTCTGTCTTGACACAGTCACTTCTCTGCTCTGTCTGTCTCTGTCTTGACACAGTTACTTCTCTGCTCTGTCTGTCTCTGTCTTGACACAGTCACTTCTCTGCTCTGTCTGTCTCTGTCTTGACACAGTTACTTCTCTGCTCTGTCTGTCTCTGTCTTGACACAGTCACTTCTCTGCTCTGTCTGTCTCTGCCTTGACACAGTCACTTCTCTGTATTGTCTATCTCTGTCTTGGCACAGTTACTTCTCTGTATTGTCTGTCTCTGTCTTGGCACAGTTACGTTTCTGCTCTATCTGTCTCTTTCTTGACACAGTTAATTCTCTGTATTGTCTGTCCTGGCACAGTTACTTCTCTGCTCTATCTGTATCTGTCTTGGCACAGTTACTTCTCTGCTCTATCTGTATCTGTCTTGTCTGTCTTGGCACAAATACTGATCTCTTCTGTCTTTGTCTGTCTCTGTCTTGGCACAGTTATTTCTCTGCTCTGTCTGTCTCTGCTCTGTCTGTCTTGACACAGTTACTTCTCTGCTCTGTCTGTCTCTGTCTTGACACAGTTACTTGTCTGTCTCTGTCTGTCTCTCTGTCTTGGCACAGTTATTTCTCTGCTCTGTCTGTCTCTGTCTTGACACAGTTACTTCTCTGCTCTGTCTGTCTCAGTCTTGACACAATTACTGCTCTGCTCTGTCTGTCTTGACACAGTTACTTCTCTGCTCTGTCTGTCTCTGTCTTGACACAGTCACTTCTCTGCTCTGTCTGTCTCTGTCTTGACACAGTCACTTCTCTGCGCTGTCTGTCTCTGTCTTGACACAGTCACTTCTTTGCTCTGTCTGTCTCTGTCTTGACACAGTCACTTCTCTGCTCTGTCTGTCTCTGTCTTGACACAGTCACTTCTCTGCTCTGTCTGTCTCTGTCTTGACACAGTCACTTCTCTGCTCTGTCTATCTCTGTCTTGGTACAGTTACTTCTCTGTATTGTCTGTCTCTTTCTTGGCACAGTTACGTTTCTGCTCTATCTGTCTCTGTCTTGACACAGTTAATTCTCTGTATTGTCTGTCCTGGCACAGTTACTTCTCTGCTCTACCTGTATCTGTCTTGTCTGTCTTGGCACAAATACTGATCTGCTCTGTCTTTGTCTGTCTCTGTCTTGGCACAGTTATTTCTCTGCTCTGTCTGTCTCTGCTCTGTCTGTCTTGACACAGTCACTTCTCTGCTCTGTCTGTCTCTGTCTTGACACAGTTACTTCTCTGCTCTGTCTGTCTCTGTCTTGTCACAGTCACTTCTCTGTATTGTCTGTCTCTGTCTTGGCACAGTTACGTTTCTGCTCTATCTGTCTCTTTCTTGACACAGTTAATTCTCTGTATTGTCTTTCCTGGCACAGTTACTTCTCTGCTCTATCTGTATCTGTCTTGGCACAGTTACTTCTCTGCTCTATCTGTATCTGTCTTGTCTGTCTTGGCACACATACTGATCTGCTCTGTCTTTGTCTCTGTCTTGGCACAGTTATTTCTCTGCTCTGTCTGTCTCTACTCTGTCTGTCTTGACACAGTTACTTCTCTGCTCTGTCTGTCTCTGTCTTGACACAGTTACTTCTCTGCTCTGTCTGTCTCGACAAAGTTACTTCTCTGCTCTGTCTGTCTCTGTCTTGACACAGTTACTTATCTGCTCTGTCTTTATCTGTCTTGGCACGGTTCTTTCTCTGCTCTGTCTGGATCTGTTTTGGCACAGTTACTTCTCTGTTCTGTCTGTCTCTGTCTTGTCTGTCTTTGCACAGTTACTTTTCTGTTCTGTCTGTCTCTGTCTTGTATGTCTTGGCACAGTTAATTATCTGCTCTGTCTGTCTGTCTCTGTCTTGGCACAAATACTGCTCTGCTCTGTCTTTGTCTGTCTCTGTCTTGGCACAGTTATTTCTCTGCTCTGTCTGTCTCTGTCTTGTCTGTCTTAGCACAGTTACTGCTCTGCTCTGTCTGTCTCTGTCTTGTCACAGTTACCTATATGCTATTTATCTGTCTCAGTCCTGTGTGCCTCTTCTCAGTGACCTCTAAGTGCTTTCCTTATCGTGTCTGTCTCTCCAGGTGACAACTCTTCTCTTACTGTCTCTATCATGTATGTCTCAATACGGTCACCTCTATGTCTCTGTCCCGTCTGCCTGTGATTGGCTCCTTCTCTGCTCTCAGTCTCTGTCTTCGCAACCTCTGATACTGAATTCTCTGTTCTCCTTCTTTCTACATGCACTTAATTTTTCTACACAGTGATGTCTCTGCCCCCTGTACTCTTTCTGCTTTTCTTCAGTGTCGTCTCTGCTCCTCCTGTCTGTCCTATTTCCTCTCCTCTATTGCCTCCCTGTTCTTCCTCTGGGCTGTTCCTTTGTGACTCTACTCGATGGCCCCACTCATCTGTCACACCTTTCTTTCTATCTTCTTCCTGCTATCAGCATCAGTCATGCACCCATCACTCATGCCACGGCTTCCTTGTTGATGAGGAAACTGTCCAACATGTTCTAAGCTATCTCCAACTCCAAGTCACAAACAAGACTGTAAATGGAACAAAATCATTAGTCATTCTCAGTCTTTGTTCACTTTCTCTAATGTCATTACAGAACAAAGATATCAGAAGGATGCATGGGGATTTATGATGCTGGATTAAAAGTAATAATAAACATTTATTAGTTGATTAAATAGTTAGATATTCCATTTAATGATGTTTTGTTATATATACACTGTTAATGAGATGTGAAATATCATCTAGTCATAACCATGTATCATTGAAGACCCCAAACTATGTCTACCTACCCTTTCCCAACAGCTTAGTATTTCTTATGAGAATGTCAGCTCTGTATATCATTGCTGTGATCAAACTTACTGTTAATTATTGTGGTAACTTCTGTTTTTTCCCCCTTCGCCTTAGGAGAGGTGTTTTTAGGTTCTACACTCAACAAATTTACCCTAGAGGAGGCCAAAGATTACTGCAGGACGCTGGGTGCACAAATAGCAACAACAGGACAGCTGTACTCAGCATGGAGTGAGGGAGTGGACTTCTGCAGCCCTGGGTGGCTTTCTGATGGCAGTGTGCGTTACCCCATTGTGACACCAAGAGAAAGATGTGGGGGGAATTTACCCGGGGTAAAAACAATTTTTCAGTTCCGCAATCAAACTGGTTTTCCAGACTCCAGTTCCAAATATGACGTATACTGCTTCAGAGGTAAAGACTTCTAAAGTACTTACTGAGCTGCTTGAGAGGGTTGACAAATATATCGTCTATGTAACATAATTCCAGAGCTTTGTTTACATGCACATAATAGAACACGTAGATGTGGAGAGAGAGAGAGCTCTCATTAAGTACTCCGGATAGTAATATTGTGTGGCAAAAGCACAAGAAAGCCAAGCAGTTAGAGGAATTTTGGTGAATAATAAAAATGATTACCCCATCCATTAGATGGTTGGTTTTTAGTGGGTAAAGTATTCACAATAGATAGATATATGAGAACACTTCATACTTGTTCTGGTTGTGACTTTCTCTCCAAGTGAGGGGAATGGTATGTAGTCACTGCCCATTGCTTGCCATGTCTATCTAACCCGACAACTTTTCCTAATTTTTGTTTTGCACCCTTTGTGCCTACATAACTGGTGTTAAATGGAAAGTCTGTTTTTTTTAAATTCTTTATTTATTCCAAGACAGGGTAACAAAAATAAAGCGTACAAATCAAGATAACAGTGCGTACCATCATAACTTTGTTCAATCATGATTTCCATGTTCATTTACATATTGCCAGCAAAATTACAGGCAGTAACATTGTAACAATAGAGATCTTGAAAAGCTTTAGCGACCATGTATCGTGAAGTAGAGCATGGATTCATATAGTAGCGTATATCCCGTCTCGGATTTTTGTTTAAATAGAAAGGAAAGACGTTCCTATGCCACCATACACACAGTTGTCAGAGAACATTGAGATGTTATATGGTCCATAAGTACGTCCCGGTTAGAAATACCCCAGGGTAGTATTGTATCTGCAAGCGTTCACACGTGGTCTCTGCAGTTCGTTAGCGACCATAAGTCGTAGATTTGTAAGTCATAAAAGGGAGAGAGAAGATGAGAGTAAGAAGAGTGATAGAACAGGACGTCCCTCAAATAACAAAGAGGTTTGTGAGAGGTAAAAACAGTGTGGTGTTATATTTATTCATGCTTTGGGGCATTTCAGGTCTCTAGCATCTCCCAGGGGGATCCCCCAGGTCTCTAGACAGAAGATGACATGCATGAGGCTGTGGGTCGTTAACGAAAGTAAGATTGTCGGTGCGCTCGGGGGACCGAGC
>OW240912.1:334355947-334416268 GCA_933207985.1 Pelobates cultripes | reverse complement strand
CGGAACAGAGTTTCTGTTTCCTGTAACCGGCCGGACTGACAGGAAGTGCACACTCAGTGTGCACCCTCCTATCACTCCGGCCGGCTGGCCACCGCGGACCGGAGTGCAGCTCGGCCACGCTACAGGGGAGGGGAGGGGAGAAGCTGCAGCCGCCTGAGGCTCTTAACAGAGCGCTCGGGCGGCTGCAGTATTTAAAAAGGGCCGGCCCGCCCCTGGCAGTGAGAGGAGCAGGGCCGCCGGACCGGGGAAGCTGCCACCCGGCCCGGCGGCTCCAGCCAGGAACGTGGCCGGCCCCCAGGTGCCGCGGCCCACCGGGAAATTTCCCGGTATCCCGGTGGGCCAGTCCGGCCCTGCTTCCATGACTAACCCAAGGTGTATGTATATGGCTGTAGGATCATGTCATATGCTAAAGGTAGGAATACATTTTTCTCATTTTGTTACAAATACTTAATTTAAAAAAAAATATTTTCCCTTTCAAAACTTGATGAAAGGATTATTATACTAAAAAATAATTTTGTGGTGACAATTGTCCTTTAATTTGTTAGAGTTAAGCAATTTGGGATGGGTCAAGTATATATAAAAAAAAAAAATGTCTCTCATTAGCATTGATACTCCATAAACATCAACATTTATTTTCAAATCTTCCTTCATTACTTGTAAATGGTTTCACTAGCACAGAAAGAATTCAAACCATGCTAATCCCACATTTTATACACATTTGAATCACCAAGAAACTCTCCTGAGTTTATAATTAACATACCAATAATTTGTATTCTATCTATTCTACACAAAGCATTCAGCATAATATAGTAATTCTTTGTTATTTTCTATGATGGAAAAGTAAGTATATTAAGAATGATATTGATGGGGACTATTAAAAGTGTGTGTTTAAATTAAGGGGCAATTTTAATTCTCTATTGTTTCATTTGGGTGTGGTACATATGAAACGCTCTTTCTCATATATTGGGAAAATGTATCATATATTATTTTTGGATGTTTCTGTAGTGACATAATATTTGTTAATGGGCGGTACATTATTTTGTTTATATCGGGTGTGGTTCCTATGACTGTATGAGGGTCAAATAGGATTGCAGTCAAAATGAAAACCAATATAATCATAGTATTTGGTTAACAAACTAACTGATCCATCACCAAACCTATCAATTAACTCTATCCTCCTTTCATAGTGATATTTTTTTTAAAAGGAAAATGTTTTCATTAGATACGAATTTGCAGCCAAATTGAAATTTCCATATATTGTACATTAGCCAAACTCGAATAATGAAATTAAAAACGTACTTAATTTTCTTTGCTATTTGAGACAATTTGGTTGTCTGTTTGGTTATTGTTCCTTACTTTGCGGATTACCATAGCATTTATTTAAAACATAGGATGTATTGCTGGCACATAAACATAGGATAAAACAACAATTTGCAATATTGTTGTTCAGGATACTTTCACACAAAAAATGATGTAAGTTTATACAATTATTAATTGTTTACAAAATATTGGGAAAATCAGAAGGTTTACGAACTATATGGTATCCCTAATCTTGCAATGTTAAGATAGGATCAGAAATAATTGTATAGAAGCAAAAGTGCTATCTTTTTCACATACAGTAGGTATGACAAAAATGGTCATGGTCAAATACCCTATTCATATCTGGAAATCCAGTTTTCTGCAAATACCACCAGAATGTAGAAATAAATGTCTGTAAATTGGCATAACGCCTACATGCAATAAAGACAGTTACCTTGTCTACACAATACAGACAGCTTGAGATAGCTTGGAGGAAAGACAAGACAGCTGGGATATGAGCACAGTAAAGGAGGAGACTATATTTAAAAGAAGAAAAAAAATACAACTAGAGGACATAGTCTTAAATTAGAGGGGCAAAGGATTAAAAATAATATCAGGAAGTATTACTTTACTGAGAGGGTAGTGGATGCATGGAATAGCCTTCCAGCTGAAGTGGTAGAGGTTTACACAGTGATGGAGTTTAAGCATGCGTGCGATAGGCATAAGATAAGGCCAGGGACTAATGAAAGTATTTAGAAAATTGGTTTTTAGAATGGTTTGTATCTGCCGTCACATTCTATGTTTCTATGACATTGCAGACAGTTTTTTCAGAATGCAAAAAAAACCTGTAATATAATCAGTGTCTTTAGAGTCCTCATACTAAACCTCACTTTTGAACATTAGTTAGATTGCTATGAGAAGAGAATTGTAGCATTTAAGTTTTACCCAAACATATATCAAGCGATCTAAATTCAGCTGAAATATTTTAGAGTTCCTAATTATAAACCAAACGTTGTGAACACATTATAAACACAGAGATTCTTAGAATCATGTTATAACCACAAAATATTAATATACAGGGAGTGCAGAATTATTAGGCAAATTAGTATTTTGACCACATCATCCTCTTTATGAATGTTGTCTTACTCCAAGCTGTATAGGCTCGAAAGCCTACTACCAATTAAGCATATTAGGTGATGTGCATCTCTGTAATGAGAAGGGGTGTGGTCTAATGACATCAACACCCTATATCAGGTGTGCATAATTATTAGGCAACTTCCTTTCCTTTGGCAAAATGGGTCAAAAGAAGGACTTGACAGGCTCAGAAAAGTCAAAAATAGTGAGATATCTTGCAGAGGGATGCAGCACTCTTAAAATTGCAAAGCTTCTGAAGCGTGATCATCGAACAATCAAGCGTTTCATTCAAAATAGTCAACAGGGTCGCAAGAAGCGTGTGGAAAAACCAAGGCGCAAAATAACTGCCCATGAACTGAGAAAAGTCAAGCGTGCAGCTGCCACAATGCCACTTGCCACCAGTTTGGCCATATTTCAGAGCTGCAACATCACTGGAGTGCCCAAAAGCACAAGGTGTGCAATACTCAGAGACATGGCCAAGGTAAGAAAGGCTGAAAGACGACCACCACTGAACAAGACACACAAGCTGAAACGTCAAGACTGGGCCAAGAAATATCTCAAGACTGATTTTTCTAAGGTTTTATGGACTGATGAAATGAGAGTGAGTCTTGATGGGCCAGATGGATGGGCCCGTGGCTGGATTGGTAAAGGGCAGAGAGCTCCAGTCCGACTCAGACGCCAGCAAGGTGGAGGTGGAGTACTGGTTTGGGCTGGTATCATCAAAGATGAGCTTGTGGGGCCTTTTCGGGTTGAGGATGGAGTCAAGCTCAACTCCCAGTCCTACTGCCAGTTCCTGGAAGACACCTTCTTCAAGCAGTGGTACAGGAAGAAGTCTGCATCCTTCAAGAAAAACATGATTTTCATGCAGGACAATGCTCCATCACACGCGTCCAAGTACTCCACAGCGTGGCTGGCAAGAAAGGGTATAAAAGAAGAAAATCTAATGACATGGCCTCCTTGTTCACCTGATCTGAACCCCATTGAGAAACTGTGGTCCATCATCAAATCTGAGATTTACAAGGAGGGAAAACAGTACACCTCTCTGAACAGTGTCTGGGAGGCTGTGGTTGCTGCTGCACGCAATGTTGATGGTGAACAGATCAAAACACTGACAGAATCCATGGATGGCAGGCTTTTGAGTGTCCTTGCAAAGAAAGGTGGCTATATTGGTCACTGATTTGTTTTTGTTTTGTTTTTGAATGTCAGAAATGTATATTTGTGAATGTTGAGATGTTATATTGGTTTCACTGGTAATAATAAATAATTGAAATGGGTATATATTTGTTTTTTGTTAAGTTGCCTAATAATTATGCACAGTAATAGTCACCTGCACACACAGATATCCCCCTAACATAGCTATAACTAAAAACAAACTAAAAACTACTTCCAAAAATATTCAGCTTTGATATTAATGAGTTTTTTGGGTTCATTGAGAACATGGTTGTTGTTCAATAATAAAATTAATCCTCAAAAATACAACTTGCCTAATAATTCTGCACTCCCTGTATACAATAGCATTGTTTTGTCAACTTTAAACCATACAAGAGATTTAGGGCTTATTTCCAATGCTGAGTATAAATATCTGCCATAAGTTGTCATTATTAACAACAGTCAATAGATATTAGCATCTACAAAGAAAACTCTACAAAAAAAAAAACCTCATACTCTGCTTCTGATGTCTACTTACTAGTAAGGTCTAACTAATAATGCTTGATCACTAGTCATTTCTACTGCAACTGGTACCGGTCATCACAGAGTTTACCATTGTGAAAATTGGAAAAAAAGTGCATGTATCAGTACCACAGAAGATAGAGCACTGTTTACCCATGTGGCTCTGACAAGCACATCAAATACCTAAAATAACAAAAACATAAAATTAACAAAAGTAGGTGCTCCAGGACCCCACTATTACTATGTAATGGCCCAACGTGTAGTCCCTAATGCATCCATCATGCAATGTATAACAGGATAATGGGTAATTACACTTTGCTCCAGGAGATGCCGAATCCTTGATTGTGACAACCAAATTTCAGCTGAAAATTTTGGCTATAAATAAACAACCCTTATAATGAATACACCGATCCACCTCATTGGCTGACATTATCAGAATTGATGGTCTCAGCCATCCCATAGAAATCAATAGTGTCGAAAGCAGCAGAAGGAGAATTAGGAGAGAGCGTGGGCCACTGAATTGAACAGAGGGATGATCTCAGAATACAGATTGAAGCAGGTCAAGCAGAGCGTTGGATTCAAGGAATTCGGTCAATCTAGCGTACGCAACTCAATCAATGATCTTGGAGGCAAATGGTAGTAGTGAAACTGGACGGTAGTTGTATAAGGACTTAGGGTCAAGCTTGACTTTTTTGGAATTGGGGTTGGTTGCATTCTTAAAGGGTGAAGGAATTATGCCAGAGGAGAGGGAGAGATTGAATATTTTAGTGAGTTAGCAGATCAAGAGAAGGACATAATGCAAGTGAGATGTGAGGGAATAGGATTGAGGGAACAAGTGGTGGGGCAGGAGGACTGAACCAGAGCAGAAACCTCTACTTGATACTAGAGATCTCATCCCTGATCTTGGAAATCTTTTCATTGAAGTAAGTTGTGAAGTTTGTAGCGGTCAACTTAGTAGGAGAACAGTGACATGGTGAAGATGAGAATTAAAAGTGTTAAAGAGGTGTTTGGGTCCTTGTTGGAGCATGGCTATGGGGGTATTAAAGTATTTTTCTTTTGCAGAGGAAAGAGCCACATTGTACGAGTGCAGCATAAATGTGTAGTGGAGGAAATCAGACAGAGTGAGACTTTGTCCAGCAGCATTCAGCAGTTCTAGAGTATTTTTAGGAGGTAACTGGTCACCTTAGTTTGCCAAGGTTGTAACCGGGGTCACAATATTTAAATATAGAAAGTGTCAGGATATCTAGTTCAGAGGATAAAGGGAGTTTTAGACAGGGCCAGTGCAAGTAATTCTGCCGCCCTCGGCAAAGATCCATTTTGCCGCCCCCTCATGAGATAGTTCCATCGAGTCATAAAGTTATTTTTAACAATTCACAGATTTCTTTCTACAATTTAGCAGATATACACCAAAAGAAAATATGCTTTTTTTCCGCAAGCCCTCCAATCAGAGGCTTCTCATTAAAAAGCTTCTGTTTTGGAGCGGCAGTTGTGCGTATGCACACTCAATCACAGCTTTAATATGTTTCCCATTGAGCGCTAGTTCAGTTCAGAGAGAAACTGAAGGCAGGGAGAAGGCAGGTGCACGCTAGTCCAGCACGTCTGCCTCTTCTGTTAGCTCTGTGGAGCTAAAGGAAGTGGAAGAAAACCTTCTTAGCTGTATGACAGACAGGGAGGTGTTTTTGACCCTAATTATAAAAGGTCCAATTTCTATTAAAATCAGTCCTTTTATAAACTGTCAAAAAAAGACAAATTGCAGACACATAAAACTTCTGCAAGTTGAAATACTTTGTGTGTGTGGAGTATTCCTCTCTCTTAGCAAACTGCCTTATATATACACAAACCCACAAATAAACTTCCTTATACATATAAACATACACACTGCTGTGATACTTATGGTAAAAGTTCATTTGGAACGCAACTACAGATACAATAATAACATTGATACTGTCACTTTAAGAAATATAATTTATTAAATTTGGGTGATTCCACTTTAAATATCCTCTGCAGCACTATAACTTGGAAATAATAATGAATATAAAAAGATAAATCCTGCTTGGGATTGCTTCACGGAGAATATGAGAGTTCATTAAAAGTAAAATTAAATTAATCCTGATTAGGATGAGAAAACACAGTCCTTTAGATTTAAATATAACATAAATGCAACAACTCAGAAAAGGAAATCAGCTGTGATGGTTATTTCCAATTCAGCAGTTAAGAAGTAGTTGGGTCCCAGCGAGCAGACAGGAGAATTCCCTTTTATCTTCCTCAATAATTTTAGTAAAGTAAATTCCAATGTTTAATCCCATTAATTGAAGAACTTATCTGTATTCCTGAAAAGTGATGAGAATAGAAGTCCTTTCCAGTAAGTTAACAAGGATATAGAAAGCCTTGTAGTATACTGAGCATTGGAGAGAGTCAAGGTCAAGTCTGTTCCAAGTCTGCGAGTGGAGAAGGCGGCGTAGTCAGAATCAGATATGCAAGGTTCGGTACAATCGGTTAAGCAGTAGAAGAGCTCCATCGGCAAATAGTAACATGAGAGTTACAAAGTATTAAGATACCAAATTGATTGAGCCATGCGTCTGCGAACGTGGCATCCTCTTGACAGGGAGGCATGTAACATCAGAATCGGAGAAATCCGGAAGTCATACGGGTATGCCGATCTGAGAGAGAATAATATGGGGGAATCATGACACTAATACATACACACACGTACACTGCCAATTACATACACAAACAGAAAGTGCCTTATACATACATGCAAACAAACTGTCTAATACACACACACACAGAAACTGCCAAATACATACATACATACACCAAAACATAAAAACTGCCTCATACTCAAATTCTTTCTAATACATATATACAAACACACACTGCCTAATGCATATACTCACATTCTGCCCAATACATAAACAAACTACCTCATACTCACACTCAAACTGCCTCATACTCACACACTACCTAATACATACACACACACAAACTGCCTTATAGATACATACTCACAAAC
The DNA here is from genome assembly GCA_933207985.1 of Pelobates cultripes. Taxonomy (NCBI): domain Eukaryota; kingdom Metazoa; phylum Chordata; class Amphibia; order Anura; family Pelobatidae; genus Pelobates; species Pelobates cultripes. Next base: position 334,409,151 of record OW240912.1, on the reverse strand, counting down.
TGTCTAATAAGTACATTGAAATATATGATTATTACATACATGTAATACATACACCAACAGACAAACTGTCTCATCCTCGCACAATGCATAATAGATACACTCACACACTGCCTAATATACACAAACACAGTTCAATACACACACACACACACACAAACACACACGCACTGCCTAATACACAAACATACAGACACTAACACACACACACACACACACACAGCAAGCTGTCCTCCTTCTCTCACATGCTTAAGTGGGGGCTTGGGTAACTGGAAGCAGCACAGTCAGTCAGTGTTACCTGCACCGTTGTCATGCTTACAGTCTTCCCATGGTCACTCCCAGCAGGCAAAGGATAGGAGGCAGCAGCGCATGGAAGCTGCGCCCTCCCACTGCTCTCCTCTTCAATAGACTTGGTTTCTGGAGTTGGGACGAGGGGGCTGAGGCAGGCTGTGAGTGGACTTACATATGGGAGGAATGGTGTTAAGGGTTTGTGGGCGGGCAGAGGCGGGATTACAATCGTAACCCCCTATATTCTGCTGAAATAATTGTATTTAGCCTAATTACAACAAGCAGGGCTGAACCAGTGAAAGGAGAGCACTGGCGGTTGTATCATAGGGGAGGCAGGATCTCCGTGACTAAACACAGCCGGCATATTCTGACTGGTGATCCAGACTGCATTACAGCCCTTGCAGCCGCCCCCCCTCTCACAGTGCACCCTAGGCCACTGCCTAACTGGCCTAATGGAAGTGCCGGCCCTGGTTGTAGAGGGAGAATGCACAGCTAGGGCAGGTGAGGATTGAGATGGGTAAAAGGAGAATCTGGAGGTTGGTGGGGAATTGCTGTAAGTCAAGACAGTGGAGATTGTCACAAGATTGATGTACCAAGGGTGGTATTATTTGGGTACGGGGTATGCCTATGTCAAATGTCAACATAGTTACATAGCTGAAAAGCGACTTGCGTCCATCAAGTTCAGCCTTCCTCACAAATGTTGTTGCTGTTGATCCGAAAGAAGGCAAAAAACCTGGTCTGAAGCGCTTCCAATTTTGCCACAAACTAGGAAAAAATTCCTTCTTGACCCCAAAATAGCAGTCAGATGTCTCCTTGGATCAAGCAGCTATTACCCCACTAATTAGAAATTATATCCCTGTATGTTATGTTTTTGTAAGTATTTATCCAATTTCAGTTTAAACATCTGTATGGACTCTGACAAAACCACCTCTTCAGGCAGAGAATTCCATATCCTTATTGTTCTTACTGTAAAAAAACCTTTTCTTTGCCTTAGATGAAATCTCCTTTCTTCCAGCCTAAATGTGTGACCTTGTGTCCTATGTATAGCCCTGTTTATGAATAGATTTCCAGATAAAGGTTTGTATTGGCCCAGAATATATTTGTATAAAGTTATCATATCCCCTCTCAGGTGCCGTTTTTCCAAACTAAACAGATTTAATTTTTTTAACCTTTCTTCATAACTAAAATGCTCCATTCCTTTTAACAATTTTGTAGCTCGTCTCTGGACCCTCTTCAGTGCCATGATGGTGGTCAAATAGAGGAACATTGGAGAGATTAGAGGTGGTATAGAGTTTGGTGAAGTTGAAATGAACATTGTTTCCTACTGTATAAAATGCAAAGTTAAACCATTGCATGAGGTTGAAGCAGGAGGTTGCAGAGAGCAGTTGAGAGACTTCAGAGGGGTAAGGGTTGTTGATTGGAATATTAAAGTCCCCACTGATAAGAGAAGGAGTGCTAGAGGAGAGGAAGTGGGGTAACCAGGAAGAAAAGAGTCAATGAATAGTCTAGGATGACCGGGGGGATAAATTATGGCAATTCTTAAAGGAGTGGGCTTTAATAAGAGGTCTTGTATAGCTGTATATTTAAATTTGCTGCACACAGAGTGGGCGTTCCAAGGCGCACACTGAATGTTGGTAGATGTGGAGAAATGACAGGGTACTAGGATGAGTTTTATGTGGTTTCTGATTGGCTTAGTGTGAGCGGAGGTGAAGGAGCAGAAGCAATGAGGTGAGTTGGTTTTGTATGGATGGGGTCTAGGATGTGATCGTTTGGGAATAAGAGAGAGAGAAGAGAGAAATTAGTGGAGGGCATCAGATGAGAGTAAGCGGGAGTGCAGCCGAGAGAAGGAAACGGAGATTGTTGGGAGTTTGAGGGAAGTGGGGGTAAGTAATAATTTTGATATTAAGGCAGAAGGGGGGGGAGAGGAGAAGATAGAGCATTGCTCAGATAAGCATGCAAACGATCAGAAAGGCTTGGAGATGGGGGAGTAGGTCAAGTGTATTGAGGACAGACAGCGGTGTATAATGTTTGGGAAAAAGTATATAGGATTGATTTGGAATATAAAAGTAGGAGTAGGGAGAGTGAGGATTGAGTGTAAGGGGTTAAGAAAATGCAGGAGTCTGCTGATTAGTGCTGTGTGTGAGACTATCTATAAATTAGGCAAAGTGCTGGGGGCGGGTCCTGACCGCCAAGCTGGATGGACGTGGAGCACCTCGGCTCCCTGATAAACCCATAATAAACAGCTTAAAATTACCCCTTCACGGCTTGAAAAACCCTTTAGCTGCTGTGAGAGGGCAAAGGGGACCCGAGCAACAACACTCGGTGTAACGGTCAGCTCCCGTCCGTCCGGCGACACGGACTGATGAGCAGATGGAACTGCGGCCTGCTGTGAGGCTCTGACGGGAGAAACGGACAATCTCCCGCGCTTAGTCCGGCGGGACCTTTCACATGCCTACTGAGGGCCCCGTTCTCCCCCCCCTGAGGGCCAGGGGGGGTTATCCCGGACCCCACCGGGGATGCAGTGATCACTCAAGACATCTGAGCGGCAGAAAGACCAACTTGGGACCGCATGGTAACAACCAAGACGGCCGCCGCGCTTATTCTAAGACGGAGAACAGAGAAGCTGGACACCGTCTGGTAAATGGAGTGGATCAGAAGACTGCACACTGACAGCAGCCTGAAGACAAGCGGCGTACTCCCTCTGCCCACTGGATAACTTCAGAGGGTGTATAATCCTCATGCAAGCTCGGCTCACTATAATGAGAATACTCACACCATTCAAGGCTTTACCTCCCACTGACACCAGCAGCTCTGTGGGGATTCGATCAGGACTCTAACCCTGCCTACATGGGGCATAGGCTCTATTCCTTTCCTGAAGCAGGTACCAGCAGGCACACCAAACCGGGCCCACTCCGGGCTGACAAGTCCCCAAGCATTTAAACAATCAGCGGGAATCACAAGGAACTTGAACTCGGCAAGGACACTGGCCGACTCAACACAGCTGCAGGAATGATCAAGCGGCTGCTAATCATACATGCCTAAAGTTATACCAGATTACTGTATACCCTTTATTTTAACACCTTACTTTTAATATCAATATATACTTATTATAGTTGACACCCCTCCTGCAACTCCCCACAGAGAGCAATTAAAATGCCTGAGCCTACAAGTAAACCCGGTAAGCCCAGCGCCCTACTATGCTCTGGTGGTAAAATTTATTAAGTGTATGGAAATCTGTAATTGATGTAACTATGCATAGCCTGTAAACCAACAACCACATAACAATCGTACAGCCAAGCATATATAGACTAGCTACAAAAGTTCTACCCACTTGTACCAAGCCTGTTATATCTTTTAAAATTTAAATGTGCTGTTTACTATGCCATGACATTGTAAGACATTGAATAGCCTGTACATGCCGTAGTGGCACTGCAGGCATGTTGTAATCTTATGCACAAAAAAATAAAGAATTAAAAAAAATACAAAATTAGGCAAAGTGATAGGGGTGGGATACGGGCAGGGTGAAAGGTATCTAATTTTTGTTCTAGTCTGAGTAAGGAAACTTTTAGCTTAGGCTGTGGGAGAGAGATATACACATTAGGGTCAAAAAGACTTGCTATAAGGCTATAGAATAGGGTGGTACCTCTATGCACAGATGAGGTGGGATTTAGTCAAGCAAAACAAACATTGGGTATCAATAAAAGAAGGGGGAGTACTGAAATCAAAGAGAAAAGCCATTAGAGCTATGCATATAGGTGAATAAAACAATAACATAAACAAGCCAAATATATGGAGTAGGCCAAGACATAAAGGTAAAAATAATACATACATATACATATATGCACCCAGACACAGGAGTGGAGAATAACAAATCAATAAATAAATAAAATAAAAATATACACAGGTGGGTAAAATACAATGAAATGATAATGTGCTGGATGAAGTCTTGATGTGGCCCTGCTCTATTCCGGTCTGAGGCAGGAAACGTTTAACTCTGTGGATGAGCGATATTAGGGTCAGATAGACCTGCAAGAGAAACTATAAGACTGACTCCTGTCACAGCATCGTTAAGGGGGGATTTTACTTCCTCCTTTGCCTTTACAAAAGTTGTGCATGTGTTGTTTGAATATTGTGCAAACCTATGTCTCCCATTCTGTTTTCTGCCCTGGAGAGAAATTGAGCTGGGGCTATGCACTGTCTATCTGCACACAGTCTCATTCAGATTACTGTGAATGGAACCTTAGCTAGACACAAAAGATCAGTGACGTGGCTGCTATCAGCTCAACTAGCAGTGCCACGCGTTCTATGGCTAAAAGACTCGTAACCTGCCTCATTGCATTTTCAACTGAATTATTTAAAAGTGGTGGAAAACACTTTATTGGCCATATTGGATAGTATTTCAGTATTGAAATTATTCATGCAGTTCATGCAACATAAAAACATCACATTGATGGAATAACTTTATTAATAAGTCTTTTTTAATATTAAATCATCCCCATCCCTACATATAGCCACTCTCCCCACAGCTTTTTTCTTTTCCCCAGTCACTCTTTTCTCCATTTCTCCCCTTTTCTTTCCAAACCACTGCCACATATTTAGAGAAGAACTGGGGAGATGGGGGAAACACATTTTGATTGGGATTTAACAAAGGTAAAGGAACTTGAAATAGGATTTAAAAGTTGGAGGATTTGGATTTACCATAGGAATAGGTTTGAGAGGTTGGGTGTAATGGATTTTAGTGTGTCATTGGGAAGGAACCAGCAAATTCAGGAACTTTAAATGCACATTTTTGTTGTGAATATAATGCTTCCACATGTCTAATTCATTGTGTATGAAATCCTTCTGCTTATAATGTCCCTTTATTTTTCTTCAAGATGCTTTCATTTGAAATCATTGAGTGCCCTCTAGTTGTCACCAGAGAAACTGCAATAGTCATTAATGTTATGCTTCATCACAGCATGAACTATGTATTATTTTGCTCTGATCTGTAAAAGGTGTGTTAGTCATTTATGGGGTGACCTCTTCCCCTCCTTCTTACTTCTTTTTCTGAACTCTTAACTCTGAACACTTAAAACAGAGACAAACATAGCGTGATACTATAAACTGCAATAACGCTGGGAACAATTCAAATTCTCATACTCATGTGGTTTTGTGCTAAATGTCCAGAATCTGGCTCTGGGGTTTCAACTCTGGTGACTATTCAGGGAATGATACCTTTTCCACATTCCACAATGCATCTAAATCCTTGGAAAAACTTACTGTACAGCTCAAATAATTATTTCAATAAACTAAAGATAAAATAAAACTCTGACACTCTGGCTGTTCCCTGTTTTGCTTCTTCAAATATGCAAAGTAGGCACTTGACTACACATACATGTTCATTAAAGGCGCCTGTCTAAGCACTTACGATTTACCTTTAAGAGGATCTTCTTTTTACTTATTTTCCTTAAAGGAACACTTGTCATTAAAACAAATCTAGCTTAAAGGCACACTCCAGGCACCCAGACCACTTCTGCTCATTGGAGTGGTCTGGGTGCCAACTCCCACTACCCTTAACCCTGCAATTGTAATTATTGCAGTTTTTTATACACTGCAATAATTACCTTGCAGGGTTAACTCCACCTCTAGTGTGCTTGAGCGTCGCTGGACGTCCTCACGCTGTGTGAGGATCTCCAGCGTCGTTCAATTCCCTATAGGAAAGCATTTCCAATGCTTTCCTATGGGGAGCTCTAATGCGCATGCACGGCATTAGGTCTCCCCGGCCGGTTGGAGGGATCAATCTCGCCCACCGGCCGACATAATGACTGGGAGAAGCAGCGGCGAGCAGAAACCACCACCGAGGGACATCGGCGGGGTCTCAGGTATGTAACCTGAAGGGGTTTTCACCCCTTCAGCAACCGGGGATGGGAGGGAGAAAGGACCTGCAGTGCCAGGAAAACGGATTGTTTTCCTGGCACTGGAGTTTCCCTTTAATGAGGCAGTTTGGATGTAGATCATGTCCCTGAAGTCTCATTGCTCAATTCTCTGCCCTTTACGAGTTTAATCATTTTTGTTTCTGTCCATGCAGCCCTAGCCATACCTCCCCTGGCTGAGACCAACACAGTCTGCATGACAACAACATGTTTTCATTTTCAATCAGGTGTTATTTAATTTAAAAGTTTTTATCTCCTGCTCTGTAAATTGAACTTTAATCACATACAGGAGATATGATCCTGCTAGTAGGCTTTTAACAGTGCAGGAATAAGAAATTCTATATTAAACAGAATTTTCAATAAAGGAAGTGTAAACATTAGATCTCACTTTACAGGAAGTGTTTAGGACGGCTGTGCATGTTACTTGCAGGGAGGTGTTAATAGGATTGCATAAACAAAGGGGTTTAACTCCAAAATGGCAGAGAATTGAGCAGTGAATGTACAGGGACATTGTCTATACACCAAAACTACTTCATTAAGCAAAGGTTGCTTGGTGACTTTAGCGTCCCTTTAAGTCAGTGGGTGGCAGCTACTACCTGGAGCAAAAGCAGATTGAAAGGGATAGTTATTGGGACTGACCACAAGTCTATGGCTCCTACTGATTCTCATCCTGACAACAGGAGCCTTGATCAAAAGGCCAAGTTTACATACAGGGTGGTCTAAAAGTAGGTATACAGTTTAGTTTATTTTAATTTTATTACGGTACGACACAAATTCCGGTCCGCATCAATGTCCATAAATAATTCTGAGATTAACTCTTTTAATTCTTCCATTGTCTGGGGCTTCCTCTCAAAAACCCTGTTCTTTACTACACCCCAAAAAAGAAGTTAGGCAGACAATGTAATAGGGCAGCAGGAAATGCTAGCAGAATGCTTGGTTGTATAGGGAGAGGTATTAGCAGTAGAAAGAGGGAAGTGCTCATGCCATTGTGCAGAACACCGCTGAGACCTCACTTGGATATAGTACGCAGTGCTGGGGACCGTATCTCCAGAAGGATATTGATACTTTAGAAAGAGTTCAGAGACGGGCTACTAAACCGGTTCCTGGATTGCAGGATAAAACTTACCAGGAAAGGTTAAATGAACTAAACATGTATAGCTTGGAGGAAAGACAAGACGGGGGGATATGATAGAAACATTTAAATACATAAAGGGAATCAACACAGTAAAGGAGGAGACTATATTTAAAAGAAGAAAAACTACCACAACAAGAGGACAAAGTCTTAAATTAGAGGGGCAAAGGTTTAAAAATATCCAGAAGTATTACTTTACTGAGCGGGTAGTGGATGCATGGAATAGCCTTCTAGTTGAAATGGTAGAGGTTAACATAAGGCTATCATAGACTTAAGATAAGGCCAGGGAGTAATGAAATTTTTAGAAAACTGGGCAGACTAGATGGGCCGAATGATTCTTATCTGCCGTCACATTCTATGTTTTATGTTTCTATGTTTTATGTTTCTATGTAAGTTAATTTGGGTGAACGTGGCAGTCATTTGTTACTGCCATGTTGCCCAATCCAGTGCTGTGGGAAGGGGCTGTCAAGGTAGTCCCTTACTGTAAAAGCATAGTGAGGAGGTGCCCCATCTTATTGAAAGAGCAGTTTGACAAAGTTGGCCCTGGTTTTGAGTTATGGCACTATCACGTTGCGCAACAAGAAAACTCATAAGTGTTTGAAATGTAACTGCCACTCTGTTGTGTGTCAGAGTGTAAGTGTACCGATATTATCTGTTGTTATTAATTTAATTGAATTAACTGTATGTAACCCTTTTTTGCCTTACTCCTGGCAGCAAGCCGTAGCTAGCAGCAGTTACACCTTATTCTTTCGCTGACAGGGATCCTGAGCCTCCACTATAGCTGGGAGATCGGGACATCTTGTTCTGACACAGTGCCTCCACTCAGTGCAACTTCTATTTATGGGGACCCACCCCACTGAGTAGATGAGTACCCTCCACTTAATAACTCAGAGACATGAAATAAATACAGACATGGAAATACACACTGTATTGTGGTTAAAGAGATAGACATATAACAGCAGAAATAACAATGCAGTTCCTCGCTAATGTTAAATGATGATAAAGTCACAAGAGTCTTTAGCAGCAGGAATGAAGACAACAAACTTCTCTTACCAACATCAATAACTACCTCTGAACAGTTAAACTCCTAGGCAGGGGCGTACCTAGAGCATATGGCACCCAGGGAGGGTCCTAGTTTTGCCCCCCACCCCCTCCCCAAAATGTAAAAAAACACCCACAATTTTTTTAATGTATGTAGCATTGAGAAGTGCTTGCGTATTTCAATGTAAGCATGCTTTTGTATAGAGTGTGAGTGAATGTAGGGGTGTGTTTGTATGTAGTGTTGGCATTTTAATGCAGGCATGCTTTTGTCTGTAGTGTTGGCGAGATGCAGTGGTGTGGTTATATATAATGGTGATGCTTTAATACAGAGGTGTGTTTGTATGTAGTGTTTACACTGGAATGCAAGGATGTGTTTGTGTGTAGTGTTGGCAAGATGCTGAGATGTATGCAGATATATACACACACTGACACACATGCAGATACAGACACACAGTCACAAACAGATACAGAGACACACATGCAACTACACAGACACACATACAGATACACAATGCCATCCTCCTGTTTAGTACCTGCTGGCTGAGGCTGTTGGGAGTTGGGCTCTAGTTCTCTCCCAATCAGTGCCGCCCTCCATCCTGCGTGTCTCAGTGTTAGCTGGGAGGAAGTGACTGAATTTCACTTCCCCAGGGCTGCCATTATATTATTACAGAAGCCTGGTCGCACTATTAAACCACCACAGCGCACAACTGGGCCCCTGAAGCAGTGGTGACTCTAGGAACAATATATAGGGGAGGCACATAAACAGTGGGGGCAGGGAGCATTAATAATTTTCACTAGGTAATGGGGTAATGTGCTGCCATTGGCTGTCTGACGACAGCATGTTGTGCATGCTGGCATCAGACAACACATTTGCATAGAATCCTCATTAGCCACCTACATTTCTGGGATGGCTGAAACCTCTTAAAGGACCACTATAGTGCCAGGAAAACATACTCGTTTTCCTGGCACTATAGTGCCCTGAGGGTGCCCCCACCCTCAGGGTCCCCCTCTGGCCGGGCTGGATGGAGAGGAAGGGGTTAAACTTACCTTTTTCTCCAGCGCCAGGTGGGGAATTCTCCTCCTCCTCCTCTCCTCCTCTTTGGCTGAATGCGCATGCGCGGCAGGAGCCGCGCACGCATTCAGCCAGTCCATAGGAAAGCATTCACAATGCTTTCCTATGGACGCTGGTGTCTTCTCACTGTGATTTTCACAGTGAGAAATGCGGAAGCCCTCTAGCGGCTATCAATGAGACAGCCACTAGAGGCTGGATTAACCCTAACATAAACATAGCAGTTTCTCTGAAACTGCTATGTTTATAAAAAAAAGGGTTAATCCTAGCTAGACCTGGCACCAAGACCACCTCATTAAGCTGAAGTGGTCTGGGTGCCTATAGTGGTCCTTTAACTTTGATCTTTGTTTAGCGGATAACTCCCCTATTTCTTATCCTTATGTGGGATTGCCATATTTAAGGACATCAAATAAGGGAGCTATCTGCTAAACAGCACCCTAATTTGTTATCTTTACATATGGAATCTCACATAAGGGCACCAATTTAGGGAATTCTCTACTAAACAGCAAAAAGATCAAAATTTAAAAAGCCTTTTTCTTAATTTTAATCTTTAGGTTGTTTAGTAGATAACTCACTTATTTGTTATCCTTATGTGGGATTGACATATTTAAGGACACCAAATTAGGGGGCTATCTACTAAACACATACATAACCACAGATATACACACGCATGTAGTTATTAAGAGGTCCAACCTCCCTACCTTACTCTGGGAGTGACTAGCGGTTGCTGCTGGGCTGGGATCTCTGTGCTCTTCCTTCACAGCTCACTTGCACAACCAGTAGTGATGCCGATGCCAGGATGACGTCATACCCCAGCTGCCGGCTTACTGCAGGGCGTACACAAACTCCTATATGGTCCATAAAAATGTTTAATCTCACTGCCTCTCAGTATATATCTGTCCTATCTGTCTGGGGGAATGTGACAACGTATATGTAAGTGGGTGAGTATTACTAGCAGGAGAAAGGTATATGGCAGGGTGGGACAGTGTGGTGGATACTATGACAGTGTGTGCCATTGCACACAGTGGATTGAAGGAGGTGACTGCAGGTGAGCTGGTGAGTATATGGTGTTTTATGTCACGGGTGGGAACAACAGGATTGGGTGTTATATGGAAGAAAGGATATTATGTCAAGGCAGGGGTGTATGGCAGGGTGTGTATTATGATAAGGTGGAGGTATATAGCAGGGAGGGTATTATGGCAGTGTGGGTATTATATGACATGTTAAAGGGGTATATGCCAGGGTGGGAATTATGACCAGCTAGTGGGTTTATAGCAGGGAGGGTATTATGACAAGGCAGGGGTGTATATGGCAGGGAGGGTATTATGACAAGGCGGGGGTGTTGAAATTTAAAAAACAACTACTTGTCCAGGGACTAAAGTGTTTGCCCAATCTACTTGTCTGCCGTGACTATCTACTTGTCCTGATACAAATCTTTATTGATAGTAATTTAGTAAACAGACCTGGTGTAGGGAAATAGTGTGGGGTGATAGGGATGTAGTATGGGTAAGACACATAGTGTGGGGTGGGATAGGGATGTAGTGTGCGTAGGGCATTGTAAGGCACATAGTGTGCTGTGGGATAGGGATGACAGAGTGAGGCAGGAACAGGTGGCAGAGCGTAGGAGAGAGGGGCTGACAGAGCATGGGAGGGAGTGACAGGTAGCAGAGTGAGGGAAAGAGGGGGTGACAGGGTGACTGAGGGAGGGAGTGACAGGGTGACTGAGGGAGGGGGTGACTTGTGACGGGGTGACAGGGTGACTGAGGGAGGGGGTGACTGGTGAGGGTGACTGGGGTGACTGGTGACAGGGTGACTGGGGGGTGACAGAGTGAGGGGGTGACAGGGTGACTGAGGGGGTGACAGGGGTGACTGAGGGGGGGTGATTGAGGGAGGATGACAGAGTGACTGAGGGAGGGGTGACAGAGTGACTGGGGGTGACTGGTGACAGAGTGACTGAGGGAGGGTGACAGGGTGACTGGGGGTGACTGGTGACTGAGGGGGGGGAGTGGCTGAGGGGGGGTGACTGGTGACTGAGGGGGGTGATGGGGGAGGGGGTGACAGGGTGAATTTACAATAATATTAACTTACCATGATTCAGGGGCTGTCTCTCTCCATCCCAGCCCAGGGTCAGACAGTGCAGCAGGTGCAGGCAGAGTGGCCGCAGGGGAGAAACCTGGCAGAATGCAGGCTCTGCGCCCCCTGCTGGCACACTCCATAACAACCTCCCTGGAGCTCAGTGATGACTCAGGCTGGGAATCCCCTCCCTCTGTTCTGACTCACTGACTGAGCGCCGGAGCCGCAAGGGAGAGGATTGTTATTGTAAACCAGCAGGAGGTACAGAGTGTGGCACCCCCCTACTGAGTGGCACCCGGGGCGGAAACCGCCCCCCCCCCCCTTAGTACGCCACTGCTCCTAGGTACCTGCAGGTAAATTGTGTGCACAACGTTGGGGCCCTTAGGTGTAGGTAGCGCTACCCAGATACAGTTATAAGGGAGAATCCTGAAGCAATCTCTGGAGACAGTACCTTTGAGTGACTTCTGTAACTGCAGATATTTCCATGTAGGACAGCAGCAGAACAGCAATGGCAATCCTTTTTCTTCCTTCTTCCTAAACCGTTGGCAACAAAGGTGAGTACACCCCTAAGTGGAAATGTCTAAATTGGGCCCAATTAGCCATTTTCCTTCCCCGGTGTCATGTGACTCGTTAGTGAATGGGGAGCAGGTGTGTTAAATTTCGTGTTATCGTTCTCACACTCTCTCACACTGGTCACTGGAAGTTCAACATGGCACCTCATGGCAAATAACTCTCTGAGAATCTGAAAATAATAATTGTTGCTCTACATAAAGATGGCCTAGGCTATAAGAAGATTGCCAAGACCCTGAAACTGAGCTGTAGCACAGTGGGCAAGACCATACAGTGGTTTCACAGGACAAGTTCCACTCAGAACAGGCCTCACCGTGGTTGACCAAAGAAGTTGAGTGCATGAGCTCAGCGTCATATCCAGAGGTTGTCTTTGGGAAATAGACGTATGAGTGCTGCCAGCATTGCTGCAGCGGTTGAAGGGGTGGGGGGTCAGCCTGTCAGTGCTCAGACCATACGCTGCACACTGCATCAAATTGGTCTGCATGGCTGTCGTCCCAGAAGGAAGCCTTTTCTAAAGATCATGCATAAGATAGCCCTCAAACACTTTGCTGAAGACAAGCAAACTAAGGACATAGATTACTGGAATCATGTCCTGTGGTCCGATGAGACCAAGATAAACTTAGTTGGTTCAGATGGTGTCAAGTGTGTATGGCGGCAACCAGGTGAGGAGTACAAAGACAAGTGTGTCTTGCCTACAGTCAAGCATAGTGGTGGGAGTGTCATGGTCTGGGCCTGCATGAGTGCTGCCAGAACTGGGGAGCTACAGTTCATTGAGGGAACCATGAATGCCAACATGTACTGTGACATAATGAAGCAAAGCATGATCCCCTCCCTTCGGAGACTGGGCCTCAGGGCAGTATTCCAATATGATAACGACCCCAAACACACCTCCAAGATGACCACTGCTTTGCTAAAGAAGCTGAAGGTAAAGGTGATGGACTGGCCAAGCATGTCTCCAGACCTAAACCCTATTGAGCATCTGTGGGGCATCCTCAAATGGAAGGTGGGGGAGCACAAGGTCTCTAACATCCACCAGCTCTGTGATGTCATCATGGAGGAGTAGAATACTACAGTGGCAGCCTGCGAAGCTATGCTGAACTCAATGCCCATGAAGGTTAAGGCAGTGCTGGGAAATAATGGTGGCCACACAAAATATTGACACTTTGGGCCCAACTTGGACATTTCCACTTAGGGGTGTACTCACTTTTGTTGCCAACAGGTTGAGACATTAATGGCTGTGTGTTGAGTTATTTTGAGGACAGCAAACTTGCACTGTTATACAGGCTGTACACTTACTACTTTACATTGTAGCAGAGTGACATTTCTTCAGTGTTGTCACATGAAGAGATATAATAAAATATTTACAAAACTGTGAGGGGGTGGGGTGTGCATGTAAATTTAGTATGGTATTCTTATATTTCTTGAACTTGAAAGGTACACCACACCATCATGACTGTAGAGCTTACCACTCTTATCCCCCCATGGAGATTAATTGGGGGAGATTTGTCATCCACTCCACACTTTCTACACCCATTATGATGGTAAGTAGTAACACCAAACACATATAATTCTGGGAATGTATGGCTTTAAAAACAATTTGTATGTTTTGATATAAATATAGTAGGCGAGGCAGCAGTTCATTTTTATCACATTAATCTTGGTAAAGCAGGATAGGTGCGGTCGAGACCAGTCTTGTAAATTATCCATTAAGGTGTTTAAGAGGGGAGTAATATTTGCTTGGTATAAATAGTCTAGATATAATGTTTGATGGGTTTTTGTTTGTCTGTTTGTTTTACATTTACTTGACTAGAAATTGCAGAGAAGGCTTTAACAGCATCTGAGAACGTAAAGAAAACTCAAATATATATATACACATATTATTGATATAATAACAATATATCCCATTGTGCTTTACAAGGGGATATAAACCAGAAAAAAAATACAAACAAATCAATGGGCACATTGAAAATCAAAAATGTTAAAACCACAATTCAGAAAGTAAATTAAAGCGATCCTATAGGCATCATAATCACTTCAATGCATTGAAGTGGTTATGGTGCCTGAAATCACTGCTAAATGGTTTACTCACTGTTTTGTAAAAATTCTCAGTCCCTTGCAACCCAAAGTCTACACACCAATTACGATTGTTGTAGGCAGAGCTATGCTTCCATCTTGTGCCATGCTAATTCATAGCAGGGATTGGAGCAGTTATTGGCTGAAAGAGCTCAGCTGCCAGGACTGAGAATCTCTACTAAAAGGTGAATAAACTATTTAATAGTAATGTGGTCTGGGTTCCCGCAGACTCCTGGTACCATAACTACTTTAATTATGGAACATATATTGTTCCTTAGACACAGGGCAGGGCAACAGGTCAGATACGACTTCCCAAGCAGTCAAGGGTGGCTGGCAAAATGACTGGAGTCAGTGGGGTAGAAGTGGGGGAGTAGTGGTCATATAATACTGAATATGGTCCTAGACAGTGCATTGGGGATTGCTAGCCATCAGTGGCGTACATACCATGGTCGCAGGGGTCGCGGCTGCGACCGGGCCCGGCCGCCCCTGCGACCCGGTATGTACCCACAGGGACAGCCTCTTCTCCTAGGGGGGGCCAGGAGGTGGCCACCTCAGCCCCCGAGGCTGGCCCTGCTGTCACCGGGCAGGTGGCCAGTCGGGTGCGCGAGGGAGCACTCAGTGCTTCCTCTTCAGCTCCCTCGCGCACCGCACTGATGCTGGAGCCGAAGAGGAAGCACACAGGGGAAAGTGCTCCCTCGCGTGTTGGCCGACGGCCGGCCGGCCAGCCCGCCCACCCAGTGACCTGCCGCCAAGGAGCCAAGCAGCACCACTGGACCCCAGGGAATCCCCCCAGCACTCCAAAAGGTAAGGAGGCTGGGGGGATTAAATTTGAAAAAAAAAAAATGTGTGTGTGTGTGTTAGAGTGTGTGTGTGTTAGTGTGTGTGTGTTAGTGTGTGTGTGTGTTAGAGTGTGAGTGTGTTAGTGTATGTGTGTGTTAGTGTGTGTTAGTGTATGTGTGTGTTAGTGTGTGTGTGTTAGTGTGTGTGTGTTAGTGTATGTGTGTGTTAGTGTGTGTTAGAGTGTGTGTGTGTTAGCTGGTGTGTGTTAGTGTGTGTTAGTGTATGTGTGTGTTAGAGTGTGTTAGGGTATGTGTGTGTTAGTGTATGTGTGTTAGTGTGTTAGTGTGTGTGTGTGTGTGTGTGTGTGTTAGAGTGTGTGTGTGTGTTAGAGTGTGTGTGTGTTTGTGTGTTAGTGTATGTGTGTTAGTGTGTGTGTTAGTGTATGTGTGTGTGTTAGTGTGTCAGTGTTTGTTTGTGTTAGTGAATGTGTCTGTTATTGGGTGTGTGTCTGCTAGTGAGTGTGTTACTGTGTGTGTCTGTTACTGAGTGTGTTTGATGTCTGTTAGTGAGTGTGTGTTTGTCAGTGAAAGTGTATGTTTTGTAAGTGAGTGTGTATGTATGTCTGTCGCTGAGTGTGTCTCTGTCAGTAAATGTGTGTGTCTGTTAGCTAGTGTGTATGTGTCTGTTCGTGAGAGTGTGTGTGTGTGTCTTCAGCATTTACCTTTCTCCAGCGTCGGACTCCCTTGGCGCTGGGGATCCCTCCGCCTCTCAGCTCCGAATGCACATGCGCGGCAAGAGGCGCACGCGCATTTAAACCGCCCATAGGAAAGCATTACTCAATGCTTTCCTATGGACGTTCAGTGTCTTCTCACTGTGATTTTCACAGTGAGAATCGCGGAAGCTCCTCTCTCAGCTGTCACTGAGACAGCCACCAGAGGCTGGATTAGCCCTCAGTGAAACATAGCCGTTTCTCTGAAACGGCTATGTTTTCAGCTGCAGGGTTAAAACTAGAGGGACCTGGCACCCAGACCACTTCATTGAGCTGATGTGATCTGGGTGTCTGTAGTGGTCCTTTAACCCCTTAAGGACACATGACATGTGTGACATGTCATGATTCCCTTTTATTCAAGAAGTTTGGTCCTTAAGGGGTTAAGTGTGTGTGCATACCGGGGTCGCAGCCCTGCAACCCCTGCAACCAGGTGCCCGCCACCATGTGTTGCAACCCCGACCCGCGCCGAGTAAGCGCGGGGGGGGGCACGGATCAATTTTTGCATCGGGGCCCCATGGGTCATGTGTACGCCACTGCTAGCCATCATAGTGGGTATTTTTTGATTTTGTCAGGGGGCTCCATTTCTGCTTCCCATCCAACACATTCCAGCTCCGTCAAAGTGTAAGATGTCAGGATACTTACTGAGGGAGTGTGCGGGGAAATTACATTTTTAGCTGCTCTGTTCTGGTGGGGAAGCAGAGACTGATTGGCAGAAGCAAAGATTCTAGTTTTGTTTTTGTAGAATAAGCAGAGAGAAAGAAAGGGGGAGAGAGATAGGACTGGGAGAGAAGGAGAGACATGAGGCTAAGAGAGAAAAGTAGAGCTGAAAGAGTGATACATAGTGCCAGAAGAAAGCGAGAGATATAGGACTGTGTGAGAGCGATGGGGCTAGGAGAAAAACAGAGAGAGATGGGGCTAGGAGAAAGAGAGAGAGAGATGGGGCTAGGAGAAAGAGAGAGCGAGAGATGGGGCTAGGAGAAAGGAGAGAGAGAGATGGGGCTAGGAGAAAGGAGAGAGAGAGCTGTTGCTAGGAGAACGACAGAGAGAGAGAGAGCTGTTGCTAGGAGAACGATAGAGAGAGAGAGATGGGGCTAGGAGAACGACAGAGAGAGAGATGTTGCTAGGAGAACGACAGAGAGAGAGAGATGGGGCTAGGTGAACGACAGAGAGAGAGAGAGCTGTTGCTAGGAGAACGACAGAGAGAGAGAGATGTTGCTAGGAGAACGACAGAGAAAGAGAGAGAGATGGGGCTAGGAGAATGATAGAGAGAGAGAGATGGGAATAGGACAAGTGGCATAGGTAGGATTGCTAGTGGTCGAGATAACATAAGCTTGGAATAGAACATGTGACAAAGCAATAAAATTAAACTAATTGTAGTGTGCAGTTGTCTTACATAAATCAAACTCTCACAGTCATGTGTTATATACATGCGTACTTCACAGAGCTCTAGAAAAATACTTTCACATTAATATATCACGTAGGCTTACTGCAATGAAACAGTTTTATCTGCTGTGCAATATCACTGAAATAAATCTATCTGAACGCGCTTGGCCGAGGCTATGCATACAACACTAACTTACATCCTCTCACATTTATACATCCACAGCAGAATTTCTTCCTGTTAGGTAGGGGTGTTGGGAAATAAAAGTAAACACATGATATCTGTATATTAGTTCAATGGGTATATCATATATAAGTGCAATTCTTTATGGCAGGTGATGCCATTAAGGTGTTAATCTCCATTGTAACGGATCACCTGGCACCCCGACTGGGTACCTCTGTTGAAGGATGCTCCCAGCGCTTCCTGAGAACTCCAAGCACTGCAGCAGACACCACAACCACCGAACCGGAGCTGAACAGGAAAAGCATACAATCAGCTTACACTCCTGGCAATCAGCATACAATCCAATTCCCCCAATAACGAGACGACACTTCGTTTTGAGGTCAAGCAGAACTGATTGTTCTGTCGCATACAGCCTCTTTTATTCACAATCCACAAACACAGTACAGCCCACAGGGTTTTGAAATACAACCAATCAATCCGTACAATACACACAGACACTCCCACACAAAATCCTCCCCTCTGCCTGTGATATGATTACTGAACACAATGGTTAATATAATTATCACAGGCAGAGAAATACAGTATTATAAAACATAAAACAAGGACCCCAAAACATGCAATAACCCCATAAAAAGTATATCCTCTGAACCGGTGGGTCTGGGTGAACCACATATCCAAAATTAACCCAGATCCGTTCAGCAGTTTGGAAGATACCGTTTAATGCAGATTCTGCAGAACATATTATTATTATTATTATGATATTTATAGAGCGCCGTCAAATTCCGTAGCGCTTTACAATGGGTGGACGAACAGATGTATTTGTAACCAGACAAATTGGACACACAGGAACAGAGGGCTTGTGGGCCCTGCTCAATGAGCTTACATGCTAGAAGGAGTGGGGTAAAATGACACAAAAAGGTAAGGATAGTATTAGACTAATGACAGTTGCAGAAGAGGAATCAGTCAGGAGCTATTAACAGTTTAATTGATACGCTTTTATAAAGAAGTGGGTTTTTAACGATTTTTTGAAGGAGTGAAGACTGGGTGAGCATCTAACGGAGGAGGGAAGCGAGTTCCACAGGAACGGTGCAGCCCTCGAAGAAATCTTGAAGGCGAGCATCAGAGGTGGGAGTACGGACAGAAGATAGACGTAAGTCTTCAGCAGATCGTAAGGGCCTAGACGGGACATACTTGTGTATAAGGGAGGATAGATAGGTGGGAGCAGCATTATGTAGAGATTTGAAAGCAAGAACCAGAATTTTAAATTGAGCTCTATATTTTATAGGAAGCCAATGTAGGGACTGACAGAAGGGTGAGTCATGGGAGGTGCGGGCGGACAGGAAGATGAGCCTCACTGCCGCATTCATTATGGACTGTAACGGCACTAGTTGGGAGCACGTAAGACCACTGATAAGCAGATTACAGTAGTCAAGGCGAGAAAGGACAGTGGAATGGACCAACACTTTAGTCGCATCTGGCGTTAAGTATGGGAGGACGCGTGCAATGTTTTTGAGATGGAAATGACAGGATTTGGCGATAGATTGAACATGAGGCTTGAAGGAGAGGTCGGAGTCAAAGACAACACCTAGGCAGCGAGCCTGCGTGGTGGAGCTGATGGTAGCACCGTTGACTTGGAGGGAGACAGACACAGGAGTAACAACACTTGAGGGAGGAAAGACCATAATTTCAGTTTTGGTCAAATTTAGTTTAAGGAAGTGGGCAGCAATCCAGTTAGAAACAGCAGAGAGGCAGTCAGAGACACTGGTCAAGAGGGACGGGGAGAGATCAGGAGAGGACAGGTAGATTTGCGTGGCATCTGCATAGAAATTATATTGGAAGCCAAAGGAGCTAATGAGTTTACCAAGGGAGGCAGTATAGATGGAGAACAGTAGGGGACCAGGGGCTGAACCTTGGTGGACACCAACAGAGAGGAGTTGGGGAGAAGAAGCAGAGCCAGAGAAAGAAACACTGAAAGAGCGCTGGGAGAGGTAGGAGGGGCACCTGGAGAGAGCAGTATCTTGTAGACTGATATTGCGAAGGATGAGAAGAAGCTGTTGATGATCAACAGTGTCAAAAGCCGCAGACAGGTCAAGGAGAATTAGGATAGAGTAGTGACCACGAGATTTTGCAGCGCGTAGATCATTGGATACTTTCTTCAGTGCCGTTTCCACAGAGTGCTTAGCGCGGAAAACAAGACTGAAGCGGGTCTAGCAGAGAGTTGGACTCGAGGAAGTCTGTCAATCTCACATACACAATTTTTTCAAGGATCTTGGATGCAAAAGGCAGTAGCGAGATAGGACGATAGTTGGATGGGGAGTAAGGGTCAATTCTTTAGAATTGGGGTTACAGTTGCATGTTTGAAGGGCAATGGAAATATACCAGAGGAGAGAGATTGAGAATTTTAGTGAGAGGTGAGAGGTGAGACGAGTACTGATTCTGCTTGTCGGGTAGGTTGGGGCTGCACGAAGCTGAGCAGGTGTTGGTAGTCCTGCTTCAGCTCCCACTCCCTTGTTACCAGGAGGGTCATGTCTTTGCTCACCTCGCATTCGTCAGCCCAGACATACATGCCCATCTGGTAGTCGTAGATGTCCCAAAACCTAGACCCCTCCGTGCTGCCAAGATCAATGTCATCCTCCAAGGTATCCCATAATAAACCCGGGCCATCATAATCATCCCCCTCCGGTAAGTTGTGCCCGGTCGTCCAGGGGTAAGTCGAATGGTATGCCACCAGAGGGCCTGGTATGCATTGTCTAGCCAGATCTCTCGCCATACCAGGGTCTCTACTCTTGTCACCCACTCATCCAGGGGCTGCTCTCCCAATAAATACATCCGCATCGCCACACGCTTCTGTAGCCACTGCTCATCACTGGGGAGACTCTCACCTCGTCGCCACTGGGCATCTTCCAGGGCATCATACCAGAGTTCCTTTCTGTCTGCATCCCTGTAGTCCGCGGCCGCCTCCTCCTCTCCATCATGGAACGCTGTCCGAAAACATGCCTCTGATACATAAAGTGGTGGCCACCCAGTAACTCCACAGTATGTCCCCAGACGGTTCTTAAAGGGCCAGAAGCAGCACAACACAAATCCATTATGCCCAAATCATTATGCCCATTATGCCCAAATCATGTCTTTAAAGGGCAATACATCCCAGGGGCAATAGTCACATGGCAGGAGGCTGGCAATCAGTCTTCTCCAATGTCCAGTGGTGAGGTCGGTTTCGCCACATCCATAATCCATTGTTTAAAAGACACTATGTAGTACAGGGTACCCTACTCACAATAAAGTGCTGAAAAATACATTTCCTCAGCTCTAACAGCCTAATGCCTAAACCCCCATTATTTTTGCCTAAATTAGGTGTTTAAAAAAAAACTAATACAATCTGTGAGCTTTGAAGTTTCTGTTTATTGTATGAATTGGCCTCAGCAGCACATTCAGGTGAGTGCAGCCCCCTGGTTTCATTTATATATTTGGGAGTCTAGCGAACTCCTTGGTTTCGTACCCCTCCTTGTCACAGGTGCCTCGTTCCATAGAGCCCAAAATATAATTTGTTCTCCAAGTAAGTGGGTTAATCTCAGAAGAGCAGACATTAGGCTGTTAGAGTAGGACCTGCCAAAGATGGGGTTTTGGCAGGCTTATGCAATGTATGATCATATAATGTAATTGTGTATTGTATGAATTGGCCCCAGCAGCACCCCATTTATACATATTCAGGTGAGTGCAGCCCCTTGGTTTCATATATATTTATTTTTCTTTCCATCTCCATGTTCCACAAATAAAATGTGAACAATTATTAACATTTACATATTTGCATATACTTTTCGAAAGACATAGGAGCAACTCCCTAAAGCTCTAATTCGATGGCATGTGACAACTATGAGTTTCTTCCCAATACCATCCAGCTGATGTTCTACCAAAGAAAATAACATCACATGTGGTTGGAAAGCCCAAAAATACAATAAACATGCAGCCAGGTTGTTAACCATGGGTGGATGCATAGGCGTGCGCAGCTCATTGCATAAGGGTGTGCACCCTAAAGCACAAACACACACGCCGTATATATATATATATATATATATACACATACACAAACACACATACACTACTGTGTGTTTGTGTGTGTGTGCTATGTGTGTGAGGGCACTGTGTGTATGTGAGGGTGCTGTTAGTGTGTATGTGTAAGGGTGCTGTGTGTGAGGGTGCTGTGTGTTTTTCGTTTGTGAGGGTGGTGTGTGTGTAAGGGTGCTCTGTGTGTGAGACCATTTAGTTAATTGCCCCCTCCCTTCTTACCTTTTGTAGGGAGGGGGGACCGTGGTGCTGCCATCCCTGGTGGTCCAGTGATGAGAGAACTCTAGCCTGCGGGGCTAGAATTCACTTTCTCGAGATTTGAACGTTGCCGCGGCAATGCTCCGACCTCGCAAGAGCTCCCCGGCAGAGCGGCTGGCTAGAGCTCCCTGGGTCCTCTCCTGCCTCCCCCCCTGCCTGTAGGTCGGTGAGGGAAAGCTCTCCCTCACCGTCCCATGGAGGCACATAGCGGGGCCGCGGGGATTAAGGTGTGCTCCGCACGCCTATGGGTGGATTTTAGGAGGGGCACAGTCAGATGGTTTTGCAGCAGAGTGCAACTAGAATTAAAATGTTTATAGCTCTGGTGTGAGAAATATTGATATGGGGAGTTGTGATACTTCTACACATTGCACATATATTGTGAGGCATATTGTTGTGGGTCTCAGTGATACTAATAAATATTACACATTAGTGTGAGTTTAATTGATATAGTATGATAAAGTATATTGGTACCTAGACTTGACTGGGCATAAGCAGCTAAAATACATCACCACACACTGAAGTCCCCCCTTTTGGATATGTGGGTTATTGGATCCCTAAATTTCCCGTTAAGCCCTCACCCAAAAAAGGTTTAATGATATGATAAAAGTACAAAGATAAAAGTTATAATGATCATGCAAACGTTTAAAAAAAAAAAAACTATTAAAAATAAAATGCAAGCTGGAAAACAATTAAATCCAATATTCAGATGCAAAAATGAAGGTGTGCTATCCAGTAAGGATGGGTTCATATAGTGAATGTAAGGAAAGTGTATTTGAGCAAAGGAATAGCGCATACGGGGAAGAGATGATGTACAAGATTAGGAAGGTAAAGTAGTCATTAAAATACAGGACTATTGTGCATTAGAGGATGTGATATTTCCACTGCACATATAATAGAGAATTCTCCAACTCAAGAAGCCCATATTCTGCAAAACGTGTCTCGGACCAAGAGGATTTTAATTTTGTTTGTATTATTTTAATCTTAAATTTGATTAGACTTGTTTTTAAAAACATTTTTCCATAGCTAAATACATTATAACAACATTCCCCACGATATCCTGTCTCTATCTCACGTGCTGTTCCTGTTGCTGGTCATTTCTGGCGATGGCTTCTGGTATCCAGTACTCTTTTTACAATTTGTGTTTCGTTTTTTTTGGTTTACTATTCTATGTCTGGTTTTCTGGGTTCATTCCTTTATTCTGTTCCTGGAATTCCCCGTCTCTTAGATTCCTTAAAATGTTTTTTTTGTTTTTTTTTGCCACACCCGTGCCATTAATCCTTTTTGTTTCAGTCTGGTCCTGCAGACAGTGGTTTCATTTCCTCTGCTCATTCTTAGCAGGTAAGTGCTGTCTATGTTTTATTGTTGTTTATTTAGTCATGCATATCTAGGCCGTTAGGACTTACCATAATTGGAGTACTTTGGCGCAGTGGTGGGCAGTGGCGTCGCTATGGGGGGCCATGGCCCCCCCCTACATCATGCTGTGCCCCCCCAAGGGAATGCAGGACAAAGGAGCTGGAGAGATGCAAGGGCCGGAGGGAGCACTGACAGGCTCCCCGGCACAGGCCCCAAACGAAGCCCTGCCCCTGCCGTTAAGCAGCAGACCTTGCTGCTGCTGGAAAGGCCAGAAGATGGCTGTCTGACCCCCAGCAACAACCTCCAGTGACAGGTAGGCTTAATGTGCTTGTGTGTGTGTATCTCTGTGTGTATGGACTCAGCAGTCTGTGTGCGTGTGTATGGACTCCGCAGTCTGTGTGTATGTATGGACTCCGCAGTCTGTGTGTGTCTGTGTGTGTGGACTCAGCAGTCTGTGTGTGTGTGTGTGTGTGTGTGTATGGACTCCGCAGTCTGTGTGTGTGGATTCAGCAGTCTGTGTGTGTGTGTGGACTCCGCAGTCTGTGTGTGTCTGTGTGTATGGACCCAGCAGTCTGTGTGTGTGTATAGACTCAGCCGTCTGTGTGTGTGTATGGACTCAGCAGTCTGTGTGTGTGTGTGTGTGTGTGTGTATGGACTCAGCAGTGTGTGTGTGTGTGGACTCAGCAGCAGAACCGTCATCAGGGCATGACAACCATAACGGTTGTCATGGGCCCGGCGGTCCTGGAGGGCCCGAACTACTCTGGCAGTCCGAACCCCACATTCCTTATGTGCACATATATATAGCGATTTTCACTGTATATGTGCACAGAGGGTCCCCTGCTACCTGTACATTGAAGAGGGGGCCCAGCAGCACACTCTGTCGTCCTTTCCAGCGGCTCTCCGTCTAACTTCCGTGCGCCCTGCGGCCGCCAGATTGTTGCCACGGGTTACCATGGCAACACTCCGCACAGCATGCAGGCCTGTCTCACGAGAGTTAGTCAGAGAGGAGCTGGAAAGGAAGACAGTGTGTGCTGCTGATCCGCCTCTTAAATGTAATGCGGCTGGCTCCCTCCACCATGCCACCGGACCACCAGGGAATGCGATCAATAAAATTGAAATATACACAAATAACACACTCTGCACTACACACACACACTACATTCACTAAACACACTCTGCACTACACATACACTACATTCACTAAACACACTCTGCACTCACTACAAACACTACATTTACTAAACACACTCTGCACTACCCACACACTACATTCACTTAACACACTCTGCACTACCCACACACTACATTCACTAAACACACTTTGCACTCACTACAAACACACTACATTTACTAAACACACTTTGCACTCACTACAAACACACTACATGCTCTATACACACTACATTCACTATACACACTACATCCACTACAAAAACACACTCTGCATTTACTATACACACCTACATTCACTACACACACACTCTGCGTCTAATGCATGCATACAAACATTACATACATTACACAAAACGTACAATCTGCATCCACTATACACACTGCATCCATGACACACATATCGCATCCACTACACACATTCTACATCCACTATACACACTGCATCCATGACACACATTCTACATCCACTATACACACACACACACTTCATCCTTGTGGGCGGACTCGAGCCTGGGCCCGGGGGCCCAGATCTTGAGCTGTGTCAGGGGCCCTAAAATTTCTGATGGCAGCCCTGCTCAGCAGTCTGTGTGTGTGCATGGACTCAGCAGTCTGTATGTGTGTATGGACTCAGCAGTCTCTGTGTGTGTATGGGCTCAGCAGTCTGTCTGTGTGTGTGTATGGGCTCAGCAGTCTGTGTGTGTGTATGGGCTCAGCAGTCTCTGTGTGTGTATGGGCTCAGCAGTCTCTGTGTGTGTATGGACTCAGCAGTCTGTGGGTGTGTATGGACTCATCAGTCTGTGGGTGTGTGTGTGTGTGTATGGACTTAGCAGTCTCTGCGTGTGTGTGTGTGTATCGACTCAGCAGTCTGTGTGTGTGTGTGTCTGTGTGTGTGTATGGACTCAGCAGTCTGTATGTGTGTGTGTATGGACTGTGTGCATTCAGCAACGCCTGTGTGCATTCAGAAATCTGTGTGTGTGTGTGTGTGTGTGTGTGTGTATTCAGCAGTCTCTCGGTGTTCGTATTCAGTGTACTGTGTGTATGTACTCAGCAGTCTATCAATAATAAAAAAATGTATTCCTGTGAGTTGTTGTGTAGGAAGGGCCCCAGTGCACTGCTTTGCCCGGAGGCCCTTAACACTGTTAAGATGGTACTGCTTGTGTGTGTCAGTGAGCATGTGTGTGTCAGTAAGCTTGTCTTTAGTGAGCTTGTGTGTGTCCCTGAACTTCTTTGTAGTGAGCCTTGTATTTATACAAGTGAGTTTGTCTGTAGTAAGCGTGTGTGTGTCAGAGTTTTCTGTCTGTCAGTGAGCCTATTTGCACATATCAGTGAGCTTGTGTGCTCACTGTACAATATATATCTGGAAGGGGTTTTCAATCACAATTTTTCCCCACCATAACCTAATTGGATTTTGCTTCCCAAGCACTACCAAGCCTCAAACCAGTGACCAACCTCATGCTGAAGAGTTGCATTAACAACGAAACAGCTGTCCATGAGTGGTTCACTGGTTTTGCATCTTATCCTAAATTGTGTTCCAAGCAGTTGTATACTGCAAACACAGATTAAAAGGAATCCATGTTTAAAATGGAATGAGGCAAAAATGTGATTCTTTGTTAAACTAATTTGCATATGCCCACCCAGAATCCTTTGCGGTTGTAACATCACTGCAGATTTGGGATTTCAGTGGGAAAAGCAAGTCTTATGGCTTGACTGGTGTGCAGATTTTTGTTTAACATTGTATTAACTATCCACAGACTTCAGGTGGAAGGGGTTTTCAATCACAATTTTTGCCCACCATAACCTAATTGGATTTTGCTTCCCAAGCACTACCAAGCCTCAATAAGCAAACCAGTAACCAACCTCATGCTGAAGAGTTGCATTAACAACGAAACAGCTGTCCATGAGTGGTTCACTGGTTTTGCATCTTTTCCTAAATTGTGTTCCAAGCAGTTGTATACTGCAAACACAGATTAAAAGGAATCCATGTTTAAAATGGAATGAGGCAAAAATGTGATTCTTTGTTAAACTAATTTGCATATGCCCACCCAGAATCCTTTGCGGTTGTAACATCACTGCAGATTTGGGATTTCAGTGGGAAAAGCAAGTCTTATGGCTTGACTGGTGTTCAGATTTTTGTTTAACATTGTATTAACTATATATATATATATATATATATATATATATATATATATATATATATTGACTTGTAGGAATGGCATACATTTTTTTCCAGGGCTGCTTTGGATTCCCAGTTTGGCTCTGCCAGCGAGTGCGCTTTACCGCTGAATCATCTGTGTGAGCTGCCGCACACTTTAGCCCTGTTACATGCGTCTGGGAGCTGCTGTTGACATGTACTAGTAGTCTAGAGATTGGGACATAAGGGTATATGCTCAGCTATCTGTATAATACTATAGTGCTGTTCTCTGTATAATACAGATCTGTGTGTGTATAATATCCTGGGATAGTCAGTGCTTCCTGTATAGTGCAGCTCTTTGTTTAATACAGGTCTGTGTCTGTATAATATCCTGGAACAGTCAGTGTTCCCTGTATAGTGCTGCTCTCTGTCTTGGGATATTATACACAAACATACCTGTATTATACAGAGAGCAGAACTATACAGGGAGCACTGGCTGTTCCGGGATATTATACACACAACCATGTATTATACAGAGAGCAGCACTGTACAGGGAGCGCTGTCCCAATTTATTATACACACAACCCTGTATTATACAGAGAGCACTGACTGTCCAGGGATATTATACACAGACAATAATTGATAGCTGTGCTGCAAAATGTCCTTGGAATTTCTTTTCAAATGTTGGCAACTATGGCACTGTATCAAGGGAATCCTCCACCAGGGATTATTAAAAAAACAAAAACAACACATTGTGTCGGGGGTGGGGCTTAACATGCGGCAGGGGCGAGGTCAAACTGCGGCAAGGGTGGGGTTAAATGTGCCCCCCTACTTTTGTCCCTGGCCCACCATGTGCCCACACCCTAAAAATGAATCCTAGAGACGCCACTGGTGGTGGGCTGCATACATCTTGGCCATTTATGTATTTCTAAATCTCCAATGTTTTACATATTTAGTACTTAGTTATGTCTCCTCTTGTTTTGTACAGTCCTGTCCCATTCATACCTTGTTCTGGTTACCCTCATGTCTTATGTACATGTTCTGGACTCTGCTTTCTGTCCTGCTCCGGTTCTGGGTTCATCTAGTCTAGTATTGTTATCTTGTTTGGTGCCTGTTCTAGTCTTGCCTTGTTTATAGTACTGGATACATATCTGCTGCAGAGCCTTCCTATCCATATCCTGGGAGGTCTGCATATTTTCACCTAACTCCTGGGATCCGCAGAAGCTGCATCAGAGTCAGATAAGAGACTTATTCCGGGGTTGACTTTAGGTTCTTTATTGGAAATCTTTTACATGTTTTGGCTTAAAATAATAAGTGTAGCAAGACTTAAAGGGAAATCAGAAGCTATAAACGAGATTACAGGTAAGTATAATGAGGGTTATAAAACAGGAAAATCTATAAGCAAAATTATAGGTAGAAGGAAGAAGGAGAACCTATAAGCGGAATTATAGGCAGAAGGAGAACCTATAAGCGAAATTATAGGTAATAGTAAGAAAGAGAAAAAGCAGCCCTGACGTTCAGCGTCCCCACGCTCTGCATGGAGATGTTGAATTTTCCTTATAGAGATGCATTGGTTCAACGCATCTCTATGAGAAGGTCCTGATTGGCCAAAACAGCATTTGGCCCCGTCCCAATGCCAATTTTAGCCAATCCAATGCTTTCCCAACGGAAAAGCATTGGATTGGCTAAAAAGCGGCCATTTTGATGATGTCACAAAGGGGGCGGAGCCAGCACCGGCAGACCCGCGCAGCACTGGAAATAAGGTTACATAGTTGAAAAGAGACTTGTGTCCATCAAGTTCAGCCTTCTTTACATTTGTTTTTTGCTGTTGATCCAAAAGAAGGCAAAAAACCCAGTTTGAAGCACAATTTTGCAACAAGCTAGGAAAAAAATGCCATCTTGACCCCTGAATGGCAGTCAGATTTATCCTTGGATTAAGCAGTTATTACCCTACATTGAAAAATTATATCCTCGAATTTTCTGTTTTTGCAAGTATGCATCTAGTAGCTGTTTGAACATCTGTATGGACTCTGATAAAACCACTTCCTCAGGCAGAGAATTCCACATCCTTATTGATCTTACAGTAAAAAAAACTCTAAGCCCAAATCAATCTTGAGCTTTTGCAGCTTGCCTATCAATAGCAATATGGGACATTTAAGGCAATTTTGGTGTCTGTGATGGCCAGAGGTGTAAGGTAGGTTTAGAGAAATGATGAACTCTTAGAAATACCCCAGAGCTGGACAATGGCTCTCTCTCTCTCCAGTTCCATCCAGATCAAGCACAGTATTCAATATCACTGCTTTGACTTCATTGTCAATTAATGTTTTTATATTAAATGCCATGAATAGCTTTCGCTCACAAAAATAAATCTGTGAACAAATTATTTGATTGTAACAGATCACCTGGCACCCCGACTGGGTACCTCCGTTGAAGGATGCTCCTAGCGCTTCCTGAGGACTCCAAGCACTGCAGCAGACACCATAACCACCGTAGACTCCTCCAGAGAGCAAGGCAGGATCAAGCTCTTACAAGAGCTTAGTAGTGATTTAGCAAGGGAGTATGACAAGCATAGCAGATTCCCCCAATAAGAGATGGCACTCCAAACTGAGGGTGAAGTAGAACTCTGTTTTACTTGGCACCAAAGGGCCTTCTTTTATGCAGGTTTAACACATACAGGACCGCCCACAGGGTTTTTCAGAACAACCAATAAAAACATTACAACACATACAATAAAGTAAACCACTCCCAGCAGAAATCCTCCCCTCTGCCTGTGATACAATTATCTTAAAACAATAGACTAATTTAATTAGCACAGGCAGAAAATACAGTTTTTACACAATTCTTATAACTTTAAAAGTATGCATGCAATATTAATAAAAGTTACATATTTGAAATCAGCGTCCTTCAAATATAAATATACTCAAAAATCATTCAAATTGGTCCAGTGGTTCAAAAGTTAGGTCGAAAGTCCTTTGTGACCACTGAAGCATGGCTTTTCCAGCCCAAACCAGTTCCACAGAGTCCTCTATCCTGGAGATAATTGGGAAGTAATCCAATTATCTCCAAGGACAGAGGCAAAACTCCATTGAACACATGGTAGCAAAAGACAATAAAATACATAAAAATATATAACTGTACAGCTATTGCATAAAACAGGTACATTCAACATATCCCCAGATAGCTTAGATCTGAGCGCACATTATTACTGAATGGCGCTCAGATCACATGCATACAGTTCAATTGCCATAGAGCCAAAGTCTTTCACATAGTCTTTTGTTATACGAATGGGCTCCATGGCATAGCTATCTGCCATGTTCAAATAGGGCAAGTACTGAATGACCCGTCTTTCGTGTCTTTGCAGGGGAAAATCAAACGTTTCAACATGGGGCCATAGTCTAAAGGCAGCAGGCGGGCAACCAGGCTCCTCCAATGCACAGTGGTGAGATTGGTCTCGTCACATTGATATTTAGTTAATGATACCCTATTGCCCTTCACAAAATGCTAAATATGGCACAACATCCATTTTGGAAATGACACATTCAGCAACATATTCTGGTAAATTACACATTATGAAGGCTTTACAAGGCAAGACACCGTACACATTCAAATCTGCGCAAATCATCATCTTTCAAGACCTCACTAGAGCTACCTTCCAATGGCAGAGGTCCCAGCGCACTCTTACAAGCCAACTCCAGGAGGTTAGTATACCTTACCACTGGATAGCAACAAGATTCTTATCTGTCACACAAAATGGAACTGTCCTAAAAATATTCTCTCCTCACAAAACTCCATCTCTTTTAGGGACACTGGGACCTAGGGTGCCCCCAAGTCACAAGAGCACCCCAAATTGGGACCCCTCCTCCAATATAGTCCCTTTCATCCCGGAAACAGATTGTGCTTCTGATTCAGGAAGTTGAACATGCCATAACTTGGGACAAAGCTTTATTCAGGCAATGGTATGTAATGTTTATGTTCACAGTTTGATTTTCTTTTGTACACACTTATCCTTTCTTTTCTCTTAGATTATAATACACATTTTAGCTTCACAGATGGACATGGGTTCAAAGCGACCCTGTGGTTTTAAGCCACACAAAGTGCTATCTGCCATGAATTTGCATACATCCCCCCTCGCCTTGCTGCCTTGGCTAGGGGTAACGACTCACTTTGGGTTTAAGGACAGGGGATATAATCCCTAAATCCGATATACACATCCTCACACACGGAAGGCCTAATGGGTGCGCTCCTAACATGATACTGCTCCTTAGTAGCTACGAGGTTAGAAGTTTACTTTCTCTGCCATAGTACACAGTTAGGACTCATCATTTCGACCCACCCCATTGAATCTAAGACCACTCTCCAGCACAAAGTGAGGACATCACAAACAAATTAGAATTCCTTGTTTATATACATCTTGCAGTTGTGATTTTTTTTTCTCCACATGTCTCGACTAACTGCTTTCCTAATCAACATTGTTTATGTTTCATATATTTTTCTGTGATGATATTTCTGGGGGGAAAAATACTGCAGTACCTCTGGACACACATTGACACACTATTTTAATACTTGTGTATATGACATACTGTCTCTATATGAATGTAAGACCTCTCCTGCTCTGCACAAACAAACAATGGTACAAATTAAAAGTGACAAGCAACTCTTAAAAAAAAATTAAAAAATATTCTGGTGAATTCAAAGTTTGAGCTTGTATCAGTCAATAAAGACAGTAGCATTGTCATTTTGTAAAAATATTATGAATATCAAAATGTATGTTAAGACAAGCTCCCAGGACTGCAAGCAGCACATACCCAGAGGCCAAGATGGTGGCTGCCGACCGAGCTTCTAGGCCCCCACTTGTCCAACCTCTCTCAGCGCAGCTGGCAAGCGTGAACCCTCAGGAGGACCGCATAGCGGCAGCATTCGGCCTCTTCTGGACACGGTGGCAGGCCATACTGGCACAAAACCAAGCAGCCACAGCGGTACCCCAACTGCCCGCTACCTCTCCTGCAAGAGTACCAGCGCTGAAACGCATAGCTACACCACCAACCAACACGAAGCTGCAGAAGGTAACAAAAGCTCTACCCAGACTTAAAGGCAGCAGACCGAGCACCCGATACTGCAAGCCTGAGTCCCGACAGGCTCGGAGAGCCACCAAACGCAGCCCGCCACTCCACAAACTAAAATGGCGCACTCAAGGGGCCTATACCCGGCCTACACCAGGCGAAGTCAAAAAAGCCTGTCAACACTCTACCCAAGTGCAGCGATACACAGCTGCAAACAGCACTCTGAAGGGCTTTACCTCCACATCAAGGGGACACACAGAGTCTCACACTCGCCAAACAGCATGGGGAGCAGAGAAACTGTCACACCACAAAGCATACACCCCCACCACCCAAGGCACTCACACAGGACCGGGAGGCAACGGCGGAGTCCCTCTAGCTTCCATGATTGGCGACGCCAAGGCCCCATGGGACTTTCCAGTATGTGCCCTGCAAGTGCCGACTACAGGAGTAGGCTGACTTTCACTGACTCTCACTGCCGCACTGCAGCCGGGACTGCTGTCATGCCACCACATCCATGCAGTTATAGAGGACTATGTCTCGCAATATTTTCAAGCCTGACCTCCCTGAAACAGACGAACGTTAGCAATGTTATAACATGTTTTTACAGCGTAGAATAGCCCGAATATTAATCGTATGCCATATCCTTTCATGTTGAACTATGTCGCCCACCTAATGCGACCTTAACTTGTGTTGAGTAACTTATAAGTGATATGCTTATCTATACAGTCAAACTAGCCAGGTACCGGCAACACAGCGGATTAGACTTCAGGGGCCTATATCATAACCTAGCATATCTAGCAATGCCCTCACTTTATGTTTCCCACAGTTAACTTGCAAGCACTGTACTTGATTAGCATGCATACTCTTCATATAAAGCGTAGATTAAACTAGTAAATTTAAATGTAATGCCTAACCAATATAAATATATGTTCTGTTCATGCATCTATATACAAAAATGTGCACTGCTCAAATGCCATAAATGGAACATCAATACGATATGTCTATGCTTACTAACGCTGTTGTGGCAGAGTAAGCTGTTTTGTCTATCCATGCACTCAAAAATAAAGAATTAAAAAAAAAAAAAAAAAATGTATGTTAAATGCTAAATATGCTTTACAAATTATTTCATAGTCACTGTATGTGGGCCGTAATATAGATGGCCACCTATATCCAGTAAAAACAATACTTTTCCATTTATAGCAGTTAGATAAATATTTATAAACTTCTGACATATGAGAAATAAATCTTTTTGAGAATACAACTGGTTAATAAAAGATATATTTTAATGGGAAAATAGAGACCACTGCAAAACAGCAAATGTGATAAGTGCCTCTTATATAGAAAGATGAAATTTAAAAACAACAACAAAACTTAAATATATCATATATAGTATACTTTCCATGTATACAAATTAATTAGATTTCATTAAATAGCAAAATATAAAAAATAAAATTAAAAAAATACCTTGGACATTGAACTAATACCAGAAACATACATTTATTTCTGCTGGTTTTACTATTTGTAATTAAAGTTTTCCTGTAAAAGTTGTGTATAATGAAGAAACCTCTCTAAACAGCTAACTTGTCATGAAAAACAATAAATAGATATGTGTGTGTGAATATATTTTGTTAATTTTTTTTTTAATTTTTTTTTTTAGAAATACACAGAAATACCATACACATAGTACAAATTACAGAGTGGTTGAGCATGAACTAACTGAATGTCTAAACACAAAAACGATTCACATAAATCTGTATTTTGACAATTCAAAGTACAAAACAAAAAAATATTAATGGAAAAAAATTGCTAGTGGTTGCAGGTAATTCTACCCATTAAGGCGGACAGAATTATTTCCAATAAAAATATTAATAACTCATAATATATAGGTATTGTATTTTGTCATTTGAGATCGGATATCCTCCCATGTAGTATTGCACCCCAAAAAAAAAATCACTCAACACCCAAACTCAATTAGGTTAGAAGAAGCAGTCCACTTTCTGTATCACCAGAGGGTGTTATTGCTTGCTGCCAGACCAACTTCTCCAATTATTCTGAAACAAGATATCAAAATGCAAATGTAAGCTAATTTATTTAATTCATTAGTAAAAGATACAGTTATGTACACAAACGGTAATACGTCCACACAAACCTATATTCCTGACCCCCACCCCCCTTTAGCCCCCTCAGAATGGGTTAAAACTCATATTATTTTCAGCTCTCCACGGGTCTGTCAGCCCTGGTCCCGCCAACTTGGTGATATCATCAAAATTGCCGATTTGTAGCCAATCCAATGCATTCCCATGTTTATTTTTCTCAAATTATATGTTCACATTGATTATATTAGCACAACATCCATATTGTGACTAGTACAATCATTATGTGCAATTTATGTGTTCTGGTGAATTAGAACTCTGTATGTCCACTGATAAAATATTGTGTCTAATTGCGAAAGTAAGATGTTAATTACAAAGCTTTTTTTTTTGTTATTTCAAAATATACTTCCAAATGTTATTGCTAATGACTGACAAAGATATTCATCGAGCATGTAAGCAATCAGTGATTTCATAGTTTATAAGCCATAATTCTCTCTTATGCCCGATTGTTTATTATGTAATGTTCACCACTCCCTTTTGCATGATGCTTATAAATTTTTTCTTGTTTATTCCTAATAACTCCCTTATGCAAGTCAAAATTCATTACCTGCTAAATGTTCCAGAGAAGCAGTAGTCACATCCGTAGTACAATAATCAGAACTTGATGGGAAAAATTCTTCTTCAGTTCTGTTCAGATCTTGAAGTATCTCCTCAATGCAACTATTAAGATCCATGCATTTACTTTCCTGTTGTTTTTCATGGATCAGGTCATTGTCAGACGTATTACCAATCACGTCAGCACTAAAATCTCCTTTAGTCGAATCTAAAAGCATAGTGTCCTCTTTAGTTACATTTAAACCATTTAAACTACCTTCAGTTTCTGCAAAATCTTGAGAGTCATTTGTGTTTATCTCTGATACCAACTCTACTTTGTCAGCTACAC
Organism: Pelobates cultripes; assembly: GCA_933207985.1. Taxonomy (NCBI): domain Eukaryota; kingdom Metazoa; phylum Chordata; class Amphibia; order Anura; family Pelobatidae; genus Pelobates; species Pelobates cultripes. The sequence continues at coordinate 334,374,807 of OW240912.1, read as the reverse complement.
GTAGTATTACAGTGACCTCTGAGTCAGACGTGTCTGAACTGCAAGATACAATTCCTTCCTCACCCACGTGGTCTTCAGATATTTCTGAACAAGAGTCATGCAAAGGCTTCTCTAAATCTTCATCTGTGTCAGAATCAGGGGCAGTGTGGCGCCTTATGCGTGAGACAGCCTCACGAAGATCCTTTGCAAAGTAATTATGTCTTTTTGTAAATGTTTTTACGGGAGTCCTTGGAGAGTATGTCTGATCTGAAAGATGGTTCTTCATTTCACTAGTTAACTGGCTATCATGCTTCACGCAAGGACTAACTGGCTGAGGACTTACAGTAACATATGGTGTTTTTTTACTATGCTCTGCATATTTTTTAGGGTTTACCTTCTCACTATTTTCACAGTTATTTCCATTCAAAACACAAGTCTTTGTGAATGTTTCATCAACGTCTTTCAATCCGCAGATATTTTGTTCTGGTCTTTCAACTGTTTTAAGAATATTTTCAACTGAATCATTAGAATTTGTATTGTCCAAGGATTGTCGATTTATAGACACCTGGAGATCCAAACAACCAGAAACATCATCTTGGCATGGAGATTCAAACATCTCTGGGCAATTATCTTTTTCCTGAAGTGTCTCCACTTCCATCTCAAACAATGTAATGTCATTTTGATTTAGTACAGATTCACATTTTCTACATGGCTCCATTTCAATTGATTTGTTTGTTTCTAAACCATATGGCACAAGGTTGGAGGTTGCATGATCACTTTCCTTGCAGTTACTTTCTGTGGAGCAAGTTGCTATATTTTGCTCGGACTCCATTTGACGATTTTCTTCAATTAAATTACTATCCAAAGACGTTTCATTAAATTTTGGCTGATGTTCATCCTCCTCAACTGAGCATGAAGATTTATATGTAGAATCCTTAACATCTACAGTCATACTGTTTGATGCTCCTGTACATGTATCATGTTTATGTCCACCATTCTTATTACTCTCACGTAATGTTTTATTTAGTAACTCGGCTTCCTGTTCTACCATTTTATTCGTTCTATGTAGAGTGTGATCTTCATTCAATGACTCCAAATCTACCATAGAAAGTCCCAAGATTCGCATTGCTCTTTCTTTCAGATTGGGAATATCCCGTTCATGGGACTGGTGGTTAAAATGTTCAGATGTGGATTCAGCTTTTTGGCTTGGAGGAGATAAATGTTTTATATAATTCAAGTTAGACTTTAGCTCAGTGGAACCAAAATATATTTTCCTATTAGACTGAATATCCCTCTCCATTAGACCAGGAGAAACCTCTGGGTAACTTAAAAACTTAACTTGCTCTGTCCTTGGTGGAAAAATATACTCTGCTTTAACAACCACACAGGTTGCATCAATGACAAACATACCCTCATTTTCTTTCAATAGAGGTGGCTGTGTTTTCTCAGAAGTAGCTTCTTTTAACTGACCTTTTCTAGGAGTGCCCCAATTATTTGTTTCAGAAGGATCTGGAAGGTCATATTTCACACTCCTATGCAAGCCATCATGTGGCCTATAGAGAATATGATCGTGTCCCCTGCCTGGTATTGTACTAAATTTCCCTGGTTCTCTCCATTTTGGAAAGGCTATATCCTCATTAATATTCCTATGTTTGCGGGAGTGAACTGTTGGTATTCTTTCCTGCATATCAGCTTTTATATGCAAATATGGGTCTTTTTTCACAGGCAGAGTTTGGCTATACCTAGAATATTCCTCTTTACTAGGAAAGGAATTAATGTGACTTTGACCAGTTCGCTTTTTAGAAATAACTCTTAATGGTCTTTGTCTCTCTTTCACAGTGTCCTCTTCTTGTAGATTGTGATAACTTCTATACTCCGACCTCAGCTTTTTATCTGTGTAGTGGGGTTTTCCACTAGTATAGCTAAAACCTAATTCATGTGGCAATTTTACTCCATGTGACCGGATTGGTGGGCGGTGAACATCAAAAAGTGCCATTTTTTGAGGTTCACAGTTTGTAACAATCTTATTTTTCTTGGTAGTTTTTGTTACATCATTGATTCCACTTCTTGGCAAAGTGTATTTCGTTGACAGTTCTATCTGTCGAGTATTGTATAATGTCCCATAAGTCTTTTCCCCAGGCACATTATGATTGAGTGGAGAACTTCCTCTATCAACAGTTTCATATATGTGGTCAATGAATTCTTCATAATTTGAGGAAATTTGGTTCAGGTTCCACTTAGAACGTTCTCCTCCCCAAGTGCTATATAGCTGTGGAAGTGTTCGATCCCAAATACTCTTTTGATAAATCTGTGCAGATTTATGCTTTTTCTCTTCTTGTCCTCTGTTCACATTGTTAAAAGATGGAAAGGTAAAATTAGAATCCACCTGATGTTCCATTGTGTATCTTGCTACTTTCTCTCCATCTAGTTTGCCATTGTCTTTGTCAGTTAATGGTATAATTTCACCCGCAGACATTTGTTCAGTGTGAATATGCTCATCTTTGATGATGGGGAAGGTATGATGTGGTGCGTTGTAAGAAGGAGGTGGGACATAAGGTGGGGGCCCCTTCCTTTTCCTGAGTTTAGGATGATTTTCCTTTGAACCTTGCAGTGTATGACTATTATAGTTTGGTACAGAGCACTGTTCCACACATCTTTTGTAAGATTCATCTTGATTATTACCCATAGCCATTACATCAGATACTGTTTTTTGTTGTTTTTGACTCTTGAACCACCACCTTCTCTTTTCTTGATCTGGGGCCTTTGTCTCTGTTGCCTTTTCTTTGTGTAAGTGTGGCTTACTTAAAGATAGTTTTGTTAAATGTGAAGTGGATTGAACCTGCAATGCTTTTGATGGCAAAGATAAAGGTTCCCAATCATCACACTGTGTCATTTTCATCTTTTGGTAGCGTGAATAGTCAGGCTGCTCATTTATTATACCCCATTCCATGGGCTTTCCTTTTCGTCTATGCTTATCCGATGAGACATTTACTATTTCTGCCTCTGCTTCCCTGAGCAACTTGCGTTTTTTCCTTTCTAGATCATCTGAATGTCTCACTCGTTCATATATCCTTCCATCATATTTCCCACCATCTCTTTCGTTTGCCTCATTTTTTTGTTCCATTCTAAACAGTTTAGGACCTCTTGCTCCTGGTGGCAGCGATGCAGGCCAGTTTGTAGAATCCTGCAGTATAGGGCTGTGGGGAAGTCTAGAGAAGGACCGTAGCTTGTATGGTGTTTGTTCTCCCATGGGTGCTCTATCAACAAACCTAAAAATACATTTAAAAAAATTGCAGACTTTATAGAGACAGAAATGTGAACATATAAAAATACATTAACTTTCTTATCAGTGGAAAATAAAGCAAGAAATATGTTGGTACCTTAGCAGGAAAGTCAGTCCATATAAGTTATGCTTTTACCCTTCACTATAAAAATATGATGCAAATTATGCAAAATATCATTTTTTTTTTATTGTAATGTGGAAATTCAGGGCGGCGAGTCTTGCCTACAGATCAAGTAGGATGCAGGTTGGAGGATGGCATGCAAGAGGGCCTGGAGGTTCTCTTACACTGAGAAAGCTCCAGGACACTCCTGGCATCAGAACTGCTACAGTGGGCTATAGTGGTTATGGTGCTTACAGTGTTCCATTAAAATAAATATGCATAATAAGACACAAATCAATATGGGAAACACTCTATCAATGCAGCTCGAAGCCAGATGTCATAAGCCTGGAGAAGAGGAGATCAGGTCCCAGACAGGACCCAGGTAATAGGGCAAATCATTGTCCAATGGGTTTCCCCATTGCTGAGAATGTCGCCAGGGTACTCCTATTGTCATAATGACTACAGTGGGCTGTAGTGAAGATGATGGTTGGGTTAACCCTTTAAATCAAAAACAGATACTACACCTTAAAACAAAAGTTCCTTTAGAAATAAGTTTGCCAGACATTACAAAAACAATATTGTACTAAGCTGGTAAATCTATTCAGATTAGATTTATTAAACAATATATTACATTGTAAGCTTGAAGCCTAAAGCTCTGTAATGGGGAAGCTTTAGACTTTTACCCCAAATGCAAAGTGAATGTCCAGATTCTGACATAAAGTCACATGCTCTGAGGCTGACTCCTGTAACCTACAATGATATTATAAAGCCTGAGACTCCAAACTGGTGTCTAAAATGAAAAAACCTGGACTATAAAATAAATACATAATATATTTTTTATAGGTGCTTTCCCAGAAGATACACATGTCAGGAATTTACTTTATAAAAAGGGTAATCTGTTACGCTCACTCGCTTTTCTAAGAGAGTTCTATATAATAAAGCTCACCTTTCGTTACGCAGGTTTGTCTTTTCTCCTGAAAAATAGTGATGTAGTATATGTCTGAGTGTTTTCATTTCACTCTCGGCCCAAGAAAGAAATGCGTTTGTTTTTAACTTGCTTCAAAAAGAACAAAGCAAATTAAATTTTTAAAGATCTGCTTAATGTGATCTTTCAGAGGAGCAATAAAATGAAGCAACTATCATAAACTGTGTGTTATGACTTTAAGCCATATTCCTCCCCATGACAAGAATAGGAGAGTGCGATAGCCAGATCCAGGGGTGATCAATACATTTTTGTGTGAATAAGCAGATGTTACAGCCAAAGAGATTTAAAGAGGAACTAGATAGATAGATAGATAGATAGATGCAGGCATTTACATTTTAAAAAGAAGTCAAGTGAGTGCCCTTTCACTGGACTTAATAGTGTCATTATGAAAGAACATAGAGAACAATATTACTATATTAAAATATCCGTTGTAGGGGCGGAGCCTGACCAGCAAGCAAGCAAGACATGCTTTGCACGAGCTCCTGCTGCACGGACACTAAAAGCGTAATAACTTGGATCACAGTGCTGGGACTCCTTCCTAAAAAAGCCCTACAGACTGGGGAAGCCAGCGCATATCCGCGGATACCAAACTTGACACCTGGAACACCCGGGAACCGTGACAGCGGGCTGAGGCCTACAGGAGATGGTAGGGTGGGAGGACGGCCGCTTCCCGCCCGCTGCTCCAAACAGTAAGCAAGAACTAACCTTCCCCCCCCCCCCGGATATCCCGGTCCCCGCCGAAAGAAAGATAGCTCCGCAGTGTACCTATCAAGGGGGTCGACAGTGATCACAGACAGAACGGAGGAGAAGCTCTCCAAGATGGCGGTCTCAGCGGACTCAGATACACGCGGCATGCGAATGCTGCAGCCTGAAGTGACTAGCCCCGATCTCAATACAAGAGACTCACTCAATGCTATTTTTGATAGATTCTGGGCTCGGCTCCAGGCCCGCACGCAACCAGCGGCTTCTAAGCAAACACCACTTACAGATCAAACCTGCAGCACAGGGAGGCCTGGGAATCCTCTGAAAGGCATAACAATGTACCTCACACTTGCACCTGGCACGAGACGCCTGCCTGGGCTATGGGCATTACGGGTCCAGACCCACAGGTACAGGCCACACAAGCGGAGGGCCGCAAAGAAAACGCGACAACACACCTGACCCACAGAAGGCCCGACGCACCACCCCAACAGGGGAGTCCCTGGACCCTACAGGACTCCAGGCTCGTGGTCAGACAGTACCAGCCCTCACACAGCTCCAGGGCCGAAGGGGCACTCCACCTTCCAGACGCTGCATAGACTCCAAACGAGCAGCCAGACGAAAACCACAGCTTGATCTGCCACAGAGACACACCCAGAAGAAATCGGGATCCTCCAGGGACGGTATGGCTCTGCCGAGCCGAGGCATTGGCTGACCGTGCCGTGTGCCCTCGAGCGAAGTACCCATGTCCCCCCTCAGGACTTACAGCCATATCTATTTAGTTCACCTCAGTGACCTAACCGGAGCTAACGTAATGATTAATCTTTATTATGTTTTAACTAGTTCACATATATCAGAACCTCGTACAAGTTACTCACTACAAGCTTACTTCGATATGGGTACCTACAGTATAAGTGTCATTAACTTGCCATCCTGTTTCATAGCGACTACATAACCCTAAAATGAGAATGCTGTTGTCATAACTTGAAAAATAACTGTTAAATCACTCAACATATTATTAACCCTGTAAGTACCTAGGAATGTCATGAATGCCTAGAAAGGAACAAAATTTGTTGTTGAGCCTAGAGCTATATTGATAACAGCTTGTTTACTCTACCATTACTTACTTTATTTAAAAAAAAAAATGTATGCAAACTTAACATGCCACGCAACTGTTATAACTATGATAATTGAGCCTGTTGATGCTGTTGTGGCGATACAGGCACTGTTGTACCTACCTGCATACCAAAAATAAAGAATTTTTAAAAAAAATATCCGTTGTAATTGGAACCATACAGAGAGAGTATTCAAAATTATATGAAAATCCATCATGACATGAGATGGGTTGGAACAAGAAACAGCAATGAGTAGATTACCAATGGATTTAAAGGAACACTCTAAGCACCGTAACCAGAGCAATCATATGATGAGCTCAGCCAATGAGCTAACAAACTTGCCTGCTTAGAAACTAAAAAGCCGTCTCACATTAGTAGGTGAGACTGAGAGCAGCTGCTTATGGACCCCAGGTATGAAGCCGAACCATTCATTGAGGGGTCACCGGGGCACTCCTGGTACTAAAACCATTATAGTGAACTAAATGTTTGGAGTGTTCCTTTAAAGGAAAGATTTTTTTTTTTTTTTTTTTTAAAGGACAAAATAGAGATGGATTGGTAGAGCTCTCTAAAAAAATTACACCTAATACTTTTTTGCCCTTCACCTTGATGTCAGTGGGTTTAGCGCCCTCCTTAGGGTGGTTCTCCTGCTCTGCATCACAGAACAAGCACATCTCATATTTGTAGGGGGAATTTAGGAACCTTTCATGACATGACCATTGTAAATCAACTTATGGTTACCACAAAAACAACAGAAGATACAGATACAATAACCTCTATCAACTCTTACCTTCCTGGGATTGTGCCATACATCCCTCTCTCATCTGCTGGCCTTCTCACAATATCTTTGAATTTTCTCCCAGGGAGAGTGTTGTACCCCAGATAACTTTCAGGGTGTTTCCTGGGGGCCGTACTATACACCCAGGAACCATCCAAATCCATCCATTTGCGACTGTCCATACTTAAAAACAAATAAAAACAAACAAGCATAAATTAATTAGAAATGTGTTACAGCAGGGCTCGAGTCCTGCAGGAACGCATGGGAACGGCGTTCCTGCACTTTTTCCATAGCTGGAACGCCGTTCCCGTTACCTGTCCTGCAGGACCGGCCCTGCTACCTGCACTGAGGGGCCATCACACGCTGTGTTCCCTCTCCAGCTATAACTCTCGCGAGACCCGCGGCTGTTACCATGGCAACGCTCCGCACAGGCGAGTCTCGCGAGAGTTAGAGCTGGAGAAGGAACACTGCGTGTGATGGCCCCACTGTGCAGCGGCTGGCTCCCTCCAGCATACCACCGGACCACCAGGCGATCTCCCCCCTCCCTGACAAGGTAAGAAGCAGGGAGGGGGGAATAAAATAAATATTAAACACAAATAAAGAAAAAAATGCTTCCCCCCTCCCCAACACCCATCATCCAGCACACACACACACACACATCATCCAGCACTCACACACACATCATCCCACACTCACACACCCATCATCCAGCACTCTCACACCCATCATCCAGCACACACACACCCATCATCCAGCACTCACACACCCATCATCCAGCACTCACACACCCATCATCCAGCACTCACACACCCATCATCCAACACTCACACACACATCATCCAGCACTCACACACACATCATCCAGCACTCACACACACATCATCCAGCACTCACACACACCCATCATCCAGCACTCACACACACCCACCATCCACACCCACCAACCACACCCATCATCCAGCACACACACACATCATCCAGCACTCACACACACACATCATCCAGCACTCACACAATTCCATCATCCAGCACACACACACACCCATCATCCAGCACGTCACACCCACACCAAAGCACACACACACACCCATCAATCCAGCACACACACACCCATCACCCAGCACCTACACACACATCATCCAGCACATGCACCCACCATCCAGCACACACACACACATCATCCAGCACGACACACCCATCATCATCCAGCACACACACACACACACCCATCATCCAGCACACACACACACACACCCATCATCCAGCACACACACACACACATCATCCACACACACACACACACACACATCATCCAGCACACACACACACACCCATCATCCAGCACACACACACACCTATCATCCAGCACACACACACACCCATCATCCAGCACACACACCCATCATCCAGCACGCACACACCCACCCATCATCCAGCACGCACACACCCACCCATCATCCAGCACGCACACACCCACACATCATCCAGCACGCACACACACGTCATCCAGCACGCACACACACGTCATCCAGCGCGCACACACACTGCATTCATTATACACACTCTTCACTCACTACAAACACACTACATTCACTATACACCCTCTGCATTCACTATACACACTCTGCATTCATTATGCACATTCTGCACTAACTACACACTACATTCACTATACACACTCTACATTCACTACAAACACACTACATACACTGCATTCATTGTACACACTCTGCACTTACTACAAACACACTAAATTCATTATACACACTCTGCATTCATTATACACACTCTGCACTCACTACAAAAACACTACATTCACTATACACACTACACTCACTACAAACACACTACATTTATTATACACACTGCACTCACTGCAAATACACTACACTTATTATACACACTGCACTCACTACAAATACACTACATTTATTATACACACTGCACTCACTACAAATACACTACATTCATTATACACACTCTGCACTCACTAAAACACACTGCATTCATTATACACACTCTGCACTCACTACAAATACACTACAATTATTATTCACACTGCATTCGCTACAAACACACTACATTCATTATACACGCACTGCACTATATGCATAGGAGTGTAATTTTTTTTAATTTTATTTTTTTAAGGGGGGGGGGGAGGCGGGTATCTTGGGTGAGTTCCCACACTTTTTTCCCCAGGACTTGACCCCTGTGTTACAGTATTCAATATCTTTTAAATATACCATCAATGTTCCAATGGAACACGTCATCACCTTCCTCTCCAAGTGGCTGAGGCAGCTTTGTGTACCGGTCACATCCATTGTTGACAGTTTTAAAACATTTAAGCAGTGTAGAGTTTTCAAATAAACAAAATCAGTGCAGAATCAGTGCAAAACCATAAAAGTATGGCTAACAGAGCCAGCCATATTTATGGTGACCTTAGATTATTAGTGACACTATTAAAAGACGCATGATACAAACAGCATTAATCCCTATTCAGTCCTGACACATAAATTCCTATTCATACTGCAGAGTCTTTAAATGGTTACATGGTTAGTGTCTCTTGTACCTTTTAAACAGGCTTGCTCCGTGCTAAAATCTGCATCGACATTAGTGAGAATGAAAAACTTTTATAGAGGTTGCTCACATGTATGTGCCAGTTGTAGGATCCCCACCCATTTTACATTGAGATAATGTGTAATGGTGTGTATAGGTATAATTACAATAGAATACAGTGTTTAAAGGATTGGAAACATAGCCTACAAAAAAAAAAAAAAAATAGATATGGATAAAATCTAGACAGTTTGTGATCTTTAAAGGAACACTCCATTGGAAATGTTTTTTTTTTCTTTCACTATTTTGTGTTTCTCATGGGGATGTCCCAGTGCTGGAGCCGCGACGCATGCAATAAGCGTGGTTTCTCATTGATATTTGTCTCAACGAATTAAAGTACAGTTCATTGAGAAGTGAGGAAGGCTGGCGCTGCTGCCAATTCTGCGAGCTCTGTGGAATAGCTTCGCAAAGCTAACGGAATTGGAAGGAAACCTCCCTGGGAGTCTGATTGACAGTTGGGGAGCTGTTACAGTGCCCAGTTAGACAAGTAGAGGCTTTTATTGAAAAATAAAAATGCAGGTTTCTATTGAAAAATGCCACTTTTATAAACTGTAAAAAAACAACAAAAATTGAGAGATACTTAGCACTTACAGCTTTATGTGTATAGTGGTGTTTAGTCATTAGACACCAAACTGCAGTGAATAGAAAAACAAATAGCACATTTTAAGCTAAAAGTTCTGTGGCCACAGCTGAATTATAGACATTTGTTCAAAATCAGCTATTTTTAACCTAAATGTTGTCTTTTGATTTTCAGTTCACTGCAGTCTGGTGTTTCGTAATTAAACTTCATTGTGTTGGAGAAGTATTAACCTACATTACAGTATATGTTAAAGGGTTACTTCAAGCACCATGACCATATCAGTGATTTGAAGTAGTTATGGTGCCAGGAGTCTGGATGTGCAGCATTTCATTTAAACCCTCAGTTTATAGGTGGTGTTCCTACATGTGGGCATCATTAGCTGGCTAATGTCAATTCTGTGCAATTTTTGGTGGCTCTTAGTCAATAAATGGCGACTAGATCGTCTTTCAGCTTCTGCAGTGGAGCTAGGATCCTCGGAGCCCAGCAGGGCAAACAGTTGCTAACGCATTTGCCCCATTACCATGGAACTGGGCCAGGGCATCCGTGGCATCATAACCACTACAGTGGGATGTTGTGGTTACAATGCGTGAACTAACCCTTTAAGTGAGAACAAGTTAGGTTGAGATACTCTGTTTGTGGTAGGATTCCAACTCCTACAATCCCCAGCCACAAGGTAACAACCCACCTCATACAGGATTATAATGAAATCACAGCTAAACAAGGAAACTCCATTTCATTTAATCCATAGCAAACTGAACACAATATTTCATTTATAATTTACGGATTGACAATGAACGGCAGATAACATTAAAATGCAATAATTATTAATGATTACATGGAAACACTCATTAATACAAATTACATTTTACCTGTGTTTGGGGAAATGTTATTATTCCTTTTGAGTAACCCCGTTTTGTGAATTTCTACTGCCATTCAGAAAAATCTCATTTATTTAGATTCTTCTAAAAAAAAAAAAATCTATATACGACTCCAGAGATTTTGCATGACCGTGCTTACAGCAACGTGACATTGATTCCCCAATGTTTAAAATATTCCAAAACTTGATGAATCTTTAAAGCAGGTCGTTCTCTAATGTGACTTTCACAAATGTATATCATCAATTTGTAATCCACATACTTACATCAAGTTTTAAAAATAGAGATTAGAAAAAACAGTACTTATGCAGCAATATTCTTATTTTCTTTTACTTCCATAATATTTCTGGGAAATTAATTTGCCTATGTTGCCATTACAGTCTTTATATATTTGCACTTGTAGTCAATCTGTATTTGAGATAGATAAGGCAACAGATGGGGCTGCTGTCAGCTGTCACTCATACACTCCTACTACATGCAGTAAGTTAGGGATGACCAAAACCGCAGTGGAACATTCTAAATAATCATGGTGAACATTAGTGAGATTTTTGTAACGAAGGCTACATAAGGTAAAATAGGGCCTATTGAAACTGAATGATAGGAAATCGCATAATTAAAACATTTTAATTAAAAATAAATCAAAATGAAAATTATTTTAAAAATAAAAAAGTGAGTTTTAATTTTTTTTTTATTAAGAATATATTTAATAAACATGAGATATCTGGTATGTACAAGAAGTCAATTTGGAGTTTAGTCATAATTGATTATAGACCTCTCAATGCATGAACACACTGAATAGTGTTTTTTTGTTGTTTTTTTTACAACAAATTGCTTTGTTTTTGCAGCTGTTTACCTATTCTACATTTGCATGCCCATTGTGTTCGTTTCTGCCACCTCAGCAGTCCTATGGATCTGTAACTCTTTCTGTTAATCTAGTTTATGTATTACTGGAGGTAATGTCTCCGGAATCATATCAAATATCCTAGATGAGGGTTTTTATACGTTCCATAAAAGACCATAATTGCTTCCTACGATGGGTCCTTGTATTATACATGCATTATAGTTTTAAGTTTTCCTTATAGTAATTCCTAAGTTCATTCTTTTTCGACTGGATTCAGCAAAACTGCAATCAGTGTTTATTCTGTCTTTAGATTTTAAGACATGAAGGTCTAAATTAGCATTTTTAGATAAGTTTAGATCCCAGATGTTTGACCACTGTTCTATCTCCCTACTTGTAAACATCTATGATTATGTTCTCATCTCTAATCTTTGATTTACCAGTAAAAAAACAAAACAAAAAAAACATGAACTATTACTATGCTTTCCAAGGTACTCACAACGTCACTAATTAATCTCTGAAAAGAACTGGTCCTACTCCTGATTCCTGATTAAAACAGCCTGCAAATAATAATTTGTCAAACTCCTGTTTCACATGAAATTAACTAATAAACTTAAAAAACATAAACACATCAACTTCAGTATGTGTGCATACATATGAGAAATACTGCTACACCTATAGCAATTAATTATCATCACCCATCAGAAACTGCTAAGGGATAAATGAAATAACTGATTCTTAAATACTGGGCCAGCACCAAAAATCAGACCTTTATCTTCATCTTCATCCTATTTCAGCTGGTCCCCAATGGATCGCACCGGCATATCATATGATCAGTGCTCAGGTAACTGCAAACAATATATTGTGATCAGCAGTGACACTGCCTTCCTAAAGCCAATTAAGAACACTTTTTTATGTTGGGAAAAGTATAATTGGATCCCTGTCAAAAAGTTTAAGAACCACTGATCTATTCACACATCCCATGGCAGGCAAATTCTAAACACTCACTGCTCACCTCAGTTCTTGGATTCCAACCAGTTAGCGTTAACCTGTTTCAGAGCAGGCGGAGATACACTACATACAATATTGCTTGGTTTCTAGATATATTTGTGTAGCTTTACCTCCTCCAAGCTCTGGAATCTAATTTAGTGACTTTGAGGTGGGAAGGCAGACAACCATGGTGAAGTATTTCATTAAAGAGGGCAATCCCACATCAGACTCCTCCACCTACTTTAATGAACAAAGACTTTCTAGAAAAATACAAAACGTTGAAAACAAGAGAATAGAAGATCAATGAAAATGTGAAATTCTTTATTTTGTAAAGTATGTTACCATACATGATTCCCATGTATGTGGTTTTAAGGATAAGGCTATGTATAAACATTTATTAACATGCATAAATGTATATTTACACTAGAGATCGCCTAGATTCCTTTAATGTTTAATAGATAACAGTTATCTGATTCTGAATTCCCAAATTAACCAGACTTTATGAAAAATACTTGTTTGTTGCATTTAGCTTTTTTTTTACTTCATTTTTTTTCCTTGTATTTTTATTTGGTTTTTTTATTTATAGTTTTTGACATTTTATATTTTATTCTCCAGTCACATATAACATAACAGAGAAATACATGTTTGAGGAGTTTACATATTAAAGGATCAGTATAGGGTCAAGAACACAAACATGTATTCTTGACCCTATAGTGTTAACACCACCATCTAGCCCCCCTGGGCCCCTCATGCCTCCATATATATAGTAAAAATCTTACTGTATTCAAGCCTGAAGCTGTAAATCTGCATGCTGTTAGACTCAGAAAAACAAGCAGTCTGCTGACATGTGGTAGCCTGATCCAATCACAGTGCTTCCCCATAGGATTGGCTGAGGCTGACAAAGAGGCAGATCAGGGGCAGAGCCAACATGATTCAAACACAGCCCTGGCCAATCAGCATCTCCTCATAGAGATGAATTGAATCAGTGCATCTTTATGAGGAAAGTTCAGTGTCTGCATGCAGAGGGAGGAGATACTGAATCACAGGATGCCGTGCACAGTGCTGCCCTGTGCTCTGTTGACAGCAGATCTGAGTGGATGGAGGCATATTATGCCTCCATCAACTCCGAAGTCCCTCTGGTTCACTCTGAGTGACTGCAACTGGAGGTGTTCCTAGCTTTCAATGTAAACACTGTATTTTCTCATAAAATACAGTGTTTACACGAGAAAGGCTGCAGGGAGCTATAGTTATCACCTGAACAACCTTATTAAGCTGAAGTTGTTCAGGTGACTATAGTGTCCCCTTAAACAGTGCCAGGGTTTGCCAGTCTGTTACACCAAGTGTACTGGGACTGGTAAGCTAGTGAGTACAACTGTTCCCTTGGTGCATCAGCTAGAAATTTAGTTTCTTCAGCTTCCCACCTCTAGCCTTTTAAATATTTAAATATAAAATGCAACACTTTCAGACTACATATGACAAAATGCAGAATTATGTGTAGCCAAATACCCTCAAGCTATGTATATAAACTTTTGCATTTTGTAAGAGATCTTTGTTACAACTTAATCTCCTAAATGACAAAGCACCTTGCTTTACTTAATCTCCTATAACTAAAATGGAGAGAGATCAGGATAGGTAACCACCCCCATTCTACTTTTTTCACTTAAAAGCAGGAGAGTTGTAGTGCACCCAACGCTGAATGACAGCTTGGTTTTAGTTATCCAGAATCCAAGAATCAAGATGAAAGCTCTATTCTTATAAATGGAAAGTAGCCTCCAAATTACAGCTAATTTAGAATCTTGACAGAAAGTGTTGACCTTCCAGATCCAACTCCATACACTGTGGAGTGTGACATTGATTTAATACGAAGCCCAAAGTTCCCTCTACTTCCATCTTCTAATTACTAAATATTACTTTGAAAGATCTTCTTAAGCATTCTTGGTCTCCATGAACCACAGCTTGAGAACCTATGATCTGGAACAAATATTAAATATATACCCTCTCACCTTGACTCCTTGTCTTCTTTTCACAACGTTCGTGAAATATGGCCTTCTTAGTCCAAAAGAGCAGCTCACAGCTCTGTATAAGACCCCATCGTCCTCATTCACTGCTAATGGCTTGTTGTTTAGGACAGGAACACTTTGCTCTTTTTGCAAAATGCACTGAGCAGAACAAACAGGGATTTGGAATCACAAGAGCTGCTCATACTCAGCAGAATTTATCCGACTCTCATTGGCATATTAGACAAAACAGCTCACTCAATAATGCAATAGCAAGTGAGAACAGGAGAGGCATGTTCACTGTCAGAATTGCTTCCCATTTATGAGAGCAGTGGTTATTATTCATTAAGTGCTGATGTATTGCTGATGTATTCTACAATGCCACACAATCAGAAGAAATTAAGTGACACATTAATATAGAAGTGGAAGCTAAAAGGAAATGGTGCCTTTTAGTCAGGCCCCTAACATTGAGATACCCAGCAGCAGTTCATGTCATATTTGTTTCTCATTTTTCACATTCTAGCAATGATTAGTGAGGCACTATCTACAATCCCAATCACAAGTATCACAGAGATCAATAGGAACATATATTCCACAAATTAGTGGTTCTCCAAAGGCTTGACTACACGACCAGGTTGAAAGAAATACAATGCCCACAATGAAAACTAAAACTCAAAGCCAAGATAAAGTCAACACAAAGAAGTTAGAAAGCTGGAGCAAACTCACAGAGATGGAAAGATCAATGATAGATCCTGGCTACTGAGGAATACAAGGCTATTCCATACCAGAGTCTCTGGAAATAGCCAATCATTGATTGACCAGATACACCAGAAAAAAAAACAAAGAATAAATGGCCTGGTTACCAAAAAACATCCAAAGTGTGCGGACTATGCACATCTGCAGAGTAACAGCAAACACCCACCCAGAGTTGAGACTAAACAGTACTGGAAGAACATCCGGGATAAAGAAGCATCGCTTAATAACAAGACCCAGTGGCTACTAGAAATGAAAGCAGACCACTGCATGCTCCCAGAACAGGAACCATTTACCATCACAGTAAGAGATATCCAACAACAAGTAGCCCACATGAAGAGTTTGATCAGCACCAGGACCTGACATGGTCCATACCGCTTGGATTAAGAAACTAACAACACTGCTTGAAGCAGCACGAAGTAACTAGCTGCTAGCAACGGCCTCTCACACTGACTGTCTTTCATAAAGCAGACTAATACTGGCCATGAAGTCCCCTCACATGGGAACAACACAATCTAACTACCGATCAATCATGAAGAGTGAACACGGATACAGGTTCAAAACTGGAGCTACTGTGAGCCACCTCCCCTAAATGGGCAACATCAATCTGTATGTCATTGTGAGCGGGACATCCACTCCTCCTAACTAGGATATACAAGGACATTGGAATGTCATTCAGACTTGATAAGCGTGGGTGGATGATAGCAAAAAGAGGAATGATGATCAAGAGTTGAAGTGCCAGAAGGCCAAATAAGAGATGTAGAGAAATGCTACAAGTACCAGGTACATATGGCAACCAGAGGAAGAGGCAAGGAGGATAGCAATATCCATACCTTCAAAGAGTCAGATAAGTCCGGAAATCCCAACTCAGCATCAGGATCCAAGAACAGGATCCACACTATCATTACATATGCCCTACCATTCATCAGGTATCCAGCTGGAATAGTAACCTGGCCAAGAGAAGAGCTGGATGCCATGTATATCGACAAAGAAACTATTCACTATAAATAAAGGATTCAACCCAAACTCCAGCAACCACAGATGGTACACCATCATGAACACGACTCCCAAAGATGAACTGCTAAAGGAAAAACCAAAACACTAACAGATTTTGGATGGAGAAAAGCATGAGGTTCAATGGCAAGATAAAGCTCTCCATGGAATGTACTACCTGCGGATTGTGGATATGGCTCACACTATGAAATTCTACCAGTGGCTGGAACAGGCAGCCAGAAAGACAGCACTAAGGCACATATATAAATATGTAAATGCATATATACAGACACACACTCACATATACACAATTACAGACACAAAATGGTTGTACATTCATTGACATCTACATCAAGACACACAAATACATACATACATTTAGAAACATATTTATATGTATACATGAAGACATACTCACAGATACACATATACACATTCATACATACAGACACATTCACGGATACATGTAGACAGGAGTTAAACATGTCAGGTCGTTACTAGCCAGGTCTGAAATTTGCTTGCCACTTCAAATGCACACACACACATATACATACACACATACACACATATACACATATATACACTGACTTTCTCATCCATCCTGGTGATATATTTGTGTATTTCTAATTATTGTGTCCTCTACCAGAGGTCTCCTCCTAGAACTGCACTCTTCTGAACAGTGATATCAGATGTCCCACCGGGAATCTTCTGGAGCCACTCCCCCAACTTGGAGGTCACAGCCACTAGTGCTCCCAGGGGAGGGCTGGCAGCCTTAGGCCTGGGGGGCAAAACCAGTCAAGTGGCCCATTGCACCACCAAATCAGTTCACCATCCATGCCCACCTTTTCCTGGTTTTATAACGGATATTGATGTTATGCTAATCAGTAGCTCTTTGCCATACCCGCTCCTTCACGGCTCCAGGCACTGCTTGTTGTGAGTGTCAGCCACTGTAAATTAGGGGCAGAGGGCACTTGCACTGCGGTAAAGATGGGGCTGGACAGGAGGAGAGTGCAGTGCAATCAGTGCACTCCCCTCCTATGGGTCACCAGTAGACTGGTGCACCTGCCCAGGATCAGTGCCGGTGCAAGGATTTTTGCCGCCCTAGACAAAATAAAAATTTGCTGCCCCCCATGTGACATCACAATGCCCCACCCATATGAACTAACGCCAGTGCTGCACACAGTGTGTGTTTACATTAAAAAGCCTGCAGGGACCAGCTATAGACACCAGAACCACTTCATTAAGCTATAGTGTCCCTTTAATGTGAGGTACATTATAGATTAGTGTCACTAATAATATACTAGATTGCCTACTTACAAGCAGATGAGGGTGATGATGGGCTGCAGTTTGGCTCCACTGGTCTGGTGTAGAACAGGATCTCTGGAGGCTGTTTGCAGCTGTGGTCACAAAATTCAATGTTCTGGGAGAATTGGAAGCAGCTCCATTTTTTGGGGCCCCTTACACAGCTCAAGGTCTGGGCCCCAGGGCCTGACGGTGAGTATGCCCATAAGGCCCACTCATAAGTTCCACCCACCCATGAGTTCGCTCACAGGGAGTGGAGTGTGTAGGGGATGTGTTATGTGTTATTGTAGAGGATCTAATATGTGTGCTTATAGTATGTAGTGTATAGGGTTACCAGTTTGTGCAGGTGATGTAGTGTGTTTGTGTGTAGTGGAAGCAGTGTGTATTTGTGTATAAGGGATGTATTATGTGTTTCTGGTTGTGTGTAAGGGTTGCATTGTGTGTGTGTGTGTAATGGATGCATTGTGTGTTTCTCTGTGTGTAAGGGAAGCATGTTGTGTTTCTGTGTATGTATAGGGATGCATTGTGTGTGTGTGCGCGCGCGTAGTGTGAAAGAGCTCCCTGTCTTGGCCCCTGTCCTATAGAGCTGCCCCTTCTGTCCCGTAGAGCTCTCCCCTGCACCTTAGTGGTCTCTCCTCTCCCCCACCCTCCCCTAGCGGTCTCTTCTCACACTCACCCACCCTCCCTGTGCTCTTCTCACTCCTCCCTCTATGTGTTCTCCTCACACCCCCTGTGTTCGTCTTACCCCCCTCCTCCCTGTGTTCTTCATACTTCCCCCCTTGGTCGTCTTACTCCCCCACCTGTTCTTCTTAACCCCCTTCTTCTTATTGCTCCCCCTTCTTCTTCTTACCCCCCCTTCTTCTTCTTCCTCTTCCTCCCCCTTCTTCTTCTTACTCCCCCCATTTCTTCATACTCACCCTTCTTCTTACCCCCTCTTCTTCTTCTTACTCCCCACTCTTCTTCTTCTTACTCCCCACTCTTTT